>BTPG01000005.1:84866023-85041023 GCA_036245525.1 Semisulcospira habei | reverse complement strand
TAGGGAAAACATTCGTGAGCCTACAGTTAACCCCTTAACTGCATCTGCAAGAGACATAAATCCTCATGAGCCTCCGAGGTCGCGGGGGCTCACGAGGATTTATGTCTCTTGTTAGTTGTGTGTTCTATGTGCCTATGTTTGGTCCCATTTCACGAGTGTTCTTCACGCGAATGTCGGTCAGTGTGTGTCAGATAAGGGCAATGGAAATATTAGAAGCAACGTATCATGCACATAATTTTTGTAATCATGTGCTTACTGTAAGGCTTGCAGCCGCCAAAGCCAGTCGCAAGGTCACCTGCACAGTCACCTACGAGACAGGCTACCAGTGCAGCTGCAATATACATATTTTTATATGAAAGATAAAAATGTGAGGTGTTTGCATTTATGCATAATGGTGCTAACCATTCATAACTGCGGCCACACGCACGCACACACACACACACACACACACACACACACACACACACACACACACACACACGTACAGACAGACACGCACACACACTCACGCACGCACGCACACACACAAACACACAAACACACACACACACCATCACCATCCCAACCACTCTACCACCATCAGCACCACATAACCCAACCCAACCCAGTACAACCCAACACAACCCAGCACAACATACTGCAATACATCACAAACGAGCACAATCAGACACACCACCACTATCATCATCATCATTATTATCATCATCATCATCATCATCATCATCATTGCCACACAAGTCACATCCGAGCACGTATATATGCATATACTTTCACATCTATGTCTGCATCGTTTAGTTTCGCACAAAATGAGATCGGCCCCCATAATGCTGAACACAGATTGCCCTGAATTTTTGAAGAACAATTAAAACAGATTATTAACAGAAAAGCAGCCATTGCCATAGAGTGCAGGCCAAAATATTCACAGTGTCACTGACTCCGTTCTGTTTTTTTACACAGCTGTTCTTTGACACAGGTAGTACTGAGGTCAAACCCCCACGTTCTGTGTGGTCCTTTGAAAACCATACAACTGTTCAGGAGACTGAATGATCGACCATGATAGTTCAAGGGTAGTGCCAGAAAAGATTGGTGCCTCAAGGCGCCAAACTATTCTGGCACCACCCTTGAACTATCTTGGTCGATCCATTTCCTGTGGTCAGTGTCTTAGAGCTGAAACGGTTAACTTAATTGTTACTTTTCCGAATTAGAAAATGTGTTATTGCACAACGTAGCCAATAGTGTCAACTGTCGCGCTCTTTGAATGTGAAGGTTTCAAAGTGCATTGTGAAAGATGATGGGTTTAAAGCAAACGTTATCATCTCATGACCGGAAACGTACCCTAAAAAGACTTATTGTTTTAATTGAGTATGCTCATGAATTACAATGTCGTACATATTTCAGCTGGACAGGCAGTGAAAGTATCAAAACTGTTACATCAAACAAACGGAACAAGGTCATAACAATAAATGTTGCACCAAATTCTGACACAGTCATATACCTCTGCTGCTATACATAGTAGCATCTCTAGCGAACTCTTAAAATCTTCTAAACTGCAGGTTGAAAAAATATTTTACATGTCAGTGGGGGTGGGGCTAAGGGCGTAATGATTGATTGGCGTATTTTCGGTTTTCGTGATTGCAATTTCTTTTCATCCTGGTGATCCATCAACGAAGCAGTCGTCCGGAAACGTAAAAGCCAAACCAAGATTTTCGTGATCCGTGAAATCACCCTGATTATTTCATGAAACGTGAAAACCTGTTGCCAGACTGTACATTCTAGTTAAAAAAAAATCCTCCCGCGCCACACCTCCGTCCCATCCGTCGTTTTATGTTCCGGACAGTTGAGGATTGCTGCTGTGAAGGCAGTGCACCATTATCCCTATCTTCATATGTGCTTATAAAGAGGCATAACACCGTTGCAAGTTCAGCAAACTCACATAGATTACTGTATTTGAAAATAATCAATATGCAATCGTAAAGCAAAGTGTACTTTACTTCAAGCTCAAAGTGCGGAAGGCTTAATAGGGCTCCTCCGGAAGCTGACGTCATCACGCCAGTCGTGGCGGCCATCTTGTGAGGATACGGGGCTTAGCGCTCATATGGAAATCGCTGTTTTTGTAATGTCAGGAAAGTCCTGACGTACTATAAGCAATAACAGCAAGTCTTGCCATCACTGTAGAAAACCGCTCACCAGAATCTGTTTTTGTTTGTTTCCAAAGAGGAAGAAAAATGAAGAAAAACGTGTTTAAACACTATTTCGCTGCTATCTCATGACTACTCTTAAGATGGCGGCTGACGCGCCGACGCTGCTAGGCAACGGGGGAAACTTCCCGAGCCATATAGACATTCATAGTTTAAGATAATTGTTTGATCGGTCTGGCACTATCTAAGCAACAAGCCAATCTGGGACGACCCTTCAACTATAATGGTCAGTTCATCGCACGTGACTCTACATTGATGCTGTAGTGTGTGCCATCCTGCATGATGCTGAACGGAACAGGGGAAACGCACTTCGATGTTTTGCAAATAAACCGTTCTGTTGTAACAGTCTCGATTTTTCGTACGAGGCCATTCTTACGGCTATGCTTAATGTGAATCGGCAATGATAGTTCAATGCGCCAAGCTAATCAGGCACCACCCTTGAACTACTACTTTCGATCTACTTCCCACTTTTTTTCGTTAGATGTGAGTTATCTAAGCGAAGTATCCGAACAAGAACGCAAGGAGTCCCAAGAGTACGACTGCACCGATGTTGAGTACATGTCGCCAAGGAGACGGAACGGTGGGGTCAAAGACTTCCCGAAAGTCTGCTTTGTCTTCCTCTGTAGATGTCCATTCATTGTTGTCTCCCCCATCTGTAGACAGTAAATGACGTAACGAAATGTATAAATACAATGACAGTTAATGAAACAAAAGCATCCAACTGAACTGAAATTTTTCAACGGAAAGGAAAGTTTCCAACTTAAATTTCAGTCAGAATCTTTCATTTGACATTTCAGTTGTGAACTTTCAGTTCTCAGTTGCAAGCCTTCATTTCAGTTTGAAACTTTTAAATTACAATGAAAGTTTCCAACTGAAATGAATGATTCCAACTGCACGTGTAGGGCAATAACTTGTGAAAATGGGGTGGTGTTGGGAGGTGTTTCCAACCTTTTTTTTTTTCAAGATTTGTTTAGGGCCTGGAGTGTGCAGAGAAGACTACCCAGACCAGGGAGGATGTATGGGGTTGGGGAAAGGTGGAAGGAGAGAAAAAGGAGATGATGATGATGATGATGATAGTGGTGATGGTGATGATATCATAATCATAATACAATAATAATAGTAATCATCATCATAACAATAACAATGATAGTAATAATGATAATGATGATGATGATGATGATAATAATAATAATAATAATAATAACAATTGTGTTTATGTGGCAACTGCCCTTGTTCATTATTTCGATACGTACAGTATGAGGATACGCCAAACGCGTCTCATTACCGCATATTGACAAACCAGCTCTAAGCGCCTTACAAACATGACATCAACGTCTTCCGCTTGCTATCTACTTCCCAAAAAATGGAGTTAGGGGATGAGAAAGGAAAGATACACGTAACTCATTCGGTGTTTCTAGTGGTGGGAGTGGATGTGGGTGCTCTCTCTCTCTCTCTCTCTCTCTCTCTCTCTCTCTCTCTCTCTCTCTCTCTCTCTCTCTCTCTCTCTCTCTCTCTCTCTCTCTCTCTCTCTCTCTCTCTCTCTCTCTCTCTCTCTCTCAAACTCTGACGAAGTCAAATACACCCTAACCCTGTAAACTACACTAGCTTCATCAACTACGTCACCATAGTCAACAGAGAGCCTGCGGCCCATTTTTAGTACCCTTATGACTGTCCTAGATGTAGGCTAATTTATTTCCAGTTTAAAGAACAAATCGTCGTGCGGTCCAGATGGTACTAGTAGTCAGATTTTAAAACTATCTCTGAACTACGTCGTCGAATCCCTGACCTTTATTTATAATTTATCGGTCAGACATAACGTATTTCCCGACGAGCTAAAAAAAATCGAAGGTAATCCCACTTCCTAAAAGCAAAGATTTATGCAACATAAACGAGTACAGACCCATTTCCATATTATCCTGTATTTTAAAACCACTCGAGAAACATATCCATACTCATCTTCTAAATTTTCTAGAGCAAAACCATCTGATAAATGCTGCACAATCAGGATTTCGACCTCTACATTCGTGCCAAACTGCCCTCAGTCAGTTAATTGATAAATGGCTCTCTGCCATAAATGACAGTAAAGTATCAGGTACAATCTTTCTTGACCTGAAAAAAAACTTTTGATCTTGTCAACCACTTTTCCTACTAAAACAAAATTACTATTCTGTCATATTGACTCAAATACTATTTCCTTTATATCTTCCTATCTCAGGGACAGAACTTTAGAAGGTACTGTAAATGGCAAATATTCCTCTGACGGGTTAGTGACTTGCGGTGTTCCACAGGGGTCTATTCTAGGGCCATTATTATTTAATGTATTTATTAGTGATCTGCCACTGTGCATATCTCATTTAGACGCAAACTGCGATTTGTTCGCAGACGACACGACCATACACACATCTGATAAAGATATCGCAACCATTAAAAAAGGTACTCCAACAAAGTCTTGATGAAGTAGCAGGCTGGTGCAGTGATAATCACATGATTATTAGTATTCCAAAGACAAAGAGCATGTTTTTAGTTACTACACGTTAGAAACACCAGCATGGCCTACCACCTTTAACACTCTTCTTAGATAGCCAGCCTGTAGAACAAGTAACTAGGCATCGCTTATTAGGCGTTATAGCCTGGACAGCCAATTAAGCTGGAAACCGCATACTGACTCTATATGCAAAACAATCTCCAAAAATCAGTTCCTGTTATAAATATTATGCCATATAGTTAATACTGATATCCGTAAACTCTTTTCCATGCGCATATTAAAACGTATTGTGACTACAGTTCTACCGTCTGGGATGGATGCAGCGAAGTTCACATGAAAAAAGTTAATTCCTTGTATCGTCGGGGCATTAAATTGATACTTCCCGGTCGTACTTCGACTGACGAAAAATTAAAATCTCTCAAGTTACTAACATTAAATAATAATAATAATAATAATAATAATAATAATAATAATAATAATAATAATAATAATAATAATAATAATAATAATAATAATAATAATAAAGAAATTTATATCGCGCTGAATCCCCAGTAGCAGTGGGCTCTAAGCGCGTTACAAAAAAATCTATATATACAAAATCTCACTACCTTTAACAAAGTTTAATCTACGAACACACATACAACTAAAACACACATAACAAAACCATTCACAATCACAAGTTAAACGTATTTTGATGATGCTGATGCGCCACCACGATGGTGCTACAGGGTCACCAAAGGGAAGACCTAAGCAAGGCCACCACGATGGTGCTAAACGGTCAGCAAAAGGAGGACCTAAGATCAAAGCCACCATGATGGTGCTACAGAGTCAACAGAAGGAAGACCCAAGATCAGCACAACCGCGATGGCGCTACATGGTCAACAAATAGATGACCTGTGATCGTCCGAGCCATCAAATGGTCAATAAACTAAGGATGCAAAGTGAAGCCACCAAGATGGTCCTACACGGTCAACAAAAGGAAGACCGAGGTAATAAATGCCACCATGATGGTGCTAAGTGAGCCATCATAAGCCACAGAAATATGTATGCAGATCAGACCATTATCACACACACGCACACACAATCTGTGGATTAATGGTACACAAGCTGAAAGAAGTAGTTTTAAGTTGGGTCTTAAAGACGTCAATGTTTTCAGCATTCCGGAGATGTTGGCGAAGTGAGTTCCAGACAACAGGGGCATGATACTGAAATGTCCGGCAGCCAAACCGCTTAGAGGAAAAGCTGGGGACACGGAAACGCTTCTCAGAGCAGGAACGAAGGAAACGGGAGGGCTGATAGATGTTGAGGAGGGATGAGAGGTATGGCGGTACGGATCCATCAAAGCAGCGAAAAGCCAGGACCGCAATCTTGTACTCGACTCTAAACTGAATGGGTAGCCAGTGCAATTCCTGAAGTAGGGGGGGTTACATGGTCCATTTTAGATTTGCCAAAAACAAGTCTGGCAATATTGTTGAGGACTGTCTGCAGACGGGAGAGTTCTTTCTGGGGGACACCTGCCAGGAGGGAGTTACAATAGCCTAAGCGGCTAAGGACAAGGGAGCAAATAAGTTGAAGAGTGGCGGACCGGGTGATGAATGGTCTAATGGAGCTGATTTTTCGCAGCTGGAAGTTCGCCGTCCTGCACATATTAGTAATGTGATGGTGCATGGACATACTGCAGTCGAACTGAACTCCCAGATTAGGTACAGACTGGCTAAAAGTTATTTCACTGTCGCCAACCACGAGGGAGACCCCTGGTGGGACCTGACTAGCACATAAATAAACAGTTTGAATTTAATCGCTGTGTTCTACTGCACAAGATCATGCACGGAAAAGCCCCACCTTATCTAAAAACTCTATTTTCCGACAATAATAGGAAAAACACGAGAAACAGTTCGACCCACTTTCCACAAATTAGATTAGACATCTGTAAAACCAGCCTGTCCTTTTCAGGCGCTTAAGAGTGGAATATTTTACCTCCACACCTGAAATCAATTTGTAACATTAGCGTCTTCAAAGATCGCCTCCATAAATATTTACTTCAGAAGTAATAGTATGTTCGGCTCCCATATGCCACTATTTGTATAGTTAGTGACAAGTTTCCTATTACCTAATAATCTTCTACTGTTGCAGCAGATTATGTAATAGTTCGACTGTCTGCATTAACATGTCAGGTTCATACAGGTATATATATATATATATATATATATATATATATATATATATATATATATATATATATATATATATATATATATATATATATATATATATATATATATATATATATATATTGTTTTGTTTTTTTCTGAAGGTGGGGGGGGGGGGGGGTAATGGGTCTTTTTACTTATATATGTTTTATCTTTTGCTGTATCGTCTGATGTATTTTTGTATGTGTAGAGTAGCAGGACAGTTTGGAAGATAGGCATTGCTATGCCTAAAACTTTTTATCCCTAATAAAAACGTGTCATCATCATCATCATCATCATCATCATCATCTCTCTCTCTCTCTCTCTCTCTCGCTCTCTCTCTCTCTCTCTCTCTCTCTCTCTCTCTCTCTCTCTCTCTCTCTCTCTCTCTCTCTCTCTCTCTCTCTGTGCGTGCGTGCGTGCATGCGTGCGTGCGTGCGTGCGTGTGTGTGTGTGTGTGTGTGTGTGTGTGTGTGTGTGTGTGTGTGTGTGTGTGGTGAGGGGGGTGGGGGGTGGGAGGTCGTGTGTGTGTATGTGTGGAGAGGGGAAGGTGAGATGGGGGAGGGGGTTGGAGAGAAGGAAGCAAACGCATAAAAAAAAACACAATTTTCTCTCCATTCCGAATGTGGTGCAGTTGCATTGCGCCTGCATTGATCCGTGTCCAGGTCGTACTTCACAGACAATGGCTGTCCCTGTCTCCCATAACCCGCCCGTTAGAGGCGCCCGTTATCACTCCGGTTATGTGGACGTCAAACCCCGAACTAACCAACCAACAATGCCGAAATGTCACTTACGAGGCCGGACATACACATGAGAACAAGCACATGTGAGATAGCTGTACTCATGTGTCATCCTGCAGTAAGGTCAAATTCGTGATTGTGTGTGCGCACAGGGCGAGGAAGCTTGACAGAGTTATGTCCGCTTACAATGGCCCCGATCGTCTGTAGACGCTCGGAGCCGTTCAGTTGTCAGGGGACGTAACTCGTACATGCTTCTTAGCTCCTGTGATGTGCTAGAAAGATTACAGTAGTACAAGCGAACTTAAACACACCTGAACGTTCTCAAGGGTGAGGCTGCTTCTAGACATTTAGGAATATCGGGGCAACGTTTACTATTTTCAAGATTAAATTGTAGACCGTAGTGTTTCATTTATTTCAGAAATAACTCTGTGCTGGTATGTGATTTTGGACCTTACGGCTTTCAGCCGTAAGGTCCAAACTCACAGACCCCCACAGAAGACGATGGCTAATTACAGACACGCTAACTAACAAGTAAACCTGACAAAGTGAATACACTCACATTTACATTAGTACACACATTCAGTTTTAAGTAGATAGTTTTAAAACTCAATATAGACCAATCATGGCAGCTCAAAGGTCTAATTTAATTTAATCCATATCATACTGAGGCTAAAAGCTTCAAATTTGTGCACTGCCGTATTGCAAGCTACATTATATAGTACTTACAGAAAAGGATATAGACCAATGGCTTTACTGAGTTCAAGGGTAGTGCCAGAATGACTTGGCGCCTTGAGGGGCCAAGCTATTCTGGCACTACCATTGAACTATTTGAGTCAAACTTATTTTACACACTAGTGTATTCCGAAAGATAAGGGTTAACACGGCCTTATCGGTTAAAGGGCTAAAGCGTCACTAATCTAAGGGAGGCAACAACAATGAAAATTGACTGAACACGAAGTACATCATTTGAAAGAGTACATCCCTTAGTATCAGTCATGTAAGAGAAACATTTTCATAAACTTTTGTTTAAATTTTTAAAAATTATTATTCCTATAAAATAAAGTAAAATGAGTACTGCTGTACCGCTGAGAACATGCCGTATCCCGTAAATGTCACTATTTTTATTTCTAAATGATTGATTGATTGAGGGAAATCAGTTGTGGTCTGGTTTGTGGAAGGGGGGGGGGGGAGGGGGGAAAACGGAAGAAGAGGGGGAGGGAAAGCGGGTGGGGCTGATGGGGGGGGGGGGATTCGAATAGGCGCTCTTAACGTGCGCATTTGAATTCCACGTGAAACCGGCCCTGATTCTCAGATAAACTTGAAACTCTCTTAGTGATGACTAGTTTTATTACATTCCTAATTTCTGATATAATATTTAAATTCAAGTTCAAGTAGGCCTACAACTGAAATCAAGCATTTTTGTATTTACATACCTGTTCCAGAGTTGCCTGTTCGCTCGATGACGTAATCAACTTGTGCGTACTTGAGTTTGAAGCATCGTGGTGGCTGCTTTCGTTTACTTGGCAGACTCCACCACGTCAGTCCCTCAATCTGAGAATAAAAAATGTATAAAAAAAAAATATTCACACTCAAGTTATCCTGATGTTGACAGACATGAATGAGTAGAAGTAACAACGACAATTGCGTGGACAAAATGTCCCAAAGCAGAAAATATCATTTCACATTCAGCGTCCGGTAAATAAATGATACAATATTGTTGTTGTTGGCATCCTTCTGTCTCGGAAGACAATGGAGTATATCCGCTTGCTGGGTCAGTCCGTGTGACCTCTCCAGGGCGCAAGCCTGGGCGAAGTGTATGGAGATCCTGGGATCCCCAGTCGTCAAGATCCCCCTCTCGGCCTCGCCGATGTAGTCCAAAGGAATGCAAAGCAATACATTTGGCATCAGTTTGGCTGCAGGAGCTGCCAGAACAGTGCGTGAATACAGGCAGCTGTCTGCCTTCTGGGCTCCACTCCTGATTTGATGGGTTTACTCCCCCACATTTGGCCGTTGGATCAAGCCTGATCTCCTCCGTCCTTTAGCCGTTGGCTGTCAAAAACAGCTCATCCGCCTAGTGGTGCAGTGTGAACACCACCCCCTCACGTGGCTTAGCCCACCAGCTGAGGTGGTTTGCCGGGATGTGGCGCTTGGAGCCAGCACGTGAGAGATTAAAGAGATGGATGAGGACCAGTGATGCCCGTGATGATATACAATATATGTAATAAGTATGGATACTATAAACTGAAATTTACTAAAATATAGCGCAATTCGATTATAACTAAATGCAGGGGGCAAACTTTTTTAAAATGTGTGTCGTTACAGGTCAGCCTCAATATTGCAAAACCATAAATTCAGACCGCGCTGTTGACGTTCGCGTTAATGCGGTGCTAAACTTACATAGGCATGTGTGTGTGTGGGGGGGGGGGGACAGCAAGCAAACAATCCCTGCGGCCGACTCAAGCCTCATGCGCAGGCTATCTAAGGCTGGAGTCGGCCAGAGGACCTACTGGTCAATGTGTGTCTTGCCAACTAGACCTGACCGCGGTATAGCCGTTTTCGATGTATTCTGATGCGCATAATACTGAGTTTGACCTGTATATCAAAGTTTGTTATACGTAAAAGTAGCTCACACAGAAAAAAATGTGTCCGGACCTTTGAGAAAATAATGTTATGCTCGACTTTTGAAATACCCGACCATGGTGGCGATAAGCAAAGTTTACTATTATATGATTCAGGCAAGCGAGCTAGAAGCATTGATCCTCATGAGCCCCCGCGACTGCAGGGGCTCATGAAGATCTATGTCTCTTGCATCTGGGTGTTTCGCTGTCTCCCGACTTTGAAAGGGTTTCTTTAACTCATTACCTCCGGATGATGAAATTATCAATTGTTTTAGATATCCTTTGAGGTCTATGTCACGGTTCTGGAAATCGACCATGATAGTTCAAAGGTGGTGTCCGAATACCTAGGCGCCTACAGGTGCCAAGCTATTCGGACACCACCCTTGAACTATCATGGTCGATCCACATCCTGTCGTAGTATGTCAGGACTTTATGGGTTAATTACATACGCACCTCCTCTTTAGTCTGTGGAGGCTTTGTAAAACTGACGACAAAGGCAACTATCGCCGTGACCGCCAGTACAATGATGGAGAAGTAGGTGAAGTTGACTTTGGACACCACAGCCGGGCGGGTATCCTCGTGACCGCAGCCAGGAGACGGGTAGATAAAGTCCAGTATCAACCGGGTGACGCCGGTGGCCTGACCCGCCAGCACTCCCCAGAACGCACCCTGTAAAAGCGAAAGGCAACTGGTCTACCATGTCATCTGCTCCCTAAAATCAGACGAGCCAGGGTTTTAATTTGGTGTGGCAAACTTGACAATTTTGCCACGCCAAGTGACGTAGGGATCTGGCGTAGGGATCTTTCTGGCCTATTACACCGGCCTACGCCCTTTTAAACCCTATCATTCGAAATACACAAGTGTGTGATATAAGTTTGACTAAAATAGTTCAAGGGTAGTGCCAGAATAGCTTGGCGCCTAAAGGCGCCAAGCTATTCTGGCACTACCCTTGAACTAAAGCCATTGGTCTATATCCTTATCTGTAAGTACTATAATGTAGCATGCACATGGCAGTGTACAAATTAATTTGAAGCTTTTAGCCTCAGTATGATATGGGTTAACACACACGCGACAAATAGCAGAATAACAGATCACAGATTGTGTGTTTGCGGTTAACGCAGTTTTGTATATCAGCCTACTCCGCTGATAACTCAAGTCTAACAACACTTTTTCAGGTCACGAAAGCAGTTTTTCAACGTAAATTACTTCGCTTATAAAAAACATAGGATATAACAACAAGAAAAATGTGGGCCTCCGGCGATTTGTTATATCATGAGTTTACTGTACATATTTTGTAACTGTGATGATTTTCTACTATTGTTTTTATCAAATAAGGTCCGGTAAATTAGCATGTTCGATGCAACTTCTCTTCGGATGTCTTGCGTATATTTTGTATTTTAGACCGCCTGGATGCATATTTCCAATGATTGGTGTGAGGTTTTTTTTCACATGCAGCGCAAGCACGTCATGAAAAATTCTTATTTCTGTCGGGGTATTAAGCAATATGTACTGACGAGCAAAATAAATACGATATTTTGGGAAGCATATGTGATGTCGCATTTTTTTGCTCGTCAGTATACAACCAGAAACGAATATCTGTCTGCGGTACGTGTAAACAGTTTTCTTTAACAGTTTTCGGATATAATTTTAATACCTTATTTAACCCTTATCATTCGGAAAACGCCAGTGTGTGAAATAAGTTTGACTAAAATAGTTCAAGGGTCGTGCCAGAATAGCTTGGCGCCTCAGTCTAGGCGCTAAGCTATTCTGACACCACCCTTGAACTAAAGCCATTGGTCTACATCCTTATCTGTAAGTATTATAATGTAGCTTGCATATGGCAGTGTACAAATTTGAAGCTTTTAGCTGCAGTATGATATGGCTTTAAAAAAACATTTAAAAATTTTTAAAAGAGTTCATCGTTTTATAATGCAATGCACACGTTTTTCAGCATTGCAAATACCGTTTCGTTAATGCGTGGTACAAAGATGGCGAGCAGGAAAATGGAACATATAGGTGGCGCCACGTATCCGGTCACGGCCTGGATGTAAATAAACAGCTGGCCTTTCTGTGAGCCAACAATCAGCGGTATCCACGCCACGCTGATAATCACTAGCACCACCACAAACAACCTGCGCAAATAATGTAAAATACATTAACAACCCTTCACCGCCGAGAAAAAAAGTGAACAGGCTATTCAACTGCAAGAGACATAGATCCTCATGAGACCCCGCGACTGCGGGGGCTCAAGAGGATCTATGCCTCTTGCTGAGACCAATACATATATGTGTCCCTTGAACAGTTGTAGTTTATCGTCGTTAAGTGGACAAAGACTCCAGAAACAAAATATGCGTGGAAGAGGTTATGGACACAACTGAGAAACATTTAATCATAAGCCACTGCGGCAAAGCGTCACCATGCACTAAAAATCTCGGACCTAACATTCTTCCCTTTCAGTCCGGTCACTGCCAGATCGTGCCAGATTTTTTCTCGAAAGCAATTCCTTTTAATTTAAAAATTAGCATTTAATACCGCAATGGCTTTCGCAACAATGGGGAGATGTTGAGAAAGACCCGCGTGTACCAGCTGCGGGAAATGATTCAGTCTTAACAGCTGAAGGCTAGTGTCAAATTATTTTGACGTCTTAAAGGTATTGCCAAAATAATTTGACCTCTGCCACAGTCAATTTGTCACTGGCCTTTAGGGAAAGTGGTCCAATCATTCCCAGAGACCTCTGCCACATTTCAGACATTCTGGATGTCAAAGTGACAAGTGACGACGAAATATTTCGCTTCTAACCCCTTCAGCGTCGGGAAAGGTCGAGAACAATTCAGCTACAAGAGACATAGATCCTCATGAGCCCCCGCAGTTGCGGGGGCTCATGAGGATCTATGCCTCTTGATGTCGCCACTTCGTTTACATGTCCCTTGGACGGCTGAGCCACTTTGGCCTCAAAATTTCAGAAACACAATCTGCGTCCACTGGCAATGTAAGGGTTAATCATGACGACGAACCTGCCAACTAGAAGTAACTGTTTTTCACTGGCCCGAGGTCGAATACGCCGCCATACATCCATGGTGAAGACAGTCCCTGCTGAGTTGAACACTGAGGTCAAGGACGACATCAGTGCTGCCACCATTACCGCCATCAGCAGACCGCGCATGCCTGCACAGACCGGAGGAGCAAATGTTGATTAAGTTTTTTTCAGTATGCAAGCTTCAAAGAACTATTTAGTAAAGTAGTAGTAGTGTTAGTAGTAGTAGTAGTAGTAGTAGTAGTAGTAGTAGTAGTAGTAGTAGTAGTGGTAGTAGTAGTAGCAGCAGTCAGTAGTAGTAGAAGCAGTAGTAGTATCATTATAATATTAAGTACACATACCAAGGGGCATTACTCAGCGCTGGACATACACTGACATTATAATATTTAGTTTTATATGGAGAATAATTCTGAGGGATTTTTTGGTTCTTTTTCTTCAAATATGACTTACATCTAATACTTTTTATTCATTTTTCTTGTTCAGTCTGCATCAATGGGGCGCTTTTGGTCAAGAAGTATAGCTCAGGAAATCAGATGTCAAAATACCCTCTCTAAAAGATATTTACCCGTTGGCGCCATTTTGAGGATGAGAAGGGGATACGCGATGTTGGAGCATCCAGAGGGGTTGTTGCACACCGCCATACATCTATCTGGGTCGGCACAAGCCACCTCCTCTGTAACACGTGAGTCAGTTTAGCAGCATAACACACAACAAGCGTAAAGACTCTTCGCACATTACGTTAAGGTTATTGCTGACAAAAGGAAAGCTTCTATACTTCGAAAAAGAGTATGAACAGCATACACGAGGTAAGTACCTATAAGCGAACACATCAAGGATCTGTTCTCTTTACAACTTCAAGTTTCCCATTCCTTGAGGGAAAATTTTGGACTGCCTTCTCCGGACATTCCCACAATACAATAAGCCTGTGTACACAAACAATATGCGCGTTTAAATCCGTGTCACCGTCACATAGCTTAACTCATTCGAGACGTGCCGCCTCTGGATACTCGGCTCACGCTGCGTATCCGGAGGCGCCACGTCTCGAATGAGTTAAACGTCATTTGAAATCAAGACCAAAGAAGTGACTGCCCAGCATGCATAATGCAAAATACCCAACTGCGTTGAACGTGTCCTTCCTAATCGTGTTTCTTTTTTATGGGAATTAGGTCTCCAACAATATAATGTATTTTATCACCTGGATACAGTACCCGACTGATCATGCCGGGTAGGATGATGAGAAAGAGTGGTGTCATCTTCAGCAGACCAGCCATCAGTGTAGCTGCTTGAGCATGCGCCATATTACGAGCTGCTAGTGCCCTCTGCACAATAACCTGAGGGGAGAAAAAAAAAAAAAAAAAAAAAAAAAAAGAAACAACGGTGCGTGCATCAATGTTGAATAAAGATAGGTCTTAACAAAATATTATGTTTGTTAGTTAGTTATTGCGGCTTAACGCCGCACAGCCGACTAAGGCCATATCACGGTGGTCAAAATATTTGGGGCACATAATGTTGTAAAATGTACTTGAATTTTTAAAATGCTCTGATTTCGAATCACTCCCCCCCCCCCCCCCCTTCCCCCCCCCCCCCCACCCCCACTCTCGTGGTTATGTATGTGTGCTGCTGGTCTGTGATTTACAGCATTAACTCATTTGAGACGTGCCGCCCCGGATCCTCGGCTCAGTTAAAGCCCCGTATACGGAGGTGGCACGTCTCGAATGTGTTAAGGTTCAAAATCGCAGATCAGCAGACGTATCTCTAAGCCAAAAGATCAGTCAAAACTGTATTCCAGCACACATACAGAGGTCTACTACATTTCTTTCTCTGCACACACAAAAAAAAGACGCTTTGGTCCTATTAAGCTGGTCCCGCAAACAATCCCTGGTCCAATTCTCACCTGATCAGCGCACCAATACCACAGCGATGCCAGCGTGGCTCTGACCATGACCCCAGGCCAGGGCAGGTCAGAGGTCAGCGGGTCACGGAAGACGTGGAAGGCGTCATGTAGCGGCAAGCCGCATGTGCTGTTGATGGTGTGGTTGGTCACGGTTTCAGGAACCGCCTGCATGTACTTGTAATACAGCGCTTCCAGCCCTCCCACCTTCACGTAGGCTGTAGAAAGGTTAAGCGTTAACTCATTCAACCCCGACACGCCACGGCAAGACATGGATCGAGCGTGATAGTTCAAGGGTTGTGGCCAGAATAGCTTGGCGCCCATAGGCGCCAAGCTATTCTGGCACAACCCTTGAACTATCACGCTCGATCTGTTTCCAGAAGTGTAATACATTCTTCAGATGGCAACTTCAAAATTTGCGGATTTCGGTCGTGAAGCAGAACTGATGTTAAAGCTTTTTGTGATCAACCCCTTCCCTGCTGGGGATGCCAGTATGTTGTTGTTGTTTTTTTTTGTTTGTTTTTTTTTTGGAAATCGGAGTAAATTCATTTTCAAAGATTCCCTAGAACCGTCAAAGAAACATGGATACAAAGTTGTTTTGGCAAGAGGCGTAGTTCCTGAGGAGTCCCCGAATCTATTCCTCTTCAGTTTTCTTGAAAGATTAACTCATTCGAGACGTACCGCATCTGGATACACGGCGTAAAGCCGCGGCGTATCCGGATGCGGCACGTCTCTATGTGTTAACGTTTTCGCCGCCAAAAACGACTGAGTACTGATAAGTGTCTGAATAAATTTTGGAACCCGGGTCCCAGTGCGCAAAAGGCCACCGGGTCGACGTCGGCCGCCGTTGGTCCGCGCACGGTCGTGCGCGGGCCAACGGCGGTCGAAGTCGGCCCGATGTCCTTTGCGCACTGGGATGGAGTCCAAATTTGTTCAGACACTAAAAATTTGGGGCAGGCGCAGGACCACGCTACCAGCTTAATGATGATATTAACGAAGAACGTCAAGACGATGTTTTCCATTTACTGTTTTGAGATTTTTAAAGTCAGTTAATTTCGGATATACACACGTAACCACATTTCAAAGGACTCCTTTCTTTCTTTCTTTCTTTCTTTCTTTCTTTCTTTCTTTCTTTCTTTTTTATTTTTTTTTTTTTTTACATTTTTTATCCGATGTTTTATTATTGGAATAATTTACATATAGAAGCAGCAGTGCCTGAAGCTCTGAAAAAGCGATGTTTGTTATGTCTGACATTTGTTATAGCCGACGTTGTTATAAATGAAGTCGACTATAATTCATTCCAACGTCTGTAGTCAAATGTATTCATTTTTTCACCCATGGCAGCCAGCACAATAGCTCCCAACATCATGATGACGGTCTGCAGAGCGTCAGTGAACACCACAGCCGCTAGACCACCTGAACACAAGTCAATAGAGATGTTGCGTAGAACAAAAGTAACGTGCAAACTTGAAACAGCTAGATCAATAATAATTCAGTTACTGCTTCGTGTGAAGAAAGAACAGATGTAACGGCAACATTATATTTTCAGAGTTGTCAACAAAATATGCGTACATTGATCCATCAAAGGTTACGCGTGATCAGAGCTAGGCGCCTGACAGCGCTTTGCTAAACAAGCCCTACCATGGAGTTACTTCTTAGGCGCCAAGCTATTCAGGCACTACCCTTGGGTTGTTATGCTCATTCCATGTCCCACAGTATGCTTTGATACTTTACAGCTAAGATATTTGCTAGCTTTCGTGTAAAGTGCCTTTAGAATCAGGATCGTTATCAATGAGAGATTCAAATTAATAATCTACTATCATTTAGCTGTTATGACCGACTAAAGTCCCACAGTATACGTGTGTGTAAAGAGAGAGTTAACTCATTCGCGGCCAGCCGCATCCAGATGCGCAGGTTATGCCGCGCATCCGATTGCGGCTGGCCGCGAATGAGTTAACAGTTACCTGCGATCGTGTAGAGTGCTGTTAGAATCAGTAGCGGTATCATGGACAAGTAGAGATTCCATCCTGTAGCCTGCTGAATGAACACCCCTCCGGCATACACGTCTACCTGGTGACATCAAACAACAGAAACAGGTATTGTCTGCCTAGACACAGTGTCCCCTGCTGCACAATCACTTTTAGATAACCATGAGCGCCATATAGGTATTCACTCCTTCACTGCCAGCCATCGCAGGTTTTGTTTCTAAAACCTTCGTCAAATCAACACCAAGCAGCTCAAAGAACGTGGACAGGCGCCAAGCTAATCTGGCACAATCCTTGACTTATCATATTCGATCCATCTCCTGCTGTAGTGCGTCAGGGCTGAATGGGTTAATAACAGTAAGGTGCGCCTTTTTATAGTAAAGACTAAAAGCGCCCTTTCGATGGGTCGAAGTTCGGCACTTACAGAGACTTTGGTCAGCACATAGAGAGCAAGAGCCACACAGCTGAGGTACAGCCTCATTCTGTAGCCGCCGAATCGGCGACCCAGGTACTCAGGTATCGTGAACACCTAAACTCGAGGAAATAAAATACAAATAAAAACAGACATAATGAAGATGTATGTGTTTTTCATGTTTTGCCCCATTTTCCCCACGTGATACATGCAGATTTTTTGTTGTTTTTTATTTTGTTTTGTTTTTGTTTTTCATACTTAGCCCTAACGTAGAAATTCCGAATTTCCAAATTTGCTGGTTGTACTTCGTGGCCTAATTCTAGTTCCAGAAGATAGCTCGACCATGACAGTTCATTTTGGCACCACTCTGAACTATCATGGTCGATCCATAGCTTGATCCATAGAATGAATAAATAGATTAACACATTCGAGACGTACCGCGTTCGGATACGCGGCTTCATGCCGCGTAGGCGGATGCAGCTCGAGTAAGTTAACCGTGTTTTATTCATCAAGACAAATAGCTTTCTTGCTGTCTTCTGTTCTCTTTCGCTTCGCCCAAACAATAAATTAACATATTCGAGACGTGCTGCATTCGGATACGCAGCTTTACTCCGCTTATCCGGATGCGGCACGTCCCGAATGAGTTAAACATTTTCCAAAACGTCGAGGGTGGGGGGGAGGGGGGGAATGGTTGGGTATGGCGGGGGGGGGGGAGAGGGGAGGGGGGAAGGGTGTTGCGGATGACGTGAACATGTAACTTTTACTCTCGTTTCTATTGTGTATGTTATAACGCTGCGCCAGAATTTCCCCTGGGGGATAATAAAGTATTATTGTATTGTATTGTATTGTATTGTATTGTATTGTATTGTATTGTATTGTATTGTATTGTATTGTATTGTATTGTATTGTATTGTATTGTATTGAAAATGTCAGTTGCGTTCATTACCTGTGAGGTGAGATAGATGGGTAGGAAGACCCAACCCAGTAAAATGAGGAGAGCAACCGCCTGGAATGGAAATAGAAATATAAAGAAGCAAGCACCGTTACAGTTGTTTGAGAAAAAAAAAGATAGAAACATATTCATTAAAATTAAAAGAACTTCAGACATTTGAAAAACTGATTTTTCACTGACCAAAAGATTTTTTTTTAAAAAAACATCAGCCATTTGAGTGAAAACAATATGGACAAATAATAACATTCAAGGACAATTAACTCCTGATCGCTATTATTAGATTATTAAATTTGTGAGATATGACTTTTCAAAACAGATCGAATATGATAGATTTAGGATGGTGTTGGAATAGCATGGCGCCAAGAGGTTCTGCAGCCTATCAACCGGCAAATGACAGATAAGTAGTGAATTGTTTCCCTGTCTGTGCGTCTGTCTTGAAAAAGAGCTTTAACTCATACGCGCCCAGTCGCTTCCGGATGCGCGGCATAAGCCGCGCATCCGGATGCGGCTGGCGCGAATGAGTTAATCCGAAAATGTAATAACTTGTGACAGACGATGTCCGAAAATTAGGAGCAGGTCCGTCCAAACTGCATCTGTTCCGACGAAACATTTTGTCCAGGCTTTTAACTCATTCGCGGCCAGCCGCATCCGGATGCGCGGCTTATGCTGCGCATCCGGATGCGGCTGTCCGCGAATTAGTAAATCCACGGTTTCCGTCAAAACTCTGGTAAGTTTGGCATAGTTCGGATTTCCAAAGAACGTCTTTTTGTTTTCTAAGCGTGTTTCTTTCTTTTTTGCAATGTCTTTACCCGTAACAAAGTACAGTATGCACTTTTCACCAAATACACAGTCGACTCCGCTATTTTAAAAAATGGTCGGTTATATTTAAATTTTTTTGGATATAACAACAGTTTATATAAGGCACTGGCCCGAATTTTTCTTTGTAAATTACTTCGCTTTTAGCAAACTTCGGATATAACAACAACAACAAAATTGGGTTTCTTGGCTATTTGTCGTACCCGAAGTTTACTGCGCAGAACTCAGAATTGTAACTTACGCCCCACTCAAAAGCTACGACTGCGATGCCTGAAGCGGCCCCACTCCCGGCCAGACCCACGAAGTGTTCGCTGCCTATATTACTGGCAAATAAAGAGGCTCCAATCTGTAGAAGAAACACAGAAACCAGCAAGATTTAGTATGAAAATAAGCTGCACCATGGAACTGGCAGTGCGTCGACTTTAACTCATTCGAGACGTGTCGTATCCGGATACGCGGCTATAAGCCGCGTATCCGGATACGACACGTCTCGAATGAGTTAAATGAAAACAAATACGTTTAGGGTTTAATAGGGGGCTCTGGATAGAGGTAGTACCTTTGCTGTTCGGCAGCTGCGTCCTACATAGGACGGACGGGCATCACTGGTCCTCATCCATCTCCTTAAACCTCTCACGTGCTGGCTCCAAGCGCCACACCCCGGCAAACCACCTCAGCTGGTGGGCTAAACCACGTGAGGGGCTGGTGTTCACACTGCACCACTAGGCGGATGAGCTGTTTCTGACAGCCAACGGCTAAAGGACGGAGGAGATCAGGCTTGATCCAACGGCCATATGTGGGGGAGTAAACCCTTCAAATCAGGAGTGGAGCCCCGAAGGCAGACAGCTGCATGTATTCACGCACTGTTCTGGCAGCTCCTGCAGCGAAACTGGTGCCATACGTACTGCTTTGCATTCCTTTGGACTACATCAGCGAGGCCGAGAGGGGGATCTTGACGACTGGGCATCCCAGGATCTCCACACACTTCGCCCAGGCTTGCGCCCTGGAGAGGTCACTCCAGTGACTGACACAGCAAGCACATATACTCCATTGTCTTCCGAGACAGGATGCCAAACCACCACTAAACTGACCGGGTCTGAACACATTTTGACCCCAGCTGGGTCGCACCCGAGACCTCTGCCACTTGAGTTCACCCAACTTCCCAAATCCTTTAGATGCGAAAGTTGTGTGTGTTCGTTTGTGATTTTGGACTTACGTTTGCAGCCGTAAGGTCCACAATGACATACAAGCACATACGCTAGGGAAACGAGGAAAGACAGACAGATCAAAGAAAGTAAAACGTGGCAAAGAGAAAAGAAGAAGAAAAAATCAAAATGTGTTTTGTTAGGTTTCTATAATGACATACTCTGTATGTTAACTCATTCAAGGGTCCTGCATCAATAGCTACGTGTCACGACACGGGTTTGTTTCGTCTATTTTTGTAAGGGAGTAAGTTTAGAGGGGTGACAGGTTGATTGATTGATTGTACATTGCTTAACGTCCCGACAGCAACAAGGCTTTCTCAGGACGTGCCTGCACTGCTTGTGAAAAAAAACTAAACAGAAAATTGAATGTATGTCGCCAGCCGGTCAAATACGTTAAATAAACCTACAACATGGGGCCTAAATAAAGCTAAGACCATTTAGCAACACACATCCAATATCAAGAGCTACAGGCAGTGCAGACAGTAGGGAGAGTTTTAAAAAGGCAAATACAGGTGAATGGACAAAGGGTAGACAGAAACACATGCCCCAGAATAGAGAGAAAAACCCACCCTGCGGGGATGACCAGGGTGACCCTGGGAACTAAAAAATGCCTAACCCCACCCAAGTCCCCCAGGGCAGACCCGGGTGGGGTAGAGGGGTGACAGGATTTAGTTAGTCACCGGGTAGCGATAGCATAGGTGTCTAGTATTTGGCCTGTACACGAGTATTTGCTGCCGTGCGAAAATTTGGATGTTGGCGTACCACACGTGATCGTTCAGTCTACACGCGATCGGGTGGTTGTTTCACGTGTTTTTACATCACAAGACTTAGTGAGCGGATTTTTTTGCTAACCTAACGGTATCCAAATAGTTAAGACAGTCGCATTTCCAACAGCGAACGAGGCAGTCGTCTTTTGCCAACAGTCTCCGAGGGTGGTTTTCCAGGCGTGGTTCGCCATTTGCTGGAGGTCACAAGCAGCTGTGTCGGTCCTGTGTATCGGCCCTGCGATACGGTTCGGGTCATCCCCAGAGCCGGTGTCCGAGGAAGGAGAGAAGAGAGAGAGAGAGAGAGAGAGAGAGAGAGAGAGAGAGAGAGAGAGAGAGAGAGAGAGAGAGAGAGAGAGAGAGAGAGAGAGAGAGAGAGAGAGAGATAGAGATAGAGATAGAGATAGAGATAGAGATAGAGAGAGAGAGAGAGAGAGAGAGAGAGAGAGAGAGAGAGAGAGAGAGAGAGAGAGAGATAGAGATAGAGATAGAGATAGAGATAGAGATAGAGATAGAGATAGAGATAGAGATAGAGAGATAGAGAGATAGAGAGATAGAGAGATAGAGAGAGATAGAGAGAGAGAGAGAGAGAGAGAGAGAGAGAGAGAGAGAGAGAGAGAGAGAGAGAGCTGCGACGACTTAACCTCTGACTTGTCTTGTCTTGTTTGTCTTCGTTCTAGCCGGGGCGTCTTCACGGATGACAGTGAGTACACGCAACAATTCGTTAGTGGCCCTTTGCTCGGGGGGGGGGGGGGGGGGGGGGGTTTGTGTTTGGTTGTTCTGTTATTATTATTATTTGGCTAGTGTATTGGGAGGGGGGGGGGCAGGTGCACAATAAAAGAAAATAGAATGTAGGAGTGAATGTCATCTGCCGTATTTTGTAATATTTAGAGTATCTAGCGGCGGATTAGTTATTGAGGTTTAACGCCGAGTAGGCGACTAAGGTCGTCTCAGTAATTAGCGTCGGAGGGTGTATTCGGAAGTGAGTCACGTGGTGACGTGTAAATATGTATTTTGATGAGTTTGAATTTATTGTTGCGGGAGAGAGGTGAAGGGAATATGTTGAGGTTGAATTTATTGTTGCGGGAGAGTGGTGAAGGGAATATAAGAGACGGCAGTTGAAGTTGCGGGAAGGGTGATGTGATTATTTTGTTTCTTTTGTTAGTTATTTATGTGTATTTTTGCACCTGTGTTTTAGTGCATCAATTTCTGGTTCATAATTTAACCCAACGGTGGTGCTGAGAGGAGGCTGACTGTCACTCCGCCTTGTGGGGCTACGACGCCGAACCTGGCTGCTGTCATGAGTGTCGCGGCACGCCCCATGTTAGTCAGGTCGGGTCGTCCCACTTATTTCTAACCTGTTTAAGGAAAGTCTTGTATATTTATAATATTGTAAAGAACGTTAAGATGTATTGCATTCTCCTGTAGTGACAGTCTTGTGAGAGGAGCTTTGTCACAGTGACGGAGATATTGTATTATTTAAATGCATCCTGTGTTACGGAAGACCTTATCGTGGAAGCAAGAGCGTCGAGTTGAGCTGCGCTTAACGGTTGTGCTTCCGGCGAGAAGGTCCCGTGACGTGAAATATATTGTTTATTCAACTTTTTTTCAGTCAGGTTCAATTAATGATATTTGCTCCATTTGTATACGTGATATTGTTTATTCTGAAACGTTGCTAGTTAAAGGAGCCTTGTTTATTTTGAAACGTTGCTAGTTAAAGGAGCTTTGTTTATTCCGAAACATTGTTAGTTGAAAAAGCTTTGTGCTGTGAATGTCTAGTTTGCTAGAGCATTAGCTTAATTCGAACTTGTTGTTCGTGCTCCCGCTGAGGAGATGTAGTAGCTTTTGAACAATATTCCTTTTTTTCGATCTTCATTTGTGTGTTAGTAAACATATTTGGTTGATCGTATATTTGATATAGTGCTATTTGCCATACTATATTACTTAAGGAGCCACGTGCTGTTGAGGGACACCTCGCGGAAGCAAAGGCGTTGGTCTACTGGCGTTAGCGCCTGACGCTTGTGTTTCCGTCGGGGTCCGGTGGCTTTTGGGTTTAAGCTTTTCAGTTTCGTTGTATTAAGGATAGTAGTTTCATTTATATATTGTTCGGTTGTATTTTATTAGGGATATTTAGTTTAATATCTATTTTGTTATTTTGTATTGTGTATAGTGGTTAATCGGTTTGGGGAGTTTGGACGTATGTGTGTGTGAATGTGACGTGTGAGCGTGTGGTTAGGATTGAATGAGGGTATAGTTGGTTATTGTTAGGGTTATATTTAATAAATGTCGTCGTTTTTTATTGTTCCTCTGGTGGTTGTGTTAGGTTTGTGTTAGTGTGGGTTGAGTGTTAGCGCTCATAGCTCGCGCACCGGAAGCGGGGTTGTGACACTACGGATGTGCCACATAGCGTTGCCTCAGCAGCCATTGATACGAGGCGTCTTGAATCGGCTAATACACATACTAAAAATACGTCCATCAAAAACTACGTCGATCAAATTTGTATTTACTATAAGTGTCATAGCCAGTCTGTGATTTTGCATCTTTCCTTTTTGTGTCCTAAGTTCCAGAATCACAGATCAGCACACAATCTGATACATGTACTTACGGGAAGCCAGTGCATTGTCCGGCCAGCTAAAAAGTATCCTTTGACGCTCTCTCGGTTCTTGCGGCACATGGACTGAAAAATCAAAGTTGGAAAATACTGAAAGACATGACTGCATGTTGCATTTATTGTTCGCTATTGATAATAGCGAACAACAAATGCAAAATGAAGGCGCATCTTTAAATATTATTACAAGTTTGTTGTGTGAATTTGCATTTATTGTATGCATTTTTCCCCAACCGCCTCAACGCTACTACGGTGCCCAGCATGGAGATTGTCTGCGCTCTACAAGCGTCCAGTTATCATCATCGCAGTAATATTATACATACTAAGGATAAACAATCCATCATAGACAAACAGTTAGACCCCTATTACCATTTTATTATGGATTATGGCACGAAATTGTGTGCCTTACCTATGGTCTCTGTTTATAATTAGTTGGAAAAAAATGTGGATGTAATTAATTTAAGAAATCCAGACCAAAAAGATGACTGCTACATATTTCAATACCCTTGGAGGCATGCTTGATGACATCTCGTACGCGTAAAATAAAGGCACATTGAATTTATTTGCATTACTCTCTGCATCTTTTTTTTTTTTTACTAAAATGTATAGTAAGTTTTTCCTAAAAGTAATTAATTATCACTCATATGCTGAAAACGCTGGCTATCGAACTCATTCCATGTCATCCGCCAATCTAACCTTATGCAAAATATCTAGTAAGAATTTTTTTTAAATATCACCTTCACTCCGCTGTGGGTCAACCGGTTTTCGTGAAACGGATATTTTCTCGTCAATGTGTAATCTAATTAAAAATATATTTAAACAACTACCTCGAGAGAATTCTTATAAGGATAACATCCTAAAATTCCAAGCGTTTCCGTCCACAAACGCCGGCGTTAGTCGCTGTCTCACAAACACACACACACACACACACACACACACACACACAGACGTACGCACGCACGCATGCACGTACGCACGGACGCACACACACACACACACACACACACACACACACACACACACACACACACACACACACACACACACACGCACGTACGGCGATTGGCGCCAAAATGACGTACTCCAGCCAAGTTTGCATAACTAGAAGTGACGTGGTTTTTATCTTGTTACTTCTTTGCCAAAATTTGGGGCCCGCCCGCCTTTGAAGTCATGTACATGCTATTGGACTGATACAGATTTCAGAAACACGATCTGCGTCCACTGACAGTGAAGGGAATGTGGGACCGACAGTGATAATAAACATGAATAATATAACCTTCCACTTGAAGAAAATGTAGGTTTCATGGCAACAATTCAAGGAGCCCTTTTCGTCTGTATGGTGATCCACTAAAGCATAACAAATGGCAAGCATGCACTCTACAAAGGTCAGTGTAAAATCAACATAACAAGAAGTCTATAAAGTATTCAATACATAGTGACGAGCAAAAGAAGTGCAACATTTTTGGAATCGTCGGAAACACTACAGTGTTTCCGATGATTTCAAAAATGTCGCATTTCTTTTGCTTGTCAGTATAATGTAATCAAACTCACCAGCAGTCCCACAGTAATAACGAAGAAGAAGTACACGCCGATCACGGTATAATCCACCCAGCTGTTCAGTCCGGAATCCATTTTGACTCCTTTGTGGATGTAAACTGTGTTGTAGAGGAAAATCGATCCTTAACTTTCTCGATTGAATTTCAACAGTGTGGAAGTTTGAATCGATGAATCAATGAATCGATGAATCGTTATTTTACAACGGTGAAGATATTAACACAGTCGGTGACTATGTCATTTTTCGTACCTGCCGTTGCTACAACTACGACTATGTACAAAATGTACATAAAACAGGGACATCAAAGCACAGTAATACAAAATATATAGTCCACTAAATACAAACACAAGTTTATAAAGATAAGGCTATCCGTACATGCAGGAATTGAGTCTGTGTATTATTTGTATGTTGTATCGGCTGTTTCCAGGTAGCAACAAGTTGTCGATCATGAACAGATTACAAAATCTTTCCTTCTTTTTCTTTCTCCTCTTCTTCTTTGCTCTATGTTTACTTGTTTTCAGAGTGTCGATGTCGTGATTTTTCCTCTGTATGAAGAATGCTGTTGATTGCACACTTCTGCACTGACATGATAAAAGCCACCAAGTCTATTTTTGAGAAAGATAGAGTTTAATTGTTTACAATAAAAATCTCACTTTTTTCTAAGATCGACATACTGGCTTTTGCCAAATCAGAGTAGACTTTTTCTTGACAGTATTCTGCCGTTATCTGTATAGCCAGCATTGAGAAAAGCGAGATTTTCTGTATAACTATGCAGATCTCGCTTCTTTTTTTTTTATTTACAAAATGGACATTCCGGAGCTTCATTTTTTTTCAAACATGCTGGGCGGATGTCAAGTCATTGACTGGAGGAATAGAACAGAAGTCGACGTGTAGAGACAGTCAAAAGACAGTTCACACGGTGAAGAAATCGAGAATTATGTGCTTGTACTTGTAAATCCGTACCTAACACACAGACATACGGAAATCCGACACGATAGACAATGCATGTTGTCTGAAAGACTACCACGCGTGAAATAAACTCACACGGGCATTACGAAGAATGATACCTTACAGAGATCGAGTAAAATGAAGCGTTTGTACTTGTCAATCGTACCTGACGCACAGACATGCCAGAATCCAACACGATTTTCATTTTAAAAGACATCGTCCTAACTTTACATTGTCGAGTGACATTGGTCACGGACGACTTCAACTAACTCAGCAAATGTTATGCGTCTGCAAAAGTCATACGTCCTCATGAGCGCCGCAGGAAGCGGGGACTCATGAGTACTTGTGGCTCTTGCGTTTTCAATTTACATTTATTTTCGTCTGCGAAAGAAGGTCATCAACTTTTAGTCTACAATGAACTTCAGAGCACCAACCCTTCATATCAACATTTTGTCTAGTAGTGAGATATCAACGGCTGTAAAGAACGTATCTGATACGCAAGGGTCTTCTATCTTTCCAAGGTTGACAAAGTAGGTGAAATGCGCTGTCTTCGGGGCTAGTATCTACTGATATCTACTGTCTTCAGGAGTAATATGCATGAAAGTGTGACTACGATGCGTCCTGGTCGAATGAAGTCCTTGCCTACTCAAATCCTAATAGTAGTCCGGTGCGTCTCCAAGAGACACTGACAGAAATTGACTCTTTTGGCATCAGCTTGAAGCGATCATCCGGTTTTCATCCCTTCACTGGTGTAACACAGCGAACATCAACATGCAAAAGGCGTAGCTTTGCTCATGATTATTTAGGCCTCAAACATGCTTTATTCATATAGCTGTGGTGTGTCTCAGGTCAACAGAAATCCTCTGCGACGGTGTCGAAGACATAATTTTTAGATGATGGCAATGACCAAGTATGCAAAATGTCATCGGGACGACATCGGCCCTAGAACCTTTGTTTACTGAGAAAGAGATTAGGTGTACGCCTGAACTGTTTTCTCGCAATGTTAACTCATTCGAGACGTGCCGCCTACACATACGCGGCGAACCGCCGAGTATCCATAGGGGGCACGTCTCGAATGATTAACAAGCCCAGGCTTACTCATTTAAATGCCTTCATGCGTTGGAACCCCGGGTACAGTGCGCTTAGTTCTGCGCCAGCCAGTAAGCAAGGTGCTCAGCCATAGCGGAGCACCTTGCTTAGTGGCTGGCGCAGTTCTAAGCTCACTCATGCAACTGGTCCACTCCGGTTAAGAACAAGGCGAGACCTTTCACATACTGGCCTTGCCGACCCCGTCTAAGTAATGCCGTCTTAAATCTGTTAATCATATCTGTTAATCATATCTGTTAATCACATTCTTTGTTGTTTAGGCGGCGTGAAATCCCAACAGTCCAATAATCAGATACGTGAACTCCTTATTGCTGCCGATGCGAGTAAATGAAATCTCTTAAGGTGCCACTGATTACGCATACATCTGAAGACACGTGTCTGCACCATTTGTGTTTGTTATATCTTGTCGACGCATCTAATAAAATTTAACAGCAGTTTGGACAGGCAGAAACAACACATGCGTAATTACACTTATTTATTCCGTGCAGCCGTTAGCGTTTCAGAATATTTTTAGCTGTTTTTCGTACTGATAGCACTGTATTTCTAGAAAGGAGTGGAGTCATTGTCAGAATATTAAGACGACGTGTGCTGAACTGGATTCAGTCCTGTGTCTAAATAATCATAACTAGACCTGTGTGTCGCGTTTCATAACCGTTTGTTACAGAAGTTTATCTTTGAACAGATACGGCGATAGTGGGCCTTTAAACAGTTCAGTGCCGAGAAAATGTGAGCACCCAACAGCAATAGGTATGAGGACCTATGAATCTTGCCGACACCACATCGAATCCATGTTCCTAGGACAGCTTTTATTTTAATTAAGGAAGATAACAGAAACACAATCTGCGTTAAATGACACTTTGCAGATTATAGTACACTGAAGACTGAAAGCCTGTTAATCATTCTTTCCAAGAAATGCAAAGAAGAATTAAGCCTGCAAGATCCATAGTCCTGAGACCATGCGACTTCTTTGGCGAGTCCGAAATAGCTCAGGTGGTTAAACGTTGGAGCAGGAGAGCGAAGGGAATCGCCGGGTCGTGGGTTCGAATCCCGTCCCGGCCCCGGTAGCTGGACTCACAATCCAGGGGGGAAAACGGATTTATTCAATAGCATGTCCGTTGAAAGGTCCTGGTAACTGAATCAAAGTGGCACAGTTGGAGTGCGCCTGAGTTGATCAGTGTTCAGGTCGTATCCCATAGGCAATAGATTTCCCTGTCCCCCATAACCCGCCCGTCAGGGCCGTCCATGATCACCTCGGTGCTGTGGACGTTAAACCCGAAATAACCAACCGACTTCTTTGCCCACGAGGGTTTATGTTTCTAACTGTTGGGAATTTCCGGTCGTGTTCTGACAGCGAAGGGTTAATCGTTGCATTCGAAATTGAATGTCGTCTATGTTGGTCAATAGACATGCACAAATACGACATATTTAAAGAGACTCAATATCTATAACGGAGAACCTTAGGTCTAAATGTAAATACTTTATGGTTGTTTCCCTTTGGCCGAAAAACACATGTAATGGTGAAACCATCTCGATCAAACTGCCAGAGACATAGATACTCGCGAGCCCCGTAACAGCGGAGGATCTATGTCTTTTGTTGACACCATTTTGATTCTTTGCTAGCTGGATGGCTGGGACTGTTGAGTTTTTCAGTCTACAAAGATTTCATAACTCGAGAGAAGTCAGCGCCCACAAGTAGTGAAAGGGTTAAAACTCAGCGATTCCTTGTGAACAGAGAAGGCATGCAGGGAACATTGATAATTTGACGTGTTCTGCAAACTGATTGTAGTCAGTTAAAGACGATCATGAATTTTCGTTTTGCGACGGAAAATAAATATCAGTGTCAATCCGTTCATTTCCCGTTAACGGAAACTGTGTTCTGTAGTCCTCGTCAATTCAACATTCAACAAGCCCTAGCTGCCCTAGCAAAATGGATACAAAGCGGTGTCATCAAGAGGCATAGATCCTCATGAGCCCCCGCAGTCGCGGGGGCTCATGAGGATCTATACCTCTTGCAGTTGGTGTTCTACTGAACCCACTAGAAGCCCTTCCGCACTGACTGACTCCACAAGTGGTATAGATCTTCATAGCCTCTGTAGTTTGCAGGAACTCATGAAGATCCATACCTGTTTCTGGTGAGTATGCCATTCATTTAGAACTTGTAGCTCACACGCGGGATATCATCAAATTAATTTTGAGCTTGTCATGTACGAAACTAGCTACGTCGGCTCTCCAGTCTATGAGCACGAGCCAAACCGGTCTGTAGTTGCGTATTTTGCCTTCGGGCCAACACACTATTCGTTAAGAGAGGTGGATTAACCCATTACATGCTGATGCTGATTGTTTAAAAATGTGCTTCTTAAGGCTACATTACAGACTAGGATATAGATCAACCATTTCAGTTCAAGGGTGGTGCCAGAGTAGCTTGGCGCCTCAGGCGTCAAGCCAGGCTATTGCAGTTGTCACCACCCTTGAACTATTATAGTCATTTTTATTTCAAGCAAAAGTGTATCAGGATGAAGAGGATTAATTGAGTGACGATTGAGTTACCAGTCTTGTCCGTCGAGCGACATCGTCAGTAGCATTATCGGGGGTTCTTTCTCCGGGTACTCCGGTTCTTCCACCCCCCCCCCCCCCACCCCCCACACTTTGGTACCGGTCTCAGGCCACTTTACAAATTTCAAATACAAGCGATCAAAAATCTCTGTAACTTCAGTAGCTGACTGGCCCTTCGTTTGTCTTGTACTGTGTGTATACTGTGTTTGTCTTAAATGGCGTAAATCCGTGTCTGTTTCGTGAGTGTGTGTGTTGGGTTTCAGGCGCGGCGCTTTGAGTCGATTTCCCCAAAAATTGAGAAAAAGCGCCTATATAATAACGGTATTATTATTATTATTATTATCATTAGCTCAGTGTTCAGTGCCGAGAAAATGTGAGCAACTGCAAGAGGTATAGATCCTCACTGATGAGCCCCCGTACTTGCGGGGGCTCATGAGGATCTATACCTCTTGCTGACACCACTCTGAATCCGTGTTCTGTGGCACGCCTAGGGCTTTTTGGGTCTTCAATTCATGAAGATTGCAGAAACACAGTCTGCGACAGCTAGCGCCGGCTGCACGAGTTAAGGCTTTGAATTACTCAGGAAACTCAAGATGCATAATTATACTTTAACTCATTCTACCCCAGACACACCACAGCAAGATAAGGATCGACCATGATAGTTCAAGGGTGATGCCAGAATAGCTTGGCGCCCATGGGCGCCAAGCTATTCTGGCATCACCCTTGAACTATCATGGTCGATCTGTGTCCTGCACTAGAGTGCAGTCTTCAGAGGACAACGGCAAAATTTGGGGATTTAGTCGGTGTTGGGGTAGAATGGGTTAAAGTGCGCCTAGCATACTATAAAAACTGAGAAACGAGAAACAAACTGAAGTCTAAATGAGCCCAACTCATCCTTTTTTGCGAGGGTAGTAAACTCATCATTGGGGATGTTCAAGTTCACATATGCGGCGGGAAATGGAAGCGGGTTGCGTTCATTGTTAGTTCCGGCGTTTTCCCAGGTCCAGGTAACGTTCATAGTATACGCGGCACGCTTTAACAACTTCACTGCTGAGAACAATTGAACACAACCAGACTGCAAGAGACATAGATCCTCATGAGCCCCCGCAGTCTATGTCTCTTGCTAAGACCAATATGTATCCCTATCCCTTGGAGGGATTGTGGCTTTTGGTCGTTGAAAAAAACAACAACAAAGATTTCATTAACAAAATGTAAGTACCGTGGCAGGGAAGAGGGTTAAGGACTTTTCACATCGCTCCAGTGGCTCGGGAGAATGACGGCATTCTCTTGCAAGAACAAACTCATCTTTTTTGTAAGGGCCCGTCAACTCTGAAGTTCAGTGTCAGTCTCGTCACACACAGTGCTTAGCGGGATGTCCGCTGACAAATTTGTTAATCTTTCTAGAACCCCTAAATTCCAACAAGAAACTGTTTTTAATTTCTCCCCGCAAATCGCTTCGACCCCGGCCACTGCGGGAATTGTGAGGGTGAAAGAAAGGATCAGACTTGTAAAAAAGATACTCAACCCTTGCGGTGAAAAGGATTAAGTCCTGCTGTTAATTGATCATTCAGACTTCAAGTTCTTGACAAGTGCGGGGTATGAACCTGCTGTTAGTTCTATTGTGTCAAACGCAGAACTGAGACTCAGGCTCTCGCTGTGGGTCCTTGTATTCTTAGCAATATGGTGTGATAAATTCCTTTCGGTTAACTTCTGGAATAAGCGCTAAAACCTTCACTGCCGATAAAAACGTGAACATGACCCGAAACTGCAAGAGGCATAGATCCTCATGAGCCCCCGCGACTGCGGGGGCTCATGAGTATCTATGCCTCTTGCTGAGACCAATTTGTATCCATGTTCCTTGGACGGGTTTCGCCTGTGGTCGCTGAATAAGCGCAGATTTCAAAAGCAAAATATGCGGCAGGAAAGTGGCAGGGGAGGGGTTAACACTTTGAAGTCTAATGTCGAATTTCGAATTCCCCAAGTCGGGAGTTGTCTTCTGCAGATTTTATTAAGTTCAGACGACACACCCATCACGATAGTTCAAGGGTCGTGCCAGAATAGCTTGGCGCCAATCTATTCTGTCACCACCCTAAACTGTCATGGTTGATCCATCGCATGTTTAGTGTTTCAGGACTGAAAAGGTTAAAATCTTCAAAACAATGAAGTCTGCGCATTAACTGCAGTGGTCTTCGCTTGCTGTGGACCGTGACACCTGGCGCTCCACCATTTACAATGCAGCTGTCTCCTTTGAGGACTCTCGCAGAGCTAGCCTTAAGGACAAGCGGCTCAGGAGAAAAAACAGAGATGCCGCAACTCAGAACCCTGGCCATACCTCCCCCTGCAGCCACTGCGGTCGAACCTGCCTGTCCCGGATTGGCCTCCGCAGCCACGAACACGCCTGCAGACGTGGGCAACTCCTATAAAAATCTTCGTTCGCGAAGTCAAGCCAAGAGAGATTATATAATAAAACGTCTTGTTCTTTCTAGTTCTTTTTTTTTTCCCTCCCCTTCTCATTCTTTCTGTTTAAGTTCTCCCTCCTGCGTACTACTGCTAACCGGGAACATTTGAAATTCTTTGCATACGTATACTAGTAGATCCTGGTACTCAGTTTCCCAGAAAGACAGTGACGTGTTCACTTAAACTGCAAGCGATTGTATCCAGTTACAGTGGCACTGTCAAAATATGAAAGTATCGCTTTGGGTGAAGTGCCCTGTTAGATATATTTTCGAGAGCCAGTCTTACACATAACTGAGATCGTGGCTCGAAATTCCTAAATGTGTCATTGTTTTCCGCTGAAGAATACAAAACAGTTAAGATTCAGACAGTTTTATCGTCCTATGCCAAGCTGACCAGAGAATTTATTTTTTTAAACAAAACTATGTCTCCCATTTTCTCAAAATCACTCGACGTTCCCATAAGCAGTCAGTTGCACCTTCCCCATTAACACAATCAGTTCCCGCCATGAAGCAGAATTACTCTGTGGGCATAGTGTTGATGGAAGACGATGAACTCACTCTTGAACTTATTACTCGTTTAAACAGCAGGAGTCAGATCCACCACGTTAAAGGGTGGTGCCGGAATAGCTTGGCGCCTCCAGGCGCCAAGCTATTCTGGCACCACCCTTAAAGTACCGTCATCATCATCCTCTTCGTCTTCTTCTTTATCATCATCATCATCAACATCATATCATCATCATCATCATCGTCGTCGTCATCATCGTCATCATCGACATCATCATCCCTGTAAGCCCAGAGCGTCGAAGCTTTCGTTTCCTCTCATGGCTGATCTAGTTTATCTTGTTTCAGTGCATTTGGGCTAAAAGGGTTAAAAGTCTAGTGCCAAGCTAACCTGGAAACATCCTTGCACTATTATGGTTGATGCATACTTTCAGTTCTTTTAATACGTTCCCGGCAACACAGGGGGCTAAAAGACATCGTCTTATGTGCCAAATTTGAAAAAGTTAAGCACTGACACAACTGAGATCGTGTTACCATCAGGGCAGTTAATGGAAAATGAGTTAACCCAGTGGCTGTCGGTAGCGCGTTTTGTCGAGGCGATCCCTGCTGGGATCACCTCGACAAAAGGCGCCACTGACAGCTACAAAGTTAAGTGTATTCACGTCACAAGCTTGACGATTTGTACCTGCAGTTATATCTGCAGGAGTCTTCAAACTTTTTGCACTGTGATGATAGGTGTTGAAAAGGAATGCTTAAAGAAGAGGCGTATCCAATTATAAATTGTTGACACCGCCAGCCACCTGAAAATGTAAAGATTATCGTGAGTCATCGTCTGCAAGAGGCATAGATCCTCCTGAGCCCCCGCTGTCGCGGGGGCTCATGAGGATCTATGCCTCTTGCTGGCCTCCTGTGCTACGGTGGTTATGACGTCCTTGTCCAAACAATGAAAAGATGCTTTAAATTTTCTTTAAGGCATGTCCACTTGAGAAACGGTGTGTTGAATCATATTTTGTGGAGTGTTCATCCAGTGTTCTGACACCCGAAATTGTCTGTTTATTGGTTGTGAAGTAAGTGACAAATATACGTATCACTAATATGACCCTACCACCCCACCAACCCTTGCCTCAAGGCTCTGACCCACATCGATCTTCAAGCGTTCGCCGTGCAGTGGCAACTGATGTTACTTTTTTCTGCAAATTACTGTGAGAGAGAGAGAGAGAGAGAGAGAGAGAGAGAGAGAGAGAGAGAGAGAGCCGGAGAGAGAGAGAAACAACGATTGAACATAACTTGATTAACCTTTTCAACATGGTATGAAGATTAAAGTTTTTCAACTTCGGCGCATTCCGTGAGAGCTGTCGGAAACTGCCGAGGATATCGGTATGTTAGAATCATACCGATATACCGTTGCTGAACCGCGGTTTGCCGGTATCACTGTGAAACCGTGCAGCTCTGCATTAATACCCAAAGAAACGGCCTACTTGAATGAAGGGTTTTTGCAGTGCAGGCAACACCATCGTATAAACTGTAGAGCTAACTACATTCTGTGGCTTTTCAGCAGAATTTGACGCAGCGAACAAGCCCACCAGCGGAGTGGCATTTACAATTCGTAATCCCTCCTCAAACCCTCTGTTTACAGAGTTTCACATCTCCCCCACATTACTCTTAATACTCTTCATTGTCGCGAATCTTTAGGTACCGTCGCGCCGCATCAAAGGCGCTGAACGTTATAATGATTACGGTGAAATTGGTGGCATTTTATTTCATCATTGGAAAGGAAGTTAGTAGAAATTGGACTCAAGTTGACCCTTCTCGACACTTGAACTGTCAACAGTTAAGCTCAGTGTCATTTAAGGCTGATGCGTTCTTAGTGTGATTACGTCCTGATGGAGTGTGTGTGATAAGTGGTGCATGGAGACGATTGTGCAGATTTAGTATACTAACAAGCTCTGTGTGGGATCCCTCTCAGTCCTTTCCTAGCATTTTCGGCTCATTTCGGTGAGTTGACGCACGTGCGGATAAATGCAGCCACCGCGATTAACCCCTTCTCTTCCAAGAAAAAGTAAACACGATCCATCTACAAGAGGCATCATGTAGATCCCCATGAGCCCCCGCATTTGCGGGGGCTCATGAGGATCTATGCCTCTTGCAGACGTCATTTCCCATCCGTGTTCCTTGGACGGCTGAATTAAGATTTCAGTGGAACTAAACATAATGTGTCCACTGGCACCCCATGTTCATCTCTTCTGAGTGGCCATGCCACACAAGAGGGAAGAAGTAGGCACTAATCGGATGAAAAAAAGCTGACATTTTCAATACGAATTCTCGCATTTGTTGTGGGTTGAGACTAACGTTCCTCCACAATGAATACAGAACAGTGAACTCTCTGTACACCCACTCCCCTCTAACTCTAAGCCAGAGGGGGTAGCTTTTCCATCTCCATCGCCAAATGCGAGACAGATCATTTGGGAGTTATGTTTTTCGTGAAGAAAAGTATCCTGAGGGAGGACTGGGTGTGAGGAGGTATCGAGATGCGTGATTGGCGTTTCTTCGGTTATCGTGATTCGTCATTGCAATGTGTTTATTCTCGTGATCCGTGAAAGAAGGGGTCGTCGTGAAAAAAAGCGGATAGGCAAAATTAATAAGATGTTCGTTATCCGTTAAAAAAAGGTCTTGGCTATTATTACGTGAAACGTTGTTTGAGTTTTCGGCCAGTGAAAGAGGTTATCTATTGTCGTTGTCTCTTTCCATCACGAAACGTGAAAGCTTTGGGGTTTTTTGGTTTTGTTTTGTTTTGTTTTTTATTCGTGATCCGTGATTAGCAAAATAAATCGCCGTGAATGCGTCATGCCACCCCCACCCACCCCTCCTTCTCACATGCCCTCTTCCATCTTTACTGACCAAGGACAGCTCATGGATAGCGCCTGATTAGCTTGGCGCCTGTATGCGCCAATCTAATCAGGCACTACCTGTGACCTCTCGTGGTCGATTAATAAACGAAATTGCTTTAAACCAGATTCTCAAACCTGAAGGTGTATTTTGGCTGTGGATGGGAAAGCATCAAAAATATATCGTCCATGTTACTTTCTATCTCACTGTTAGGTCAACAAAACTCCGCTGACACCTGCCCCAGTAACACAGAGGAAAATGCGACTAATCGTTGCCAGCGAAAGACCCTATGGATCCCTCAGGTTTGCAGGGGCTCTTGAGGATCCGTTGCACTTGCGGATGGAATATGTCCGTCGAACCTGGATGCTAAAATTGTACATGTCTTCCTGTGAAATAAAGAGTCCTGTTTAGAAACATGTTTTAACAGGCGAAGGTGTGGCGTCCCGTTACAACTAACCTCCCACCGCGTACTGCTGTGAAAAATGTGTGGACATTGCCTGAACTTCAGACAGCCTCCTTTGCATGAGGGAGGCAGTTCTAAAACGTGTGCTGGTCTGTTATTTTGGACCTTACGGCTTTCAGACGTAAGGTCCAAAATCACAGACCAGCACACAGGACCGGTAAATTCACGGGTCGGTGTACTCATATACTGACGAGCAATAGAAATACAACTTCATCGATATCATCGTTAACACTAAAGTGTTTCCGATGATATCGATGAAGTTGCATTTCTTTTGCTCGTCAGTATATACTGACCAGTATCGCATGTCAAGATTAGAGCCCTGTATTCACCTGCGGAGGCAAATGCCGGAGAGCTACGTTTGTTGAGGGTAGGCGGATGTATTTTTTTGGGTGGAAAAGAATAGTGACAACCTGCTGCGATTTTTTTTTTCCCCTTGAAGATACGCACATGCATGAGTTTGAATGAAACGTTCTTTCTCATTATAAATAATGTGTACAGTGCTGAATGGTTTGTTGTAGATTTCCATGAAAGCGACGCACCCGCCCATATCGCAACTACAGATATGAGCCATCTAAGACCGATGTCGGCCCAATTACTTTTTGCTTACTGTGACATTGCTTCTGGTTGGTTGGTTGGTTGGTTGGTTGGTTGGTTGTTTTGAGAAGCACAAGCAGCCAAAAAGCATTAGAATTAAAGCATTAGAAGAAACAAACAAACAAAAAAGAAATAAAAACGGCACACAACTTGCATTCAACACAAAGAATTAAAGCATTAGAGAGAAAGAAATAAAAACAACACAACTTGCATTCAACACAAAGATGCAAATGTTTGTTGGTCTGGGTTTTTGGACTTTACGGCTCCAGGCCGCAAAGTTCGACATCACAGGCCAGAACACGTAACAAAAACAACGTGTGAAATTGTAGAGTAAGTTAGAGCTTTAATTGTAATAGCAAGCAGCATGTACAAGATGGGATACTCAAGTAGACTTGTGTGAAGGCTATAGTTAACCCATTTAGCCCCGGGACCCTGCAGCAGGAGATGGATTGATCATGATAATTCAAGGGTAGTGCCAGATGAGCTTGGCGCCTTCAGGCGCCAAGCTCATCTGGTACTACCCTTGAATTATCATGACCAATCCATCTCCTACAACTAGTACATAGTCGTTAGACAACGCCTCCAAAAGTTTGGAAATGCGGCCGTGGGGTTACGAGGGCTAATAAACAATGATAACACAATAATATCATGTGTGATGGTCTGTGACTTTGGGCCTTAGGGCTGAGAGCCATAAGAACCAAACTAACAGACTAGCACACGCATAATGAACACATTGGCTACTGAAGCTGTACATTGCACCATCCGCCTGCATAGTTTGATTCGGTCAAGAATAAAACATTACCAACAATTAACAATTCAAAAAATACATGCACGGGTTGTAGTACTTATCACTATGTTGGATGAATAAAACACACAATCCAGAGATACACGCTTGCAGATAGAAAGAGGACGAGTGGAGAGAGAGAGAGAGAGAGCGAGAGAGAGAGAGAGAGAGAGAGAGAGAGAGAGAGAGAGAGAGAGAGAGAGAGAGAGAGAGAGAGAGAGAGAGAGAGAGAGAGAGAGAGAGAGAGTGAGTGAATGAATGAATGAATGAATGAATGAATGAATGAATGAATGAATGAATGAATGAATGAATGAATGAATGAATGAATGAATGAATGAATGAATGAATGAATGAATGGAAAGATAAGACGCTGCCTTGCAAATACATCTGAACACCAATTTTAGAAAAACGTAATATCCAAAGCATGAACAATAATAATTACAACAAATCCATATAAATAATGTTGATTTCAATTGAGTTGTTTCATATAGGAAACTTGAAAGGCATGTATATGAAATATAAAAAAATACAGAACATGTACACACAAACGCGCAACTCGAAGGCTGCTCAGCGGCAGACAAACACAACACAATTATTAACGAAATTAAATGCTTTAAACACAATCTTCGTTGCACCGTTTCTTTTGATTGATAAAGTTGACATTGTTAAGAACATGCGTCTGTTAACTCATTCAACCTCTACACACCACAGCGAGACATGGATCGAGCATGATAGTTAAAGGGTGGTGCAAGAATAGCTTGGCGCCCATAGGCGCCAAGCTATTCTGGCACCACCCTTGAACTACCATGCTCGATCTGTCTCTAGAACTGTAATACAGTCCTTCAGAGGGCAAGTTCAAAATTGTCGGGGTTTCGGGCCTAGGGTAGAATGTGTTAAATTGTAACATTGTAAAACAGTATATGCTATATGACAAGACTGCAGTGGCAAGGAAAAAGACAGCAACACTATTTTATGAAAAGCAAGATTTCCATTGTGATACAATACAAATCTCGCTTTTCACAACAACAACAAAATGGACTTGCTGTCTTTTGCCTTTACATGACAGACAGTTTTGATATACATTCTAAGCTCCTTTTCAGTCTTGAGCAAGGACCCGTTAGAGGTAAAGAGTTATGGTTTGGAAGACTTAAAGAGATGTTAACCTTTTCGGGGTCGGTAGCGACTTTTGTCGCGATGATTCCTGCAGGAATCATCGCGTCAAAACCACTACCGACCACCCAAAGGGTTAATCTGAAGACATGTTAAATTCCAAGTGCTTGGCATTACATCAGCAAAGGGTAGCATACCGCCATCGTACAGGTGGCATTGGTGTAACTATTACTCATCATCGCTGACAGCACCACGATATCCGTCATCATAATATTTATATCAAGTCTCTTTCTATTGTTGTCAGCTTTGTATAGTTCTCAAAATTACTCTTTCGGGACGTGCCGCATATGGATACGCGGCAAAAGCCGCGTATCCGGATGCGGTACGTCTCGAATGAGTTAACCATTTCTACCACTGACTCGAAATCATTGTCAGTGTTGCGGGTTGTTTTTTGTTGTTGTTGTTGTTGTTGTTGTTGTTGTTGTTTTTTAAGGCGTTAAATGCAGAAGCGGGTCTGGATACAGGCTGACCACGTACAAGTTAGCTTGCCGTTCTTCCAGACGCAAAACTAGTCGGGCGCTGCCATGAGACTGGAAATTCCCCCACCCACCCACCCCCTCCCCCCTCCCCACCCTCCTCCCCCTCCTCCCCCCTCCTCCCCCGCCCCCCTCCCCCACTTTCCAACTTCCTGGCCCTCTGCACGCAATTCAACCTTGTTGAGATCTGTATCACATCCGCAGTTTACTGTACTCATCACCAGCTTCTTTCGCTGTCTCTACGTGTTTCTCAGCGACTGAAATATAACTTATGTTGCTGCTCAATCTGAAAAACTCTGACAGCCTGACCGATGCTGTGAATCGATGCACAACGAAAATGAAAGAGAAAATGAAATCTGTCTCGACACAATTCTGCCCTGTGAAGACAAAAGACGATTAGTCCATGTTTGTCAAAAGCAAGATTTTAATTGTATTGCAGTAAAAGAAAATCGTAAAAGTTGATATGTCTCATCACGAAAAGATAAGCAGCAAATTGTATACTTGTATGTATGTCTGTTTTGAAAAAGTGCGTTGTAATGTCTTTTCTACGCGTGTAGTTTCTTTCTTTGTTGGGATGCTCTATTCATAGTACGTGCTTGGCAGCCATGTTTTGGTTTGGATTTTCTTTTCTTTTTTTAATCGGTTTCACCCACACACAAAAATGGACTTACTAAGGTAAGTAAAAGTCCTCGAGCCGACGTCGGCCAGAGAATCTTTTGCTTACTGGGACTTTTCCTTTCACAGGGCAGAGCAACGCGTGGTGCAGATACTATCGTTCATCACGATACTTATTACCACCGTCAGCAATCTTCTCTTCGTAACGCCTCTAATCCTCCCCAACATCTACCTCCTCCCCCTCCTCGCCGTCCCCCTCCTCGCCGTCCCCCTCTTCCTCCCCTTCCTCCACGTACTCCCCGTTTTTGCAAAACTTGAACTGTCGTCTGTCGTGGTGTTTGAGAAGCGCCGGATGGCCTGGGTGCTGGGCGCGCAGGTGCCGGAAGTGAGCGTCGAGGTTGGACGTAGAATGACCGCAATCTTCGCAAACGTAAATCTTGGTTCGCCGCTCGTTGAAGGTGAAGGGGAGATTCTGGCCGTGTATCTTGCGACTGTGCGATTCTAAGGAGCAGCGCTGGGTGAAGGCTTTTCCGCACTCGTCACATTTGTACGGACGAACGCCTATAAATCAACAGAAATGAAAAGGATAGTAATTATACGTGTACCGTGAATGTTACATAAACTGTGTAACAAAGATGCGTGCTACAAATGAAGTGAAGACAACGAGCCGGTAGGATTCCATCAGAGGAACAAAAAAACATTCAATTTCTGGTCGGTAGGGTCCTATTTTGTCGAAAGGACAATATTTTGTGGAATGACACACAACACGACCGAAATTTTGTTGGTAGATTTCTATATTGTGGACGGACATACAACACGAAAGAAATTCTGTCAGTAGGACCCTATTTTCTGGAAAGACACATAACGATGCAGAAATTGTGTAGGTAGGGCCCTATTGTCTGCAAAAACACACAACGCAATGTACCGACACAATTTCGAACAATTTCTTGTATACATTTGAACCAGACTGTGGCATTCTAGCGAAAAACAATACATTAAATGAACTAATAAAGGATGCATTACTACGAGGGTGTTGGTGTTATATAGGGTGTGGTGTTCTCTTTAACTGTAAGAGTTGCGGCCCCTAGTCATAACCTCACCACTGCTGATGGTCGCAGATTGTGTTCATAAAATCTGTGTTAATTCACAGCAAAAGATCTGCAGCCATCCAAGGAATATGATTACAACGAGGTGTCAGCAAGAGTCATAGGTCCTCATGAGCCCCGCAGTTGCGGGGGCTCATGAGTATCTATGTCTCTTGCATCTGGATCGTGTTCCTTTCTTCTATGCAGTGAACAGGATAACCCTCAAGCGATCGCGCGGATCGCATTCCTCTGACATACACTTTCGTTTCTATAAATTTAATATTGCCTTTGCCCGTGGCGTGATCCCGTTTAAGGAAAAGAGTCATTGGATTCCTTTTGAAATACTGCCGATAAAACTTTAATTCCGGAAACCTCTCCCTTGTCAGTTCTCGGATTTCATGAGTTTCTTTGGTATTTTTTTTTTCTAAATCCATTTTATTTTTTCATTTGCCCGTTGCGTGATCCCGTTCATGGACACCTCGTCAGTTTCCTTTCTGAAGAAAGAAGTACTGCCGATACAATTTTGATTCTAGAACCCCCTGCTTGTCATTTCTCGTATTTCAGCAGTTTCCATTGAAACTCCTACTCGCTAACAGTAGTCCCGATTTGTCATATCCTTCATAATGAAGACTATGTGCAATTTAATTCGCCGCGACAGACATTAAGCGATGCATGTTCGTAAAGAATTTTTTTCTAGTCTTAAGTGTTCGTTTCTAGTCTTAAGTGTTCGTTGTAGTTAAGATGGCGTAAGATGCGCATAATACGACACATGCATTACAGTGTGTGTAAAGATTCTTTCATTTGTAAAGTGTTCACACCCGCTCAACTTTTACTTTTCTGCATGACCGTTCAAAGCTATAAGGGCCGCTGTACCAGAAAGGCGCATCCTATATTTCTAACAGCGGGGGGCACGACAAGGTTGATTGATGTCTTTCAATTTCAGCACGAGGTGCGAGGAATGCTGGGATTTCGTAAACCCTTCGCTGCCAGGGAAAAAATGCAAATAATATCACCACACCCAACTGCACGAGGCAAACAACTGCAAATGCAAGAGGCAAAGAAACTCATGAGCCCCCGCATTCGCGGGGGCTCATGAGGTTCTTTGCCTCTTGGTAATCCTGTTGAAATCTGCATTTCTTGAAACGAGTTGAACTTGCCCAAGACAGAATAAGTTTGCGTCCGCTGACTGTGAAGGGGTCAACGGCAGTGCTTTTTGAGTAGGCTGGCAAGTCCTGATTTGAATCTTCCACCCACCCACCCCCACCCACCTCCCACTCCCCACCCCCCACCCCACCCCCACCCCCCTCCACCCCCTCATAAAAAAGCACAGGTAATGGCTTAAACCAGAATGATCCAGAATTCATAATTCATTCGTTTGTTTGTTTGTTTGTTTGTTTGTTGTTTTTTTATTTCTGTCCCACGTGCCCACAAAGACATGTGACACCCAAAGCGAGGTAACCTGAAGTTTAAATCGTTTTGTGTCAGCTTATCTTTACGGTAAAACGTCTGCCTAGATTTTCGTTTTGGCTTGCATATTGTGTCACTGAATCTGCTCTAAAGAAATAGTATGAGACATTTTTACGATACAGCTGGAGTTAAATTTCGCATGAAGATTCAAGATGAATTAATCTGCTCGCCTTTGAGTCAAGAAAACACATAAACACTTCACAGAAAATTTTTAATTGTTGTTGGACAGATTTCTGAACCCATACAATTCTCGTGTAGTGTAAGGAAGCATAATGTATGTGCCGGCCCTAAAACACACACTATAAATCTAAAACAAAACGTTTTGTCTTCATGTCACTTTTGTATTAACCCATTCAGCCCTGATGCACTACAGCAGGAGATGGGTCGACCATGATAATTCAAGGGTAGTGCCAGATTAGCTTGGCGTCTGTCGGCGCCAAGCTAATCTGGCACTACCTTTGAATTATCATGGTCGATCCATCTCCTGCAACAGGTGCATAGTCGTTAGATGACGCCTCCAAAATTTGGGAAATACGTGCGTCGGGCTCAATGAGTTAAAGCAATATCTGCCAGTGTAACCCCTTCAGAGCCAGTGGACCCAGATTGTGGTTTTTTTTTTTTTTTAATCATTGTAAATTCAGCGTCAGAGATCTCCAGCCATCAAAGAAATATGGATAAAGTGGTTTCAGCAAGAGGCGCAGATGACCATAAGTCCCCGCATCTGCGGGGGCTCGTGAGGATCTATACCTCTTGCATTTGGGTGGCGTTCAATTGTAATAGTTTCCGGCAGTCTTTAAAGACGCATTTATTCCGTTAAAAGTGCATTCACCGTTATAATATTTCGTTGTCAGTGAGAGCTGCCTAGTGTATCCGTTATTAGTTTTATGGTACACGGATATCTTTGGTGTGTGTGAGCATTTCTTGTTGGTGTGTTCACTCTGTAAGCTTATTTTCCTTGTATATCTTGTTGCGTGAGTGTGTATGTTAGGGGAATATATATGTTGTAGTATGCAAGGTGTATGTATATTAGTATGTCATTTGTACGGCGCCTAGAGCTTTTCTATCGAAAGTATAGACGCCTTAAAAAATATACATGATTATTATTATTATTATTATTATTATTATTATTATTATTATCCTCTGCAGTGAAGGGGTTTAACTCATTCAGCCTTGACGCACTACAGCAGGAGATGGGTCGACCATGACAATTCAAGGGTAGTGCCAGATTAGCTTGGCGCCTGTCGGCGCCAAGCTAATCTGGCACTGCCCTTGAATTATCATGGTCGACCCATCTCCTGCAACATGTGCATAGCCGTTAGATGACGCCTCCAAAATCTGGGAAATAAGTGCATCGGACTTAATGAGTTACGGGGATGGCATATCAGTAACATATGTTTCTGCCAAAAGATCAACCAACACCATTCACAGGGTAAAATAAGCAAATAGCATTCTACTCTTCAATGGCAAAAACCAGTATGTCCATTTTTGTGAAAAGCGAAATTTTCAATGTAATACATGGAAAAACTGGCTTTTCACAAATTGGGCATGCCTGGTTTTGTCATTGCAGAAACAAGACTGTACATGCATCGCTAATTTTAACCTGAAAAAAAATTGTAACGTCGAAAAATCTGGTTTTCATCACTCCCCTCCCCCCCCCCCCCCCAATACAGACACTGAAACGCAATACAAATTGGCACCCCACCGTACGTGCCTATAAAAATAGACACTATACAACCTTTGTATGGGTAGGGTTATGTGCAGGCAGATACAACGCATAATATGTTTTGGGTGAATAGGCCTATAATTTTTCAAAGGACCATTTCGCAGAACAAGAAAGCAATTTCCGCAGCCTACTACATTTTTTTTCAACGGATAATCCTCTTTTTATGTGTTATTTTTTTTTTTTCCTTTGATGTTTTTCATGTTTGTTAGCGCGTGTTAAACGACTTGCGGCGGAACAAAATTACAACCCCGCATCCTTTCAACTTTACAACCTGTAACTGCTACACCTATCCTGGTAGAGGGGGGGGGGGGGACGCCTCAGAGGGATTCTCATTATCGGATATAAATAAGACCAACCTCCAAGAAGCGAGGCAGAGGCATACGTTTTCATCAGCACCTCGGTGAAGGGTGCGGGAAGGGGGGGGGGGGGGCTGCAGATGTGATTCTATTCCTCTAACTAAAAAAGAAATAAGGCGATCGACTCAAGGTTTTGCCGGCACACTGTTGCCTCTTTGACTCTAGCAAAAGTCCCTCGGGCCAACGTCGGCCGCCGTGGGACCGCACACGGCCGTGCCCGGGCCCACTGCGACCGACGTTGGCCAGAGGATCTTTGCGTACTTGGCAACTGTCACACGTCTTGTTTGTTTTTAAACTCATTGGAGACGTAGACGTGCTTATCAATACGCGTCCCCAAAAAAATGAAGAGCCGATACGGATCGCAGTGCCAGCAAAGAAGCGACAGATTCTCATGAGCGTCAGCGACTGTAGGAGCTCAACAGAATCGATGACTCTTGCCAATAGGAAAGGTCCTGGCTTTCCTTCCTTGAATTTTTTTTTGCCGCGGGTCCGTATGCGGAACGTCTCGAGTGAGTTAACCCTTTGGCTGTCCTGCAGGAATCATCTCGACCAGCCACGCTATCTATCTATCTATCTATCTATCTATATTCCGTAGTCTTGCCGACCGTTGGGGCACCACTGATGACTTAACAACCAGCTCCCTCCATCCCTCTTTGTTCTCTGCCATTCTCAGCGTATCGCCCAGCTTCAGTCCTGTCCACTCTGAGATATTGTCCTCCCATCTTTTCCTCTGTCTTCCTCTCCTTCGTCCTCTTTGCACCGTGCCTTGCAGGATTGTTTTGGCAAGCCCTGCTGAACGCGTGACATGCCCATACCACTTCAGTTTGCGTTTTTTCACAATGGCTAATAAGTCTTCATAGGGCCCGATGGCTTGGCTGATTCTGCTTTCCACTTCCTCGTTTGTGATGTGATCTCTGTATGAGATGCCAAGCAGCCTTCGAAAACATCTCATTTCAGTGGCTTGTATCCTCCTTTCTAGGTCTGATGTGAGGGTCCATGACTCGCAGGCATACAAGAACACTGAGATGCCGACTAAGGAACGCATCAGTCTGATCTTGGAGCAGAGTGTGATGTTTCTGTCCTTCCATATGGTCTTCAATCTTGTCAGTGCTGTTGTTGTCTGCGCAATCCTGGACAGTATTTCTGGTTTTGATCCCTCATCTGTCACAGTGGCTCCTAAGTATTTGAATTTCTTAACTGTTTCCAGTTTTTGGCCTCCAACCATGATTTCAGTGCCAATGCCACTGGTGTTATTGGTCATCAGTTTGGTCTTCTCTGCACTGATTTCCATCCCATATGCAATGGCTGTACTATCCAGCTTTTCCACCAGCTGAGCTAGCTCCTTCTCTGTTCCTGCAAGGCCATCAATGTCGTCCGCAAAGCGCAAGTTCGTGATTGTTCTGCCTCCAATACTGACAGTTCCTTCATGATCTTTCAGAGCGTCTGTCATGATTCTTTCCAGGAAGATGTTGAAAAGAGTAGGTGAGAGCAAGCAGCCTTGTCTGACTCCAACTGTAGTCCTAAACCAGTTTCCTATTTTGCCGTTGAAGCAGACTGCGCTAGTGGCCTTGTTGTAAAGGTTTGCTATGACTTTGATCAAGTTGGCATTGATGTTGTATAGCTTCACGGTGGACCAAAGGGCTGCATGCCACACCCTGTCAAACGCTTTCTTAAAATCCACAAAGACATGATAGAGGTCCTGCTGGTGCTGGAGGTATCTCTCACATAGAACTCTCAGGTTGAAGATCTGCTCAGTTGTGCTGCGCCCTGGTCTGAAGCCTGCCAGTTCCTCAGCTATGATTTCCTCTGCCTGTGGCTTCAGCCTGTTCAGTAGGATCTTTAACATGACTTTGCTTTGGTGGGATATAAGACTGATCGTGCGATAGTTCTGGCATTGATGTAAGTTACCTTTTTTGGGGAGCGTTGTTATAAGTGATTGGGTCCATGGTGTGGGCCAATCCCCTGACTGCCAGATCTTATTGCAGATTGTTAGTAATGCGCTTATCGTGTCTTCTCCCCCTTCTTGGACTAGCTCTGCAGGGATGTTGTCTGCTCCTGCTGCCTTCCCTTTTCTCAGCGACTTCACTGCAGCCTCTACTTCTTCTCGGAGGATGGGATAGTTGCCATTGTTGGTCACGGGTGGGTTGACAAGTATGCCTGGGTCCCCTGCAGCTCGGTGGTTGTACAAATCTGAGCAGTACTCTGTCCATCTCTTCAGTATGTCTTGGTCTTCCGTAAGACAGTTCCCTTCACTGTCTTGAATGATCGAGGAGCGTCCTTGTTTTACACTGGTCAGGTCTTTCACCAGCTGGTATGCTTTTTTGCTATTATTTTTGCTCAGATTTTCTTCTACGTGCTTACACTGACTTCAATCCACTTATTTTTTGCCTTTTTCATGCTTTTCCTGATAGCCTGGTTAATTTCCCTGTATTGTTTAGCTCCTTCTACCTCTGATTTCTTTTTCTTTAATTCTCGACGCTTGTCACATAAAACAAAGATGTCAGCTGTAACCCAAGGTTTCTTTGTTTGTCGGTGTTTGCCAAGGATTTCACTGGCTGTTTGGGTTACGACAGTGTTAAATGTGTCAATCAGTGTGTCCACGTCCGTGTCTTCTGCACCTAGAAGTAGCAGTGGTGCGAATTTTCCTCCTATCTTTGCCTGAAAGGCCTCCGCTACCTCTGGGTCTTTCAGCTTCTCGAGGTCAAACTTGATTCTGGTGGGACCCTGCTTGTTGACCCTCTTTAGGCGGAGTCGGAAGGTCATCATCACTAAGTCATGGTCGCTTCCAATGTCTGCTCCTGGAAAACTTCTTACAATATTCAGGATAACTATATGTTAACGTCTAAGATGAAAATGACCAACTGCAAGAAGTTCTGGACCAGACCCCCACGCTACCGACAGCCAAAGAGCTAATATAACACACACACGGGTAGTCTGGTTTTTATTACAATATTCAGGATAACTATATGTTAACGTCTAAGATGAAAATGCTACAGTTTGCGTGACGTTGTTTGATATTGCAACTCACTGCCTCAAGCCATAAACCAAAATCAGCAGGGAGTTTTAAGGTCGTTTACGGTAAAATGCACTAGGCGACACTTAAAAAAGACAGAAAAACAATGCCTTATCTGTGCATTTATCAAGTGATTTTTTTTCAAAGCAACTCTTCTTTTAAGTTCTGTTTAAAGAACTGTCCCGTATTATGTGAGAAAGCCACTCCTCTCACCCCCTACCTCTTGTCCCTTAAAAACCAAACAAAAAACTGCTGTCATAAATTATTATCAGATGCAAAACCTAGAAATCAGCCATGTGTACGTTCTTTTTTTCTGTCATAGTCGCTTAAGAGCACAGTGACGAGAAGTCGTCTCAGAGAAAAAAAAGTGTCAATCAGGGAAGCAAGAGGCATAGATCCTCATGACACCCCACATCCTGCGGGTCTCATGAGGATCTATGCCTCTTGAAGACACTGGCGGTGACTGTATTGCAAACAAAACAAAACAAACAATACTCCGTTTATCTCACATTGTATAAAAATGCTATTTCAAAATTATTTATTGTGCAAAATTTGCGCAGCGGGGGCTCCTGAGAATATACGGAGAAATGGGTGCGCATATGATTACATGAACTGCGACAGTACTCCATTCAATGCTAACAATGCATCATCAAAATGCCCATTGTGCAGAGGCCATCCATGCGCCCAAAGTATATGTTCTCTGGTCCCTTCGTCGAGGTTGCAAAATCTGCGTGTGGTCTATTATTTTTTCATCAGATAAAAGGGACCGTAATGCAGTATTATGAAAATAAAATATCCTGTTAGAGATATAACCGCCCGGAGTACTATTAAGCAGGAAACATTTATTCACTGACTTTCACAAATAGCGGTTGTCTCATCACACGGGTGTTTGGTTTGGTTTAGTTTGGTTTGGTTTGGTTTGATTTTGTTGTAATTTGTTTTGTTTTGTTTTGTTTTGTTTTGTTTTGTTGGTTTTTTTTATTGTTGTTGCTGTTGTTGTCTGGGTTGTTTTGTTTGTTTGTTGTTTTTTGTTCGTGCGTTTGTTTTTTCGTTATTTTAATGTAAAGTTGTGTGCTGGTCTGGAATTTGGATCTTACGGCTTTAGGCATAAGCCAAAGTCATAGACCAACTAACAACCAGAACTAAGTACTGGTGTATTTCCCAGACAGGCCCACACGGGGTGTACGTCACAAGTACAGCTTTTATTGACAAGAAGTACTGCGTCACAAGTACACTTTTATTCAAATGGCATGCTTAGCATCTCATTTGAATATAAGTGTACTTGTGGTGTACTCCCCAAATGGGTCTGTCTGTGCAGTATTCCCACAGACTGAACGAGAATGGTCAAGAAGTTATGGCTTGTCAATCAGACGTTGATTCCTTACCTGTATGTGTCCGGGTGTGGCGCTTGAGATCGAAGGTATCGTTGAAGCCCTTGCCGCAGTAGGCACACAGGTATCTCTTGATCTCCTTGTGGCTCCTCACGTGGCGCTGCAGCAGCTTGGGCGTGTCACACTTCACTCCGCACACAGGGCAAGACGGGAAATGCTCCAAGGTCATGAATCCTGCACGTGAAACGCGGCCGCAGGTCAGAATCTGATCACTTTTAAAGGCCCACTACCACCGTAACCGTTCAAAAATACACTTCTGTAACAGATGGTTACGAAACGCTACACACAGGTCTAGTTATGGTTCATTTAGACACAAAACAATCCAGTTCAGCACAGGTCGTCTTAATATCAAATAATTTGACAAGGACTCTACTTCGTTTATAAATACAATGCTTTCAGTACAAGAAACAGGTAAAATAGATTGACACGCTAACGGTGGAGCAGAATAAATAAGTGCGATTATGCCGGTGTGCTATTTCTGCGTGTCCCAACTGCTATTAAAGTTCATTAGCTGTGTGGACAAGGCAAAACAAACACAAATGGTGCTGATATGTGTCTTCAAATTTACGCGTAATGGTACTTTAACCCTTTTGGCGCCAAGGGTGCATTTCCCGAATTTTGGAAGTGTTACATTACTACTATGTGCCACTTGCATGAGGTGCAGTGACCATGATAATTCAAGGGTAGTGCCAGATGAACTTGGCGCCTGAAGGCGCCAAGCTCATCTGACACTACCCTTGAATTATCATGGTCAATCAATCTCCTGCTTTAGGGTGTTGGCGCTGAAAGGGTTAGGCACACTGGCTTGCCGTGAACAGATCATCGCTCTGAAGTGGCAACAGTCCTTGGGACAACGCTGGCCTTAGCTGGTTCGTGCACGGTCGTGCGCGGGCCAACTAGGGCCAACGTTGACACAAGGACCTTCTGCTTGCCGGGTGCTTTTTCACAACTTAAATTTAGCACAACTAACGATCTGACATCACGTTTTTGATGTATATGGAGGCGAGGCTGAACGTAAGTCATTTTGGGGTTACCCAGATTTCCAGAAAACGCCTGGCACTCCGAAAACAATATATAATTTTGCAAGGGCTAGACTAAACTGGCACTACCGATAAACTATGGCTAAAGTAGAAGGAGTAACTGACCGAGAGGGCCCGTGTCCAGGTTCAGGCGTGCTTTGTCCGGAGACAACAGCGGGTTTTTCAGTCCGTTACCGTCGTTTATTGTCTCCACTCGCACTTTCGCCGACTGGAGAAAAAAAATCATCATCATCATCGTCATCGTCATCACCATCATCGTCATCCTTTACTCGCACTTTCGCTGACTGGAAAAATCATCATCATAATCATCATTGTCATCATCATCATTAACATCACCCTCGTCGTCATCATCACCATTGTCGTTGTCGTCGTCATAGTTAAAGTTGTCGTCGTCGAAGTCCTGGTGTCCTTTGTATCTTGATTGTTGTAGTTTTCGTTTTCAATACGAGAGATCAAATAAAAAACTTGATCCAGTCACTGAAGAGCTCAGGCGTCAAAGGACTATGGATATACAAAGCTGTGTCGACAAAAGGCATAGATTTTTATGAGCTGTGTCAACAGGAGACATGGATCCTCATGAGCCCTCGATCTCAATAGGATCTATGTCTATTGCCTTTGGGTCGGTTTCAACTTTTCTCGAAAGTTAAAGGGGTTACGGTTCTCACGCTGAAGACGACTCTTTCAGAAAAACAAAATTAATAGACACAACAGCCATTGTGAGAAAGGTGACGTGTACTCTTTTAGTCTTCTTATTCAGAACAATGCCTCGAAGAGAGACAACCGTCAAAACCAGCCAAGCGGAACATTGACAGTGATCTTTTTTCTGTCCGCATTTGACGGTGTCTGAAAGAAGCATGAGAGTAAACACTCGTACACCAAAGAGTTCTCGCTCGTACATTCATCAATACTTCTTTGTTAATACCTTTGACCTATGATAATCGATCGCTCCAGCTCTTGGTGATGTTAGTAAACAGGTTCAGTAGTTTTCTCAATTTGTGGATGTAAGTAGAATTCATCTATGTCAAAAAGAGATGTAAATTAATCCGCATAAACCTCTACGCCTGCAAGGACTAATCAAATTTATGCCTCTTGCAGATAAAAGCGGGTGGTGGATGAAATTTAACCCTGACGATGCCGTTCGGCGAAAAGGATGCGTCTTGTCCGCTGGTCGGTAGCAGTCAAGGCGTTAACCCTGTGGCTGTCAGTAGCGAATCAGGACCAAAAAGGTGACTGCCAAGCGTGTAAAATGCAAAGAAGTACCCAACGGAGAAAGAAACACGCTTAGAAAAGACGGGTACAACACAATTTATTAATATTTCGGGTAAATACCCTTTGTCAAAATAGACAAACAAACAAACAGAGAGATTAGCCGCTACTTATCTTCATTCGCAGAAAGAAAGTGGCAACTGAAGGAGGTGACGTAAAATAGAATAAAATAAAAGAAAAGAAAAGGAAGAACAAAAGTGCGTAAAAAGTAAAAATGACGTCAACGAAAAAATCATAAGAGAGAAACTCGGAGAGAAACTGAACACGAGAGACAAGAGTGTGTGTAAGAGGCACGCGCAGAAGCGAGCAAAAGTAAATGCGTGTATGTGAGGCCAGAGAAACAGAAAGAGAGAGAGAGAGAGAGAGAGAGAGAGAGAGAGAGAGAGAGAGAGAGAGAGAGAGAGAGAGAGAGAGAGCGAGAGGGAGAGAGAGAAAGAGAGAGAGAACGAACGGGGAGCACCCTTGGACACGAAGTAGGCTGAGTGTCTAATACAAAACACCAACCCGAAGGCAAACTCTATATCACCTTCAAGTTGAGAACTACCTCGGGGAAAAACGGGAGGACCCCGGGGGGAAAAAAACAGCATTTAGCATGGTACACAACAAGTAATAAGTCATTGAAACAAAGCAAATAATCAAATTCAGTAAGAGAATATTGGTATAAGTGGAGAGTAGGTAGTTGTGAAACCGTCTTCAAGGGTAAAATTCCCCCCAAAAAAAATAGGGGGGGGGGGAGAGAGAGAGAGAGACGGGGGCGGGGAGGGGGAGGGGGGAAGGAGGAAGGGGAAGAAGGGTAAAGGAAAAAGCGTAAAGAGAGAAAGAGGGCTAGAGAGAAGTGTTAAGGAGGGGGAGGGGGGGAGGGGGGGGGGAGGAAAAGAGAGAAAGAGAGAGCGAAGGAAAAAAAGGGGGGGAGACAACCAGCCAGAGCCACCAGCCCCACCCAACAGGCACCCACCTTTAGGAATCATCACGACAGAAACCACTACTGACACAGCCACAGGGTTAATTCATTGTGTACCAGGTACCAAATCCCCAGATTCTGGAGTTGTCCTCTGAGGACTGCATTACAATTTAGGAGACAGATCGACCATGATAGATCAAGGGTGGTGCCAGAATAGCTTGACGCCTATAGGTGCCAAGCTATTCTGGCACCACCCTTAAACTATTATGGTCGAGCCATATCTGGCTGTGGTGTGTCGGGACTGAATAAGTTAATGGAAGTAATACTGTTTTGCGTTTGTTGCAGGAACGACACTTTTCTTTTAGTTCAACAAAAAGGAGCTAAGGTCAGTGCGCGAGGGTGCTGGAACGTTGTGTGTACAGGCGTGTATGCTACGACGAATGTTTAACACTGTGAGCTTGCACCTGCCTTCCAACCGTCCTTAACCAGATCCCCAACCGCGTACATCTTACTGCTTTGGTGGAGTATCGGCATTTCAGACGGGCTTGAACTTACGATTAAAACACCTGCGTCCCGGTGGGGTCACCCGTTAAAGTCGACCTTAACACGCCATAGGCTTGTTGGAATGAAATAAACAGACCTAATAACGTTCTTTTATTGGATTTTTATCTCCCTCGAAAGGGGCAGATGTCAAAATAAACCGTTCGGTGTGGTTTATCAGGTATGTCTGATGTTTGAAAAGAAGCCACAGAACTGAAGAAAAAAAAAGTGCTCACTTGTGACAAATTAGCTGCACTCGGTGCATTGCAACCTTTGTTAATGTTGGAGAGAGAAGAAGCTATGAGATAACAGATAGAAGATGGAAGATAATAGATATCAAGGCTGTTTTCGAAGCATGTGTTCCTCATGTGATATGGAGCAAACAAGGTAGCAAACGTCCGAGGGCTGACGTCAGCCGCAGTAGGGCCAACTTCGGCCGACGTCGGCCCGAGAGCTTTTACGCCCTTGGTTGCTCCATTTCACGTGAGGAAAACATGCAACAGCTGCCGACGTCGGCCCTGGGAACTTTTTGATGCATAGATTCTCATGTGCCCCTGCAGCTGCACGGGTTCATGAAAGTCTACATCTGTTGTTAGTAAGATGTTGTTCCATAACTGATATCCACATGCGCTTCTCAAACGAAGGAAGATACGGGGGTTTAGGTCTGCAAATTGCTGTGCTAATCCCAGTCTACTCAGGTCTCTATTCAGAGCTGTGGGCACCTCACCCGAAATGTGGAATAAAAAAAAGCCGTAAATTCTTTGCCTGGACATCCTCCAGGGCTATTTCATCCAGCAGTATCAAACGGCCATGAAACACTATACTAAACTTAATAAACCTAAACCATACAGCCGGCCTGGGACGTTTACTGAAAGAAATGGGTCTACCATGATAGTTCACGATAGTTCGAAGGTGGTGCCAGAACAGCTTGGCGCCTGGGCGCCAAGCTGTTCTGGCACCACCCTTGAACTATCATGGTCGATGTGTCTACCGTTTTAATTGTTATATAATGCTCGCAGTACAGCACTAGGCACCATGCTATTTTGGAAGCAAATATTTTACTGTGCTGTAATGCAATCAAGGGAATTTTGCCCGTATGGTTCAATGTGTTGATACTCTCTTCCATATATCCACATTCTCCATCGGCACCCCCCCCCCCTCCCCCCCTCGTACCTCACCACCACCACCAGCCCTCTGGTCGGGGGAGCATAACTCTTCAGTTACCCCTCAATCACGGGACATGATGATCCGGGCAGGAATTTTATGGCAGTGGCCGGACCAGCGTGGCGGGTAAGCGTCCTACTGTTGCGGTCTATTGTGTGGCGGGTTGATTTCTTCTTCATGAACAGGTCGGTCCGTTAGATGGACGCCTACATGCTGGGCAGGCAACGGTCACACGCACTCAACAATTGACTGCTCTGTCAGTATTGGATGGAACGCCCGGTGATCATCCACGACTGTGCACTACAGATGTAGAAAGGTACCGCTTGGTCCTCTGAAGGCATAAGGCACTTAGTGCATTTTTATGAAAAGCCAGATTTTCATTGTAATAAAATGAAAATCTCGCTTTTGACAGAAATGGACTTACTGTCAGTGTGCCGTTACAAGGCAGCTCGGCTGTACGGGAGTCCAGCAAGAAGCGTACATTTTCATGAGCCCATGCGGATGCATGGGTTCATGGAAATGCATGCTTCTTGTCGACGGATGACAGCAGACATAGATCACATTTTTATATGCGCTGCTCTATAACTGTGGATCTTTCGGTCTACACTCGCAAAGCCCAAAACCACGTACCCGCACACATACTGTCTCACTCGTAGATGGGCCGTGTGTGCTTCAGGGGTTCAGGAATGAACTAGTTTGCTTCACAGTTTCCAGTCACATTACGATTACCAGTCGCATCTCAAGCCCGACCCATCCGCAAGAGGCATAGATTCTCATGTGGCCTTGCAGGGCCACATGACAATCTATGCCTCTTGCTGGCATCCTAAAACTAATCCGAAACCATCCGAGATAAACCCTTTACGGCCATTGGAACGCAGATTTTTACTGAAATCTTTGTTAACTCATTCAGACCCGACACACCACAACAAGACATGGATCGAGCATGACAGTTCAAGGGTGGTGCCAGAACAGCTTGGCGTCCATATGCGCCAAGCTATTTTGGCACCACGCTTGAACTATTATGCTCGATCTGTCTCTAGAATTGTAATACAGTCCTTCAGAGGGCAACTTCGCAATTTGGAGATTTCGGTCCTGGGGTAGAATGTCTTCATTTAACGTCAAAAAACGTGATGCAGCCGTCCAAAAAAACATGGATACAAAGAGGTACCGCAAGAGGCGTAGATCCTCAAATGCCCCAACAAGTGCACGAGCTCATGAGGATCTGTGTCTTTGGAAGTGTTCATTTTTTGTCGGCAGTGAAGGCGTTAAACCTACGACAATAAAGGACCAAGTACTAAGAATGGAGACGTGAATACACTCACACTCAAGAGACAAAGAGTTTGATTAACCCCTGCAGGCTGTGGTGGCTGATAAAAATCTGTGACTTTTGCTAGCAGAGATCGGTCATCCTCAGATGAGGAAAAGAACAAGTCTATGACTTAACAGTGTTCTGAGACTGGTAAGAGTGGTATAACAAGCCATCTTACGCTGAAAGTTTCATGAACTCATCTAACTGCGCAAGGCATAGATATAAATGTAACCAGCAATAGGACACTGAGAAGTCGTGTTACCTTATGTCCATTTCAGGAAGGTTACAAAGTAAAGTAGATTATAGCACTGTCAGGGGAGAGAAATGTGCATGATCGACCAGTGATCATAGATCTACTGTGGCCAAAGCACAAAAAAAAAAGAGATAGGAAAGAGAGGGGGCGCTAAAAAAGTGACTGAAAGCAATGCATATGGAAGCCCCCCCGAAGGGGGGCGTATCACATATCCCACTGTTCCAGCCACTCAGTGCATGGAAATTTAATTTTACTGCAACCCCTTCCCCCCTTTTGGTAGGTTCTCTTTTAGGGTGCATGGAAATTTGGCTCTAGGTGGTGGCATGGAATGTATGCCCTTGCAGGCACCACAGTAAAATGTGGTTGTCTTTGCAGGTAGGCAGAAATTCCTGCCTCCTCCAGTATCGCCGATGGTGTGCTGAGGAGGTCGCCAAGACCGAAACAGCTGTCCACACCGGCTAAATATCTGGACCCCCCTCGGGGGGACCTAGATTTAAATTTCCATGCACTGAGTGGCTGGAACAGTGGGATATGTGATACGCCCCCCTTCGGGGGGGGCTTCCATATGCATTGCTTTCAGTCACTTTTTTAGCGCCCCCTCTCTTTCCTATCTCTTTTTTTTTTTTGTGCTTTGGCCACAGTAGATCTATGATCACTGGTCGATCATGCACATTTCTCTCCCCTGACAGTGCTATAATCTACTTTACTTTGTAACCTTCCTAAAATATTAGCACTGGCAGTCTCCCCTTTTCTTTTCATTATGTCCATTTCGTTTAAATGGCGTTTGCTGCAGAGGTGGTAGATAGACTTTCACATACAAATACGGTTTGAATTAACGCAACAATTAACAGCGTTGAAAAGACGAACGGGATGGTACGGGATGGACGGGACTTGCATAATTATGTTTTATATCAGGCATCTTGAATACAAATGTATTTCTCGAGCGGTATAAAATGTTATATCTAGATAATTAAGATATCGTAATTTTTAACAGAACTAAAGTTCACATCGAGACATAATGTTTCTCACTTGGGCTAAAATGTTATGTCGAGATGTTATTTCTGGTGGTCTTCTTTCTAGAGCTAGCGTGGTTGTGTGTGGGTCCTTTTGAATCGGCGATCGCACCAAACCACGAGGAATTTTATGGCATGAGATAAGAATTTGCGTGTGAAAGACTTGTAACCCAGTGTGGATCTTCAACGGCAGGTGACCTACGAACGAGCAGCGAACACAGACGTAAGCCGGGTCAGCAAGACGCATAGATCTTCATCGAACCCCACAGAATTCCGGGATCCATGGGATCTATTCCTCTTGTGGGTTGACACGGCTTGTTTCTGGAGGACTTAGTTGTAACTGTATCCTAGCAGGGTTTATTTCCCAGGATTTCCTTTGCGAAACCTAACACCGATCCGAAAACTTTATCGACTGCTGTACAAAGGGGGAATTTTGTTTACGGCGTGAGACCGTTGTATGACGGAGGAAGCAGAACTTTTGATATTGTCGAGTGATGTGAAGTCAAGTGAATCAATAAAATTCGGGTGCAAATACATTACACGTCAGCGGCGTTTCAATAGCCCACAACACTTTAGCACGACATCAGACAGACAGGTGCAACCTTTTGGCTGTCGGTAGCGGTTTTGTTGCGATTATTCCTGTCGGAATCATTGCGACAAAAACCGCTACCGACAGCCAACAGGTTATATGTATATAAGAAGGAAAGCATTTCTAATAATCCATCGCTTGAGAGGAATATTGATCTTTTTTCTAGCTCAGTACATTTCATTAATATTAATTCTATCTACACAAAAAATACCTCCAAGAAGGACTTGAAGCTCTGCTTGGTCTGGTCACCCTTGAAGGCGTCCTCGCAGTATCTGTGCAGATTTCCAGCGGGACTGTTGTTGTTCAGATCCACTAGTCGGCCCGGCTCGCCGAAACTACCACCCAGATCGTGCCCCGGTGATCTCAAACCCAGAAGGGGCGAACCGGGCATGTCCGCAATCACACTTCCGGGCGGGGAGGGGACTTCTTCGGGAGCAACGACTCCAGGGGGACAGAAGTCTGGCCGTATTCCCATGGGGATCCTTAGCGGCACCGGGTGGAAGACACCGTCTCTCAGACCCCACGGCATTCCGGAAGTCGGAATGGGTCGCGAAAGAGATGGCGGGAAGGAAAAGTAGTGTCCGTTATTCCCCGGATGGTAGTGTTCTCTGGGCGGCAACGGGATCGGAGTTTGAAGGAAAGTCATCGTTCTCTCGGGCATCATGGCTGAATGCGGTGAGGTCAGCCCTTGGTTATAGGAGGAAGACAAATTTACAGGGGACGTACGAGACAAACAAGGAGATCGAACTGCGGAGGTGACAGCAGAGGTGACGCACGATGCACTGGCTCTTGGAGATGCCATTGCTGTAGTGAATTTGGGATCAATGAGTACTATGCTAGGCTCTGGGCTGGTGAAGGTTCTGTGGTATCTACGGACGGTCTGGTTTGCAAAGCTGTTATTGGTATTCTGCGTTGCTGATGAAAAGTTAATACTTCCAGTGGGTACCAGCTTTTCTCTGGGCGCTGATGTACTAATCGTCGGGCTTACCACAGATGTACTCGTACTTAGCGTTAACGATGACAAGCATTTTCCTGGATCGTCTAAACACGCTGTAAATATCGATGTTGGTAAGAATGGTCTTGTCGGCAAAGCAAATCCGCTCCTGACGTTTAACGTTTCGGAAGATGCTTCAATATGCGACAGAGATGTGGCCAACGCTTTATTAGTTCCGGGGTCTTGTTTGCACAGGGAATGCTTTACTCCCGAAGAAGAACAGTCTTCACGCAATGCATTACGTTTCATGACGTCACATATCTGTGTGGTGGTAGTTTTTCCAACTTCATTCGTTTGAGTGGTAGATTCGGGCGAAAGAAGCGGAGGTGTTGACCTGCCTGTATTTGCTGATAGGACGACATCGTATTTTTGTCGCAAAGACAGATCCTCGGCCTCAGTTTCTTTAGTAGAGTCTGAAACAATAAAGAAACAAAAAGACTTTAAAAATACACACATTCTATTAAACTGATATTTTATCAAGGAACAATTCAACTGCTTCCTTTTATATACTGTTTTGGGTTGGGTTTTTTTTTTTTTTGTTTGTTTTGTTTTGTTTTTGTTGTTTTTTAGAATGCGCCACACACATTATTTAAAATTCCAATTGTAAAGTGAATGGTACTATTTGTGTTATTACATTCACACACTCCATAACTATTGAAAACACACGGTGCTTTTTTTTTTACTGATTGCCAAAAAGGAAGCCGCTGCCGGCCATGGATAAGACTGATGTAGGTGGAATTCTGGGGGTGGGATTGGTGGTTGAAGCGTACGTTCTGGGGGTGGGAGCGCAGAATTGAAGTAGACAACACAAGAAACGATAATGCTGACACAGCATTTATGTCCGTCTCTTCACTAAACATCACACAATCTGCCGTCAGGAACAATCAGTGCTGGTCAGTCTGCAAGAAGCATAGATTCTCATGAACCCCCGCAGTCGCGGGGGTTCACGAGGATCTATGCATCTTGCATTCCCTATTTATGTCTGTATTCCACGCGTGGCTAGACCAGGAGGTGTTCGATGTGAGATGAGGCAGGAACAATCAGGGCGGGTCGCCCCAACGTGTTTAGCGACCCAGAAAACCCGTTGTCATGCTTGAAATCGCTCAGAACAAAACAGCAAGGACACGACTTACAGGCCTCTCAACAATCATACTGGTTCGCAACACTGAAGATGACCGACAACACCCCCACCCCTACTCCACCAACCTCCACTCTCACCCACCCCGTCTCACTCCACTCCTTTCTCTTCCACCCACCACCCGCCTACAAAAATAAAATAAAATAAAATAAAATAAAATAAAATAAAATAAAATAAAATAAATGTGTATTCATCTTTCTTTTATTAACGCTAACTGTGGGAGACGGAGCGATCACGAGAGCTCAAGAGATGTGCTTGATTTAGCATGGCGTTTGCAAAGCAAACCAAGCACTACTTTCCAGCTTTTGTGGTCCTTCTACTGAACTTGAAATATTGTTAAAATGTGAGCTGGGCTCTACAAGTTTAACACCTCTCGGCTGAAAGCCGTATGGTAAACAAAATCATAGACCAACTAGTACGCTAATCCTTTTGCTGTCGGTAGCGCTTTTTGTCGAGATGATTCTTGCAGGTCGTGAGGGATGTTGTTCTTCCTGCAGAATCATCACGACAAAAAGCGCTACCGACAGTCAAAGGGTGAAACTGTACTCCGAGCCCTGAATCAATGAATCAATGAATCAATGAAACTTTATTTTACAACGGGGCATTGACATCGTCACCGACACAGCCATTTTACAAACCTGCCGTTGCTAACAACTACAAGACTAACTACAAATGTACATATATATGTAAGTAAAACATAATACTTGCAAACAATTGACAACACTGTTCACATAGACAGACATACTCATGGACTCACAGACACACCACCACCCACCCCTCCCCCCCCCCCACCCGCCCCCGCCCATCTCCACACATAGACAGAGCTAAGTAGTCCAAATGATAAATGAAAAGGATAACAGGCTTAATTGGGAACAAAATTGGACCCAACATAGAAAGAGACATATAATACAAGTGGTTAAGGCATCCCTACGAGTGATCCACGAAATACTTGCAGAGACCATTTTTTTAAACAGGTTAGCGAGAAGGCGGATTTTACATGGTCGGGAAGCACATTCCAGATAAGTGTCCCTGAGAAGGATAAGCTAGTTTTATATAGATCGATCCTTGGTTTTGTGACAAAAGCTTTCTGATGTTTCCAAGCTTGGACTCAGACTTACGGAACAAAGTGGAGATGTACTCAGGTGTTTTGCGCTTCCACACTTTGAACATAAAGATAGCTTTTGTTATATTTGAAATGACCTTGAAGAGGCAGGAGACCTGCTTTTGAGAGCTTTTCTTCAGTGGTTAGGTGTGGCTCAGGGCAGATTATTATTTGGCGGCTCGTCTGTGTAGGTAATTGAGCCTCTTTAAATGGACCTCACTACACCCATCCCATACCGATGACGCGTAAGTGGAAGTGGAATTACTTTGGCATATACACTCTGAGAGACGTCAAGCTAGTTTATGTCACTATACTTGAGCTGTCACAGTCGATCTTTCCGTTACGACTTAGTTGACGCACTGTGAGGACATGGAAGAGAAAAGACGGCGCTGCATGTATGAAAGACCTCCAGCAAAAGCCTATTAGTGTGAGATAGCAGTACCTGGACAACTGACGTGTTTGCATCAGTTCCCAATTTCACTTTAAGTGACCGTTTCTTGGTTACTGACGTGGAACGTGGATTCAGCCAGTCTCCAATTATTTGTACAGTTCAGTTAGATTGTAAAGATGTGTAGATCTACGCTTGAAAAAAATCCACATAGTTTACTCTGCACCGAGCGTCGAGCGTGTTGAATGCAAAGAAAATCCCTATCAAAGAAAGGAGAGATAGGACAATTACAATACAATTGTGTTACATTTGTCTTCCCCGCGCGTGTTTCTTTCTTTGTCGGGATTTTCTTTGAGAAATAAACGCGATTTAACACGCCGTCAGTTAGTCTGATGATGTTGGTATTCAATTCAATTCAAGTTGGTATGAGTGCAGGTGTGTATGCCTTTAGATCTCACAGGGCCTAGAGCCGTCCCCAGCAAGGAAAGGCTCTCGGCCGCAATCGGGCCCCAGTTGAAGAAAAGGTTTAAACTCACGCAACAGCTCACAAATTACACTTAAAAATTACAAGTCAAAATACATAGCAAAGGTTAAAACGAAACTTGCGTTCATTTATTTGAACAGAAAAAGTCTCCTTTTTCCCCCCTTTTTTTTAACGTGCGGAGGAAAGATATCACAGACCTACATTATGCGGTGTCCGGTAACGACGAAGGTACCTGATCTGATACATACATAATTTCTCGCAATAAAATGCTGAAATTAAACACCGCATTTAAGACTAAAATGTTATAAGATCTTCGTTTGATCTTCGCGTGGGACAACGTTACAACATAAGGTGTTTGGCACCTAACCCTTGCACTTCCAAAGTCAGCTACCTAAGATTCAAAAACCAGTCTGCTATAAACATGACTTTCTCGCATCCGGATACGAATCGACCATGACAGCTCTCAGATAGTGCCTGACTGCATGGCGGATGCCAGAGCGACAGCTGCTAGTAGCGCAATACCGTTGAGCTGCCATGCTCGATGCATTTCTTGATGATGGCGCTAAACGTGGAAAGGTTTCTTCTCTTAACTCCTTAACTGCCGAATAATACCCATCTGCAAGACATAAACCCTCATCAGCTCCCGCAGTCGCGGGGGCTGATGAGGATATATGTCTCTTGTTAGTCATGTGTTTTTTAACCCATTCAGCCCTGACGCACTACAGCAGGAAATGGGTCGACCATGATACTTCAAGGGTAGTGCCAGATTAGCTTGGCGCCTGTTGGTGCCAAGCTAATCTGGCACTGCCCTTAAATTATCATGGTCGATCCATCTCCTGCAACTGGTGCATAGTCGTTAGATGACACCTCCAAAATTTGGGAAATACCTGCGTCGGGCTGCATGAGTTATGTCTATTTTCGGTGCCATTTATACTGCGTTCTTCGAGCGAATGTCGGTCGGTCTTCAGTGGTTTTAGACGCGCAATTCGTGGACACTGGCAGCAAAGTGGTTAACTCATTCAACCCGACGGCCGTATTTCCCAAGTTTGGAGGCGTCACCTAATGACTATGCACCATTTGCAGGAGATGGATCGACCATGACAATTCAAGGGCAGTGCCAGATTAGCTTGGCGCCGAAGGCGCAAAGTTAATCTGGCACTGCCCTTGAATTATCATGGTCGACCCATCTCCTGCTGTAGTGCGTCAGGGCTGAATGGGTTAAAGTAATCTGACATCTGGTCTCGTACAGGCGTGAAATGTGACGTAGCCTACATCATCTATTTAAAAAAATGACAGCGTCAAAAAACAAAAATGATATGAGGAAAACTTCCTTAAACAAAACCAATGTAATGCTGCTGTTTAACATGATGAATACACCAAAGTATCACTTCCAGTGTCAGCCCTGACCGCAAAAATGTTGATGGTTATTTATGGAAGTTGTGTTTTACTATTTGATGGTTCTTCTTTTCTTGTACGGTGCAATTCACAATTATCTCATGGGATCCGTGCTTGAGCCTAGTGTGTTCATGGGCCTATAGTCAAATATCCTCCCTTGGCACTCCTGACCTGCACCTGTCACAGTACTTCACCCAGACATAGAGTGCCATGTGCCCCGCACTCACAGGGGCTCATGTAAATCAGTGCCTCTTGCTGTGCAATACAATCCTTATTGCATCCTCAGGCTGAGGCAGCATCTGGCAATAGGCCGCTGACTGCTGGTCAACCCCAGCGGTGGGAAAGTGTCCAATCATTGCTGATTTCGAGCCCAACTCAGTCCCTCAGCCATGCATAGAGTTTCATGTGGCCCTTCAGTCACAGGGGCTCATGAAAAGCATTACCTTTTTCTGTGCGACATGAATGGTATTGCATCCTCATACGTGGCAGTCATCTAGGTTTAAGTCTACAACTGTGGACACGCCAACTGTGATCAGAAAGCGATAAATCAACTGCGCTGTGAGTGTCTCCCCCGGGGTGAGCAGCCGACTGGCCAGGGTGTCACAGGTGATTGTTAATCCCCTAATCCCGTCACACATCACTCTCGGAGCACAGTGAGTCTCCAGTCTCACACAGATTGCGTAGCTTTGTCTTTTGAGGTAATATCCGTGGACATGCAACAGTGCCCGTCAGAGTAGCAATGTGATCATTGATGCGTGTCACCACAGGGGAGGTGAGAAATGTCTCGATTTTGATCACTAACTAAACCTTAGGTAATCGTCAGTCAATGTAAGAGGTATACATCATGAGTGATCATGACTATATATATGATCTGAACCTGTCTCCTCATATGGAGGAGGTTTATGGGTGTATAGAGCAGTATAACAATTTTTACAAATGGTTGCTTTGTTCCTCAGGAGGAGTAATTGGTAGTGTAGTGTTGTCAAACACAAGGTGATTGCTCCTGCAGAAACTCCAGGTAGAACATTCTATGCAATAAGAAAATTAACACCATATAAGAATTATAAGTGCCCGATTAATCTTGTTTTGTTAGGGAAGTGGGGTGGAGGCGGGGAGGGGGACAAGTGCATGTAGATATGATCAGCCCTTTCTTTTAAAAAAGTGCCAAAGGCGGTGCTGTATCCCGAGATGAAAGAAGAAACGATTTACCAAATAAAAATCGTAACCTCTGAAAAGTATTTCTACAACAACAAAAAATTAAGAAAAGAAGAAACACGCGTAGAGAGAACGGTTACAACACTATAGTACAATTTTAAAGAAAATCCAAAAAAGGAAAGCACCAAGAAAGAATAATTTCAACACAACTTCTTTTTAAGCCCGTTTCTTTTTTTTTTTTTTTTTCTTTTTTTGTTATGAATTTATGCTCGCCTGGTAGTCACTGTTTTGTTCTGGATTTCTTTAGTATGACACAGATTTTTTTCTCAGAAAATAGCGGGAAATAAGTTTTGAAGGATAGAGGTTTCTTTTCGGAAATTAGAAGTAGGTCAAAACTGCGCGTGTTTCGACGAAAACATTCGACATCGCTTTTAATCCACTGTTGGCGTCAGATTGCAAGTACTCGTACATTAACATGCCTAAATGTCTGTGTAACTTTAGACAGACACTAGGCATGTTAATGTACGAGTTACAGAAAGCTACAACAGTAATATGTACTTTCCTGATTTTGCAGCTATAATTTGTCACTGTGTTAAGAAAAGTGCCATACTTACGTAACAGAACAATTCGTAAGTTGTTATTTAATCAAGAGTGTTACGTAGTGATACTTAATTGCTTATCAATATGATAATGCTTGTTGATCATGCGTATGTGTCATAGTCACAATAAAGACTTTACGAGACTTATTTAATACTTTAAGCAAAGTTCCATTTCTGATTACTTTTTCTGATGTGGAAGTGTCATTAAGACTGTTACTGTTAACAAAGAAAATGATTCTGTCTGTTCTTGGGTTTACTTGCTCAAAAGTGTCACATTGCTATGCTATGCTATTTTTAAAGGATACGGACTTCCAGCTCTCGCTGATTTCGTCCAGGGGGGGTGGGCCGGGGGTTGAGGGGGGGGGGGAGTTATGTTCTGACTGGTTGTCGCTGATGTCCACGCATCGCTTTTGATCTACCTCTCGTCATGTCTGTAGTTTGGTTAGATGTATCGGATTAGTGGGTGCTTATTAAGCAGGTGTATTGTGTATTTGGTGGTGGTGGACCATGTTTTAGGGTCGGGGTTTAGGAGGCCTTCTACGGTGAGAGGTGCGTTGAGTTTATCTGCTACTATGGTTCTGGTTTGGGCTATGCTCGGGCAGTCTAGCAGTATGTGTTCCGTCGTGAGTAGGTGGCCGCATGTGCACATTATTGGGTTGGGGTGGACTAGGTATCTCTCGCCCCCTAATCGGATCCTTGTTAGTCGTGACTTGTCTCTCCTCTTACCTATTAGGAGGGTGGGTGTATTGTTCAGTACCCTCGTGAGATTTTTGCGTCTTCCTTTTTTGTTCTGGTGGAATTCTTTTTCCCATAGTTTTTGGAAGGCGGGCCGGAGAGCATTTGACCGTTCATTTGCTGAAAGTGGTAGGTTGAAGAAGGTCGATTCTTGGTCGAGGCCTTTCTTCGCTACCCTGTCTGCTCGTTCGTTGCCTGGGATTCCCACATGGGAGGGGACCCACATAAATTTGACTGTTTGGCCGCGTTCTGAGAGTTCGGCTGCTCTTAGTCTGACCAGGTATGTTAGATCTTCTCTGAACGAGTCTAGGTTCTGAATCGCTTGTATTGCCGATAAGGAGTCCGTCACTATGAGTAAGTGTTTAGCTTCCTGAAGGTCGGCTTTTATTACTTTGATGGCTCCCAGGATGGCCGTGACTTCTGCTGTGAAAACTGATGTGTGGTCCGGTAATTTTATAGCCCGATCCGATTTGTTGGGGACGTGGATACCTAGTCCGGTTGCGTGGCTGGTTGGGTCATGGGACCCGTCTGTGTAGATGATTGTGTATTTTTTTGTATGTAGTAGTTCTTTTAATATCGAACTCCGTCTTCATTTTGGGCCCGTCTGTTGCTTTCTGATATTTTGTGAGGTCCAGGTCTACCTCTATTTGTGGGAGTTTCCATGGAGGCGTTGTTATTTGTGGATTTGGCGTTCTATTTGGTAATTTGAGGTTTATCACGTCTTCTAACTTTTGGACTTCGGTTTTTATTTGTGGTGTTTGGGTGGGTTGATTTATGGGCTTGTGGTTGGAGGTGAGCGTGAGCTTGGCCGGGTGGTCTTCCGGCATGCATATCGTTTTGTAGTAATTGTTAGCTGTCCTTTCCTTTATTATTAGTGTTATGGGCTTTTGACCACATTCTGCCAGCACAAGCAGGTTGGGGGTGTGTCTGGGGACCCCCATGACCACCTTCAGGGCGTCTGCTTGTACTGACATCAGTTTTTTTGTTTGGGTTTTGTTTAGGTTGGTAAGGAGTGGGGCTGCGTAGAGTAGCCTGGACATTACAAAGGCGTGGTAGAGGTTTAGGAGTGACTTGGGGTCGGTGCCCCAGTCTGCTCCGCTGACTTTGCGCATTAGGTTTATTCCTTTCCTGGCCGACTGGCATATTTGGTCTATGTAGGGTGTCCAGTTGTTGCTGGTTGTAAATATCACTCATAAGAACTTGATTCTTTGGCAGTATTCTAGGTCTATCTTACCAATTTGTAATTTGGGGGTGTCACATTCAGAAAATTATACTCTTTATACTAAATGTGTAATTCGTCAACGCTTTGAGCTTATAAAAGAAATTCAACGCCCGTCCACCCACCCCCATCCCCTGGTAAGCAAAAGGTCGTCGTGTCATCTAACATCGACATCTCAGTGCCCGAGCGCCGAAACTCCAGACTCCCTGTGGAAGCTGAGAAATTAGTAACATAAAAAATCGATCCCTGACAGCAAGTGGCATAATTATATTCCCATGGGCCACTGCGAATGCGTGGGCCCATGATAATCTATGCTTCTTGCCGCTGTCAAGATCTGGCTCATGGACTGTTGGGGTGTAACGCGGCGTGCCCCGTCCAGAACTCGTTACCGCAGTAACCTGGTCAGCTGAACAAAACTCTAACGAGATCCCGTTTCCAAGTGGGGCGGAGGACGGGTTACCTACCGTTCCTTCCTCCGCTAACATGTCCTTCCCCTTTGTGTCTCGCGATAACAGCGGCCAATCTTTCTGCTATAAGAGGCTCGATTACACGCCTTTGGGTTGTTTTCGGGGTCTTGGTCACAGCCACGCCTGCTTGCTGAACTTCGCTCACCAGCTACAAGCCAGTCTGCCTCGGCGCCATTCACCACTACTCCTCAGCCACCTGCAGCCTCAGCTACCTACGCTTCCTACGCTTTGCTGCCCTACTACGCTAAACCACAACGCCAGTGCCAGCACCACTACCACCACAGCCACTAACAACGCCAACGCCTATCGTCAGTCGCCTGCGTCTCACTTCGGGTCTGCCTCTAAATTTCAAAAAAGAAAGCGAAATTAGAGAAGGTGATATAACCTGATTGAATCTAGCTTACTAGCATAGACCATAGTTTTAAAAACTAATTTTTAAAAGATAACCAGATAGACAAACGCCTGCCGCGCCACCTTGTTGGCTACGCAGTAGAATAACCGCTGGCGCCGTAACTGGGTCAGCATCGCTCACCCAGTCGGCGCGGCCTAGAGCACGGGGCTTAGCCCACTAGTTCGCAACAATACCTAGTGAATCATAGCTATAGCCTAGCCTACTAAATAACTGTAAATACCTTGCCCGGCAGCGCGATTAATTCCCGGTCACGCTGTCTAGGTGCAACAACATAGCAAGACCTAACATCCTATAGCGATAACAAGATGGAGGACCTCTTTGGGTCACTATCGTCGTTATCCTCTACAGACCAGAATATTTCTGATGGGGACGAAAAACCCAATAAAAGTGCCCCCCCCCCCCCCCCCCCCCCCCCACGAAAAAACAAAAAACAAAAAAAACTAAGAAAACTAAGCGGAATCTTCTTCCGCCCATTCTACCCCGCTGACATCGGCCGGGGGAGCATAGGTTATCTCCCTCCCCTGTGGATACCCCAAAAAGTTCTGGCTCACAGGCAGAGTCGCTGCCCAGTGACCACCTACAAACATTAGCCCCTCAAACTAACCAGATAACTCAGCCTTCTTCCGTTAACAACAGTCAGGATAACGGCCCCACCAACCCCCCTATCAGCCCGCCCGTCCACTGCGTGGAGGAGGGTCTGACTGGGGACGAGGAGGGGAACGACCACCAGTTTCAAACGGTAACTAGAAATAGACGCAGGAAAAACCATAACAACTATTTAACCGGAGAGAGTACCAACGGTCCCTTAACCGCACACCAACATATTATTATGGATAGTCTCCTGTCCTAATGCCAGGGCGCAACAAAAACTTTGTGCAAAAACTAATATTGGGGGGGGGGGGGGGGGCACACGTTGAGTGCTCTGTCCCAGTTCCTAAAGTGGTGGGCGTGATTCACGGCGTTCCTCACACGGAGGACGCAGTGGAAATCGCCCAAACACTCAAAACTCAGGGCTTCAATGCCACCACTACTATACTTACTAACCGAGACAGCACTGCCTCTAGGGCCGTTAAAATAGAGCTGCATGGCCTAACCAGCCTACCAACTAAAATTAAAATAGGAACCCTGCTCTGCCCGCTGGACCCGTATGCACCCACGGCGGCACATTGTGTCAACTGTTGCCGGCTGGGACATACGGCAAAAGCTTACAGAGCAAAACATGCCACTTGCGTCCGCTGCGGAAGCAAGGAACACCGCCGTGCGGACTGTCCCGACACGGCGGTACCAAAGTGCACTAACTGTGGCGGCCCACATAGTGCGGCCTACCAGAAGTGCCCCAAAATAATCCTCTTCCGAGAGGCAAACAAAATTAGAAACCAGAATTATATACCCTATAGAGTAGCACTCTACAGGGCTCAAACTAATATCAACCAAAGAGACTCAGCCAGGGAAAGCAAAATCCCAAAGGCTGACTCTCCAAACGTAGACAAAACCGCCTGGGTTAAACCCCCCACTCCACCCAAGCGGGCCCAAAACCCATGGATTCAAAAACCAGTATCTGAGGTGGAAACAATAAACACACCAGCTAAACAGCAATCCCGATAGCCTTCCACCAATCGCTAGGGCACGTCCCCCTAAACCACTGCAGACTCAAACGGCGGCACCTACCGCCCAGCAAACTAACAGTCTTCCACCGACTGCCATCCATACTGAGCTAAGCCTTTCACAGGAAACTGCCACCCACTGTGACGTGGCAATGGAAAAAAGTCCTCCAAAACTTAGCCCAAGAAACGCCAAAATTATAGAGGGTATTGCTAAACACATGGATTCCCTGGTGAAAGCCATGCACACTAACAACCTAGAAGAGATTATTCCAGCCCTGAGTGTCTTTAACGAGACACTTGCAGACCTGTACCGTATAGCTACTCAAAATCGTGACTCGTGTGCCCTGGAAAAAGTACGCCAGCCGGCACCTAAACCTACCAAACGTAAACAACAGACTGACCATGCGTAGTGGCGGTTCTGTTCTATCTCTTAAACATAATCTTAACCAGATTAACCTGACGCGACATTTTAACACCGGACAGTAGCCCCCGGACTGTAAATAGATCTTTCGTTTTAAGAATTTTATTGAAGTAGATATTAAAGTATTTTATCTTGTCCAAATTGAGAAGGACCGTTGTCTTTGGGTAGAGAAACGGGACGGCCCTTGGCCGCCAAATCCCAAAACTAAACCTGGATGGCATGAGAACTATGAGTGATCCAAGAAATTTTACTGGCCGTGTGGCTTTGCCCACCGGCCCATTTAGCTAGTGTTATCCTGCCCCCCCCCCCCTAATCCCCCCAAATTATGTCAAAAATGCTAGTCCCTCATGCTCTCGTAGTAAGTAGGGACAGTAAGCCAGATTCAAGCAAACCCCTTTTCGTCCAGAGTCCGAAATAGCTCAGGCGGTTAAACGTCGGAGCAGGAGAGCGAAGGGAATCGCCGGGTCGTGGGTTCGAATCCCGTCCCGGCCCCGGTAGCTGGACTCACAATCCAGGGGAAAAAACGGATTTGTTAATAGCATGTCCGTTGAAAGGTCCTAACCAACCAACCCTTAGTTTTGTCCTCGGTTACCTGCCCCGTTTAGTAGCGACAGATAACGCCAGAGGGCAGTGCAGAGCATGAACAATAGGGCCAACAGCAGTACTCGCCCCTGATCGCAGGTTGTCTTTCCCTGATTGTTGTTATTTAGTCGCAGGCTTAAAATTCCCGACGACATAATATTCCCCCCACTAAAGATCATAGATATAAGTTAACTCGGAGAACTCATTAGAATCTATACCTCTTGAAAAAGAGAAGTCCTTGCCAGTGGCTGTTTCAGTGATATTTAATTCTTTTCGCCAAATTGCGGCCAACTGTTTCGCACTGACGCCAAGCGGCCATGATACTTATTTAGTTTCCATTGCATGATGAGATGTCTCCATGTTCAATCGATCTCATCATGTACCATACCAGTCAGCTAATAAAATATGTGCACCATTTGTGTGCACCACCATAGTTGAATAATTTAGGGCAGTTGGCGCTGGAATCGACAGGGTGATGTTCGTTCGTTCGTTAAATACAGATTTTTGTCCCTCTGGCACATAAGTGAGTTAGTTAGTTAGTTCGGGTTTAACGTCCACAGCACCGAGGTGATCATGGACGGCCCTGACGGGCGGGTTATGGGGGACAGGGAAATCTATTGCCTATGGAGTACGACCTGAACACTGATCAACTCAGGCGCACTCCAACTGTGCCACTTTGATTTACCAGGACCTTTCAACGGATATGCTATTGAACAAATCCGTTTTCCCCCTGGATTGTGAGTCCAGCTACCGGGGCGGGACGGGATTCGAACCCACGACCCGGCGATTCCCTTCGCTCTCCTGCTCCGACGTTTAAACGCCTGAGCTATTTCGGACTCCGCGTGTGGCACATAAGTGATCGGGGACTAGCTTTTATACTTTGGTTGACAGAACACACTACATAGTCAAGTATTATTGCTTATAGATAGTGGTGTAATCATACGCTCATTACTTTTTGGCCTCTCACCAACAACATCTGTCCAGCTATGTACAAACGACAAATTAATTTACTTTCTATGATAAAATCTGGGTTAAAATTTCAGGACCACCAACTGAAAACATTAAAAATCATTAAAAAAAGAAAAAAGTTACAGTTTATTTACAATGGAGTTTGCAATCGACACAGGAAATAAACTACTAGAAAAGGAAGCATGGGCCAGCAGTTCCACCAGTTACTAATTAATTATAGACAGGGTGATTCATTCATTATCTCCGGTTTCCTGTCCTCTCGACCAACGAGGGTATGGAGGACTAGCAGGATGAGTCTGGCTCACTGTCCCTACTTACTATAGAAGCAAGAGGGACTTGCTGATCTAGACTATTTGTTAAGGGGGAAGGGGGGGAGGGGCCAAGGTAAAAATAAGCTATAAGGGTCGGCGGACAAAGCCGCCCGGCCAGTAAAATGCATCTCACTCTCTTGGTTCGCTAGTTATAATTCTAGGTTGGTCTCGGGGGCCAAAGGCCACCCCGTTACTTCTCAACAAAACAACGGTCCTTTTACTAAGCGGACTATGTACAAACTTTAATTCGAGTAGTAAAAAGTAAAAAGGAGTCTAGGATCTATATTTACAATCCGGGGGTTGCTGTCCGGTGGTTGTATTTATATGCCGGTTAAGATAAGTTTTTAAGAGAGCTGGTTAAAAAGGTTTAAAATGAAGGTTAAAATATGTCACTATGAGCGTATCTAGTGGCCGTAGAGGCCAACTGTACTATTTCTGCACTATGGGTGTTGTCACCGTCCGGCACGCGCCCCTCACAAGGGGGAGGCGCGGCCGGCGGTTTGCAACGACTGTGGCGATTGGCTAGCGGCGCGGAGTAGAGGTCACGCGCAGTAGTTTTATGATTTATCACAGCGCGTGTAGCTGATGGTCGTGGAAGTCGGCCATCCTACCTGCATGCTGGTGATTTAGATCGCAGTTGACTTGCGCCCTACATGGCCGTCCAACCACGGCGACCGGCAGAGACTACGAGCATCATGTCCATGATCGTTTCGTTAAATTCATTTAGGGCCGTTAGAACGTCTTGCTGTTTATTCGTTTGCATGGCTTTCACAAGGGAAGCCGATGTTTTTTTTTATCTTGTTTACCAGACTGGTTTTTCGGGGACTGAGTTTAAGGGGGCTATCCTTTTCCGGCTTTTCCGCGCCGTAGTCGAGCCTCTTCCTACATTGGGAGCCAGGTCCCGGTGGAGGGCAGGGTTCGACATGTTTAGCAGTTGGAGGGGGACTGTCAGTTTGTTGGCCAGTAGACTTGGTTAGTTTACTCTGAGTTGGTTTTGGTTCAGAGGCGGCTACGCTGATTGAGGGGGGGGGGCTATTAGTTTGCTGACCAGTAGACTTAGTTGTTTTGCCCTGGGGTGACATTAATTTGGGGGTGACTATGGCAGCATGGGGAGCTAGTTTTTGGGCGAGACTGGGTGGTGATTTTATTTGGTCTGCCGGGGGGTTTTGAAGCCGCCTGGGCGGGGTGGGAGGTTTAACCCAGGCCGTCTTGTCTAGGTTTGGGAAAACAGGTCTCTGATTATTACTTTCTTTGGCTTCTGCACGCTGATTAATGTTTAGCTGAGCTCTATGAATCGCTGTTTTATAGGGAATATAATTTTGGTTTCTTAGTTTATTTGCCTCACGAAGGGCACTTCTGGTATGCAGCGCTGTGGGGGCCGCCACAGTTAATGCATTTGGGCACCGCCGTGTCAGGACAGTCCGCACGGCGGTGGTCCTTGCTTCCACAGCGGACACATATGGCGTGTCTCGCTCTGCAGACTTTCGCCGTGTGTCCCAGTCGGCAGCAATTGGAACAATGTGCCGCCGTGGGAGCAAACGGTTCGAGGGGGCAGAGAAGGACGCCAATTTTGATTTTAGGTGGTAATGAGGTTAAGCCGTACAGTTCTATTTTGACGGCCCTAGAGGCCTTGCCGTCTTGGTTCATGAGGCGGGTGGTGTTGGCATTGAAGCCCTGGTTTTGAAGTGAGTGGGTGATCTCCGCGGGGTCCTCCGTGAGGGGGACACCGTGCACCACGCCCACAACCCTCGGTGTGGGAATGGTGCACTCCACGCGGGCACCTCCTATGTTGGTCTTTAGGCTAAGCTTTTGTTGTGCCCTGTGGCTGGGGCAGGAAATAATCCATGTATTGTAGCCTATTGGCCTCAGAGAGATTTCTGTCAGGGATGCCCCGGCAGCATCGCAAATATGCGGCTGCTTCGTTCCGTGATCGCGGATGAGGGTGGTGCCGGTCCCCAAGTCCCTGAGTCGGACAGGGAACCTGCATCACTCCTCCGCGACCGGTTCGGCTGCGAGCCCGTCAGTCATCACTCTGGGTCGGTACTTATTGCTTGAGTTTTTTTCGATTTTTACTAGAGACCGTCTGAAACTGGTCGCTAGCCCCCTCATCGTCCTCTGCCAGGCCCTCCTCCATTCGGAGGTCGGGTGTATTGGCAGAGGAGTCGGCCGGGGCATCCGCTTGCTTTTGTTCAGCGGTTGTGCCAGAGTCAGTGTTATTTGAAGGATCGCTAGAGGTAGTGGTCACCACTGGGGTGGGGTGGGGGGAGAATAGTATAGGTTCCCTACGCCGATGTCGGCGGGGTGAGTTGGGCGAAACATGGTTCCGCTTATTTTTCTTCTGTTTTATTTTCTGCTTTTTTCTCAGGGGAGGTCCATTTTGGTTAGGATGTTTTCCATCAGAGGAAGTATCCTGGATGGAGGACGATGATACAGAACCAAAAAGGTCCTCCATATCGTTAGTACTACTATCAGTAATTATCTATAATTAGTAATAATACATCTATATTATTGTACCTAAGCAGCGTGGGCGGAAGTTGTCCACGCTGTCAGGCAACAACTGAATTCCTTTAGTGGGCTAGGCTATGAGCGGTTATTTAGAATACAGTATTGTCGCAGCCTAGGTGACTAGGCTATCCGTATTATCTAGATGCAGCGCCCGCCGGGTGAGCGAAGCTGACCCAGTTTTGCGCTGTCAGACGTTCTGCGCGCGGCCAGCCAAATGGCCACGATAGAAGAATAGTTTTTCTTGCTCTTTTTAGAACTAAAAGTCAAGTATTAAGACTACAGCCTACGCTAACAGTGAGCCAGACTCAAGCGGAGTATAATACCTTTCCAAATTTTAACGTTCTTTTTTGAAAATTTGGAGGCCGATCAAAGTGAGTTGTGGAGGGCCAGATGATAGTGGTGGCAGGCGTGGTAGTAGTGGCTATGGCGTAGTTAGCGGTGGCGATGATTTAGTAGTAGGCGGGCGTAGTAAGGCTTGAAGACGCAGGGAGCTGTAGGTAGCTGAAGGGTAGTGGTGGAAGTGCTGAGGGTTGATGGTAGTTGGCGCAGGCTGGCATATAGCAGGGTGATGCCATACCGTTTCGCATTTATAGTACCCACGCAAGCCAAAGTTATGGTTCTTGTCTGTGGAAGACTTTCACACTGTGAAACCTTTCCACCTCTTCCAAATCCTTGTCCTTGACAAGAAATGAAGAGTTTCGCTCGTGAGCAAATTCGAAAATAACGGGTTGAAGTGTTTATGGGTGGAAGGTCAGTGAACCCCCCTCACATGTGCAAGAGGCATAGACTCACATTAGCTTCTACATCTCCAGGGACTCAAGAGAACCTATGTCACTTAAAGCCTGAAGTCAGCACGATTTGTTGTTCGGACTGAACAAGGGTCATCGGGATCTACGCGTAAGATCTGAGTGGACAGCCAGCTTGCCCCTACGACGTACACGAGGCATAGATTCTCATGAGCACTTTCATCCGCAGGTGCTCATGAAAATCTATGCCTTTTGCATTGTTGAGATAGGCACTAGTTGTGCCTGTAACCGTGTAAAGGTCAGCAGGATTTTAGCGTACAGAACGTCCGAGAACCGTTGCTCAGTCAGGCGACCAAAGATCGCTCACCGTTGATTGGTTTCTGCAAATGCCGTTTGTGGTTGTCGCCCGCGTTACCTGTAATTCACACTACTAGGGAGCGCTGGCAGGTTATGTCAACTGGTTATCCTGATCATTTTTCGCTCAGCAATTTTCGGCCCTCTCAAGTAAAGTTCGTCCCTCTTCCGTTGAAAGGCGCGTTGGTACGTCGTTTGAGCTTATTTTTCCTAGTTTTGTTCAACCCACACTTTTTCCTTCTTTTTTTTTCGAGAGGGGGTGGGTGAGGGTAAGGTCTAAAAGCGTCCCCACTTTGCCATAAACGGGACTCTAAAACTCCCAAGATGTGATTTTTTTAACCCCTTTCAGTGTGTTACGTGGTAGTCGTAGTCATAGTATGATGAAATCACAACAGACGCACGCACGTAGGGTTCTTGTAAAGAAACTTCACTCAGTTGCAACTCGTCACACGTGGCGTAAAGTTGTACTGAGACCACACTGGACTAACAGTTCCAACAATATTTTATTGCAGCGATGCAATCTCCACACAATGCATCCACAAATGCACCAAAACTGATACACTGTCTCCTCTGCAATGCATCATTACTTCTGACATACTGCGTCTCTCATACAATGTGCACACATAATACCTAACACGGTCTTTTATACTATTACAGATTTCCAGAACAATCCAGCAAATTCGCGCAACACAACCAATCAGAAAAGAAAACGTAACCAAAACTCATTAATATTCATGAAAAAGAAATACATGAGAATGACCTACAAAATTCCACTACTATTTAGGCGTCTTTGATACAATGTTACGAAATGTAGCCGATACCTTGGCGTCATATCTGAGGTCACTAGAAAGATCGCAAACCCTGCTCGAACCTTCTGGTCTAATGTAGGCGAAACTACGCGTCACAACAAAAATTGATCGCAATTCTCCGTGCGAAATAAAATGAATCATATTAAAAAGGTACGTAATTCTTATCCAAAATAACTCAAATGAATATCTGATCATTCTTATGTTTAATACACACATGCTCTCAAAGAATAACACAACCACAAACGTAACACACTGCCGAGATAAAGATGAACACAATCCAAATGCAAGAGACATAAACCCTCATCAGCCCCCGCAGTTGCGGAGGCTCATGAGGATCTGTGCCTCTTACTGACACTACCTTGTATCCATGTTCCTTGGGCGCGTGGGCTTCTAAAACACTGAGTTAACAAAGATTTCAGAAAAAAAAGTAATCTGCGTCCAATAGCAGTGAATGGGTTAACATCACGTCTGCATTTCCATATGATTTCATTATTGTTTTCATTCTTTCGTTACAACTAGTATTAACCCCCTTGACTGCCGCTGATCGTACGCTGTACGGCTGAAAGAGCTCCATGCAGCCATCCCATGAACAAAAGGAAGCAAAGTGGTTTCAGCAAAAGGAATAGATCCTCATGAGCCCCCGCAATTGCTTGACGACCTTGATTTTGCAGGCGACTTGGCTTTACTGTCCCACTTTCATCAACAAATGCAGGACAAGACCACCAGGCTTGCTGACATCTCGTCCCAAGTGGGCCTCACCATCCGCAAACATAAAACAAAGACAATGAGGCTGAACGCAACCAGGGAAGAACCAGTCTTGTTTGCTGGCACCCCGTTGGAGGAGGTGGAGTCCTTCACCTATCTCGGGAGCATCATAGACAAAAAAAAAAAGGCGGCACAGATGCAGATGTCAGAGTCCGAATCGGTAAAGCCAGAGCAGCCTTTCTCCAGTTGAAAAAAGTGTGGAGTTCCATAGAGCTGTCACAACACACCAAAGTCCGGATTTTCAACTCCAACGTAAAAGCAGTTCTCCTATATGGAGCAGAGACTTGGAGATTGACAAAAACCAGTTCTCCTATATGGAGCAGAGACTTGGAGATTGACAAAAACCACAATCAACAGAGTACAGATCTTCATAAACAGTTGTCTTAGAAGAATTTTGAAAATCCACTGGCCAGAGAAGATCAGCAACGTCAGACTCTGGGAGAGAACAGCAGATAACAGCAGAGAATGAAATTGGGCGAAGAAGATGGGGATGGAGAAAGCCAGCTTCCAGTATCACTAGGCAGGCATTGTCATGGAACCCCCAGGGAAAGAGGAAAAAAGGCAGGCCGAAAAACACCTGGCGTCGAGACCTCCAAGCAGACATCAAGAGACTGGGAACCAACTGGAGTAAAATCGAAGGAGAAGCACAGGACAGGAGTCGCTGGAGGTCTCTCGTCGACGGCCTATACCCGGGGAAGGGTGACAGGCGTAAGTAAGTAAGTAATGAGGATCTATACCTCTTGCAGTAGTGCGGTGTTCAATTTTTTATCGACAGTGAATGGGTTTACATTTGCTGCCGAAATTTCGGACGTCAAGTATTCTAATATGTTTAACAAACCGCGATAGCTACGTATGCTGACAATGAAAGTCTACACGATAGTTATCAACCACTCGTGCTCCACAGTGATGTCAACATAATACATTATGATAGATGATTTTGAAGCAGCATCTTTAGAGATTGTCCAGTTTTCTTGAATTGCCCATTAGTTAATATGCAAATAAACATTAAATTATGCACATATTTACAAACGAATTTTCCGCTAAAGAGTGTTGTTGTGGTCGAAACACGATACTGAGATCCGGTCGTTCATCCTTTCCGATCCACCCGCAAAAGGCACCGATTATCATGAGCCTCTGCAGCCTGTGGGGGCTTATGACAATCTATACGTCTTGCTTGGCAGAGTTACGTCGTCTTTGCATCCTCAATTTGGAGGAAAGTCTGTGGGTAAAGCGTATGACGGCAACAGGAAACTTAGACAGATGACTTAGCGGATCTTTGTGTTCACACAGAGTTCCCCTTTTAATATGACACGGCAAACCAGCATGCAAATATTGGACTAACTTAACCGAGTCTACTAATAGTATTTGAATGGTCCTTAGTAACCCCCTCCATCGGCAAAAAGGCACAGGTTCTCATGAGCCTCTGCACCTGCAGGGGCTCATGAGAATTTATGCCTTTTGTTGTTATGGTTTGGATTCATTTTCATTTTTCTTAGGTCTTCAGTTATTACAGGTTTTCCGCCTGTAGACACTTCTTACGGCGGTTTGTGCTGGAACAACGGCAGGGTTGGAACCTTAGACCCTTGCGGTCACAAGTGATGATGGATGGGGAGAAGCCCGGCGGCTGCGACTGCTGCGAAGCACAAAGCTGCTCCCCGGGCCTCATGGTACCAGTGCAGCGGGGGAGTCTGGGATACGGCTTCCGGGGCTAACAGCCACCAGTGTTCTGCCATTGTTCTTGGCCGCGAAACCGTACCAGTACCCCCCTACCTATAAACTTCCATTACCAACATCGTGGACGCTTCTCATTTAAGTTCTTTGAGAGAGCAGACTACACAACACGATTAACAAAGAAAATCCGCACCAAATGAAGAGAATGAACAACGTTTCTCAGCGAAGATGATAGATTACCTTTGGCGCCCGTGATGCGCCTATGGCGCCCCACGTCCTGAAAGAACAGAGTCGGCAAAAAAATACGTCTATCTACACACAAACTGGGGATTCTTCAGGGTTGTCAGAACGCCGTATGAGAGTTTCCAGGGTTCATATTCATAATTTCAGTCATTGACTGAACCTCTCCGCCAGGAGTGTTGGTATGTTGGTGATGTTTTGTAGGCGAGAGACAAGGAGAGAGAGAGAGAGAGAGAGAGAGAGAGAGAGAGAGAAGGGCGGGGTATGGCGGAGCGACACGGATCAAGTGTGATGGACGACCAGCGATCGGCAGTCATCTGATCAGACCTACCATATATGCACTGTACTGCCCTGTGGCGGCACAAGTCCTTCTGTGTGAGTGAGAAAAAGAAAAGAAGCTTTTCACTGTATTACAATGAAAATCTCACTCTTTCACCAAACAAATGGACTGTTGAGGTTTTATTGCCTTCACTGAGAGGTATGGGCCTGTCTGATTTTGGACTTTACGGCTTGGCACCTATCCTACGTGTGCAGGTCTGTGAGTTTGAGCCTTACGCCTCTTCGCTGTAAGGTCCAAAATCACAAACCAGCGCACACATGGGATGAGGGCCAAGCGATTTCTTGCACAGGCGCCAAGCTAAAACACTGAACGTTAGCAATGAGAGAAGGTCCAACACTTGCTGATGGCCAAATGTACAATGAGCATTCTCACAACAAAATCTTAAACCTGCAAAAGGCATATATCCTCATGAGGATCTCTGCCTCTTGCTTGCAAAGATCAATTTTTTTTTTATTCCTCTAGTCTAAGGAAGAAAATGTCATGGGCATTTATTTCTGCGTTTGAATGTCCATCTGTGGTTGATTGTTCTCAACTAAACGTGCCATCTGTTGTATAAACTATTCACAAGGTTACGTGTGATGGTCAGTATCTGTGATTTTCGACGTTACGGCCTCAAGACGTAAGCTCCATATCTTAGACCAGCACACCTGAATGTCTTTTCCTTTCAGAGTGCAATCCTAATTTACTATAAAATTAGGTCACCAGTCATTTTGCTTTCAAACTTCAATCATACCATACTGACAACAAATGGAAATTCACCAGGGGCCTAGACGAACACAACTAGCAATCGTCATCAAGTACGTGCCAGTAATAAAAAACATCTCCCTGACAGACTGAGCGGCGTCGGCTAGGCGTACGAGCGTGAAGAGGGTCCCTCCCTAACTCTCAATACAACCCGCCCACATGTCTTCTTACCGAAATACTTGTGAAAAGAAGCACGAGCATACAAGCAACATTCTCATAGTTTTTTTTTTTGTTTTTTTCTTAACACCTTCACTATCGAGAAAAGCTGAAAACGATACAGCTTGCAAGAGACATTGATCCTCATGAGCCCCCGCGACAGCGGGGGCTCATGAGGATCAATGTCTCTTGCTGGGACCAATGGGTTGTCATGTCCCTTGGGCAGTTGTGCCTCTTGGTTGTTAAGCCATCAAAGATTTAAACAAAATATGCGTCCAGTGGCAGGAAAGGGGCTAAGTATGTCTGTGCGTGTCTGAGACTTTGGACCTTGTGACCTAGAACCGTGAGTTAAAGAATCACAGACTAGCACATATCTGTGTGCTGTTCAGTGAAACTGGACCTCAAGGATCTGAGTACACTGGCTCCATCAGCACAAACTACTGCCAGATTGCAGAGGCAATCAATAGCGTGGTACTATCGCTGGTACGGATTAGCTAGTAAGCATAGGCACTATTGCTCATAAGGGTTTAGCTCTATTAACATCTGTTTACTTCAAATGGGGTCGAGGGTTAGCGTGCAAACTACGTGTGCAATCCTTCAAACTCCAGGACCAATTGCTCATATTTTCGAATCCCTGTCCAATTAAAAAGTTTAAACATTAACCATTACAACGTCACAAATGGCTCCGCAATAATAATAATGATAAATCATTCTGGGTTAGGTTGATCGGGGTTTTTTTTAAGATGAAAAATAGTTTCGATCAATCGCCTTTTGTCGCTCCAGACGTCACTAGCTAATACAGCACTACTATGAAGCTGTCATGGTCAAAACAACACCCGCAAATAGTGCCCAAAGTTTTTGTGGGTTTTTTTTGTTTGTTTTTATTTAAAATGTTTTTAAATTTAAGTCCGTCGTAGTAGGGCGCAATGCGTAGATGTCCAGCTAACAAAGCACGACCAGAAGCTGTCACGGTCGATCTAATTCCCGTAACTGTCCCGCGAGTGATGGATACACCAGCCTAACGAAAGTGGAAGAAACTGTGGGGATACAGAACGTTAGAATTCAGATCCATTGATGTTCACCCAACCGCAACAGGGGAAATGGAAAAATGGAGAGGGGACGCACGCTAAACTACCTTTCCCCTTCACCGGCGAAGAAAAGTATCGAGAGAGTTGCCGTTCTGCCATTCAACGGGCCCTTTCTCCTCCGAATTCAAAAGTAAAATGTTTCTAATTTGCACAGGACCGTTTTTTCCTTGTCCTTGCTAGCGGAGGACCCCATAGGGCGCGCTTGGTGATGGTGTCTTCATGTACACTGAAGGGTGGGTTGGGTTTGGCCGCTTTCTATCACGGCAGCGGCTGAGCTCCACCTAAGTTTCTTTAGCTGATTAACAGAGATAGACGAACATGAATCTGACCGCTTCATAACAGCAAGAGGCATGGATTCTCATGAGCCTTTGCAAATGCAAAGGCTCATGAGGATCTATGTCTCTTGCAGATGGAAGCGAGTTGGGTTCAGTTGTCGCTCTCTATCACGGCAGCAGTTCAGTTCTAAATAAATTTCTTTAGCTGATTAGCAGAGACAGACGTACACAAATCTGACCGATTCGTATCAGCAAGACACATGGATTCCCATGCGAATGCAAAGGCTCATGAGGATCTGTGCCAATTGCAGATAGAAAGGGGCTGGGTTGGTCGATTTCTGTCACGGCAGCGCTTAAATTCCAAATAAATTTCTTTATATAATTATTTGAGATATAAATCTGGCAGACTCATAACAGCAAGATGTATATATTCTCTTGAGCCTGTGCGACTGCAAGGGCTCATGAGAATCTATGCCTCTTGCACATATAATAATGTACTTTTTTATTACCTACTACGACAGTGGTAACTTCCCGACAAGTTTCTTTAGTTGAGTGGAGGTGATGTAAATCCGGCAGATTCATAAGAGCAAGAGACATGGAATCTCATGAGCCTTTGCAACTGCAAAGACCCATGAGAATCTATGCCTCTTGCAGATGAAACCGTGTGGATAGTGTCGAGTGTATAACTGTTGGATACACTTCTCGGGTTCTGCCTGATCAGATCTAATTCAATGGTAAAAAAATAAACTGGTAGAGCGGAAACTTAAAATGGGACTCGAAACGTTTAATATTGATATTCTTAGCTTCGGTCTCATACTTCTCCAAAGTCAATTTGCCAGCTATGCAATATTTTTACTTGAATGCAAAGCTATACAAATCAACTTAACCATTTAACCCCAAGACCACATGTCCCAAATTGTGGAGGCGCTAGTTTAGGACTATGTACCTGTTGCAGGAGATGGATTGACCATGATAATTCAAAGGTAGTGCCAGATGAGCTTGGCGCCTTCATAGTAGGGATTTGGGGCTTAATGGTCTAATCTTCGTCTCTTTCAGAGCTTTAACTTTTCGCTTTAGCTTTCACTTTTACAAAGTATTTTTTTCTCTGTAGTATGTACTGTGCCACTAAGTAATTGTGTTAACTCATTCAGCCCTGACGCACTACAGCAGGAGATGGGTCGACAATGATAATTTAAGGGTAGTGCCAGATTAGCTTGGCGCCTGTCGGCGCCAAGCCAATCGGGCACTGCCCTTGAATTATCATGGTCGATCCATCTCCTGCAACTCCTGCATAGTCATTAGATGACGCCTCCCAAATTTGGGAAATACGGCCGTCGGGCTGAATGAGTTAAACGTTCATTTCAGGATCCGGTGCAGATGCTAAGTAACGGCTTGTTACGACACATCTCTAAAAATAGCCAAGCACACCTTGGCAGGGCTGATCTCGCCGCCGCTAGTGTTCTGGCGTAAGTAATCTCGCCCGCGTTCGAAGACGACATCTGTAGGCAAAGAGAGACGAGATCACTGTACATCTAATTATGATATGTGTGAATAAAACATTTTGTAAAAAGTTATTCTAAAATATAAAAAATATATTTTAAAAAACCGCGTTGTCCTCGTATCATCTCTTTCCAAACTGTGAAAACTTCCACTGTAGAAAAGTTGTCTTCAGGCAAACTTTAACCGACCTAGGCCCGAAACATAACATCAGGATGCTGATAGTTGAAGGGTAGTGCCAGAATAATTTGGCGCCTCTATTCGTCAAGCTATTCTATCGCCACCTTTGAGCTATCACGGTCTATCTATCCTAGACTACATTGTTTTGTAGATTTCAGACGCACTGAGAGTCCTAAGAGTGAAATTGTCAAATTTGAGCGTGACAAATGTGTCTTTAAAATGGAATGCAGACCTCCAGTTCAGGCAGGGGTGTTTGCTGTCTCCGTTCCTCTTCCTACTGGCCATAGACTGGGTCATGAAGATGACCACAGAGCACAGACGAAGTGGAATACAGTGGACACTGTGGACACAGCTTGACGACCTCGATTTTGCAGACGACTTGGCATTACTGTCCCACACTCATCAACAAATGCAGGACAAGACCACGAGGCTTGCTGACATCTCGTCCCAAGTGGGCCTCACCATTCACAAACAGAAAACAAAGACAATGAGGCTGAACTCAACCAGGGAAGAACCAGTCTTGCTTGCTGGCACCCCGTTGGAGGAGGTGGAGTCCTTCACCTATCTCGGGAGCATCATAGACAAAAAAGGCGGCACTGATGCAGATGTCAGAGCACGAATCGGTAAAGCCAGAGCAGCCTTTCTCCAGTTGAAAAAAGTGTGGAGTTCCAGAGAGCTGTCACAACACACCAAAGTCCGGATTTTCAACTCTAATGTAAAAGCAGTTCTCCTATATGGAGCAGAGACATGGAGATTGACAAAAACCACAGTCAACAGAGTACAGACCTTCATGAACAGTTGCCTTAGAAGAATTTTGAAAATCCACTGGCCAGAGAGGATCAGCAACGTCAGACTCTGGGAGAGAACAGAGCAGATAACAGCAGAGAATGAAATTGGGCGAAGAAGATGGGGATGGATCGGTCACAGTCTGAGAAAGCCAGCTTCCAGTATCACTAGGCAGGCATTGTCATGGAACCCCCAGGGAAAGAGGAAAAGAGGTAGGCCGAGAAACTCCTGGCGTCGAGACCTCCAAGCAGACATCAAGAGACTGGGAACCACCTGGAGTAGAATCGAAGGAGAAGCACAGGACAGGAGTTGCTGGAGGTCTCTCGTCGACGGCCTATACCCGGGTAGGGGTGACAGGCGTAAGTAAGTAAGTAAGCAGACCTCCAGTAAGGTAACCCGTTGGCTGTTACTGACGAAACCGTTCGCCTGAAAAGACGCGTTGTCACGCATCTTTTACAACGAGCGGTGTCGTCATCTGAGGAGCAGTCGATAGGGTTAAGAAATCCACATCATGATTTCAAGAGGAAAAAGAAGAAACCCTCAAACCTTATTCTTGTCTACACATTATGCTGACAGGTGTCTTTAATTAGATGAATTCAAACGGACTGAACCGTTTTTTACACTTAGGAAAAGAACTTTTGAAGCGCAATTTGCCTCCTTCACTTTGTGCGCGATTATTCAGCAAGATTTCTTTTCATAACGGGTTTTTTGGGGGGTTGTTTTTTTGTGTGCAAAATGTGAAAGGATACAACAAATCTGTGTCTACAATACCAGATAGATAGGGGTCAGTGCACCCATACGGCATTCTCTCGATAACTTTCATCTTTTCGGAAGAAATGTTGCTCTAACGATGTCATGCCACATTAAACTTACGTGGGAAAGCCGCTAAATGGAGTCAGGTCTGCAGTAAACGTTTCGCACTTCATTTAGCATGTCTGAGGTTTTGAAAATAAAACATTAAAATTCCACATGTCCTTTTTTTTCGGGGGGGGGGGGGGAGGAGGGGGGGGGTCCACAAAGACATTATTTGTGAAGATGGGTATTATTGTCAATACTGGAAGACATAAACAACAACCGCTGTATGCATGCTTCATTGACTGTTACTTTGGAAAATCCACGTTGAAAAGGTACATTTTTTATGGGAGGCAGCGTGGACTGTTCCGTATCATAAATATCACCAACAGGAAAGATGCCGTTGAATGGCAGACAAACTGCTGCACGTCCTCTGTTTGGGTGCTGGTCTGTAATTTTGGACCTTACGGCTAGAAGCCGTAAGGTCCAAAATCACAGACCAGCACAGAGTTATGGTGTTCTCAAGCCACCCAGCTCCACTTGAGACTATGAAGGTGTATATACTGCGCACACCTTCATGATAATTGTGTAGTCAAGACAATAATTTGGTCATCATGTGTATTTTTGTCTCAGAATTTTTTACCTTACAGCTAAGTCGTAGGGTTAAAAAAAATATATAGGTCAGCAGCCGTTCAGTTTTTAGCGAATATTTAGAATCCGTCTCAAATTTTGTCTTCGAACAATGGACATATTAATTGTGCATACTTATTTTCAGTTTACTGGTCGTCGTACTTTCACGCTTATCGTGGCGCTTCCGTTGTAATAAAATGAAGAAAACGATTTTCAAAAGGTATAATGCAAAATTCAATTATCTATTTCGCGATTTTTTTTTTTTTCTTCTGTCCAGTGGTCTTCAATTTTACACCTTGACCGCCTAGAACATGGAACACAAACCAACTGCAAGAGGCATAGATCTTTATGGGCCCCTGCAGTTGCGAAGGCTCATGAAGATCTATGCCTCTTGCTGTGACACCACTTTGTATCCAGTTTCTTGCGATGGCTGTAGCTTTTTGGCGTTGACTTAACAAAGATTTCAGATACACAGCCCGCCCCCAACGCCAGTGAAGGATTTTAATCCACATAAACGAAGAACGACAATCAGTAAGACTCCGTAGCCACAGACCCCCTCTGAAGCCGCCTAAGATGCACGTGACCAAAACCTACGCTGGACCACCAGGAAAATGCAGGGTTTTTTTTTTTTTTTTTTTTTTTTTTGATGGCTTTACAATCGTTGAGGACAAGTTCAAACAAGAGTTTGAAGTATCGGCTGCGTTACATCTGATGCTTGAAAATTACACTGCACTGGACGCTGCTTCTTCCAAACTGATTGCCATCAACGGGAGTAGGCCATACCGAGATAGTCAACGGGTACCCAAGTAGCAAAACGTCTACGGGCCCACGACGGCCGCAGTGGGCCTGAAGACCATTGCTTTCTGATTTGTTTGGCGCCATCGGGCTGTACACTTGGTCTCTTTAACTCATTCTACCCCATCACCGAAATCCCCAAATTTTGCCGTTGTCCTCGGAAGACTGCATTAGCAGTGCAGGACACAGATCGACCATGATAGTTCAAGGGTGATGCCAGAATAGCTTGGCGCCCATAGGCGCCAAGCTATTCTGGCATCACCCTTGAACTATCATGGTCGATCCTTATCTTGCTGTGGTGTGTCTGGGGTAGAATGAGCTAAGTTAATCTCATCGGCAACAACAAGGTGGGTTTTTTTTTCAATGTACTAACGAGCAAAAGAAATGCGACATCTTTGAAATCATCGGAAACAATGTTTCACGCGAGACGCATCTAGAGTACGGTGTTCTTTGTGATTTCCACAAAACAGGGCTTTATACTGGCATTCTTTTGAAATTTTCTCCTTTCATGTTCTACTATGAACTCATCCAGCCCGACGCACGTATTTCCCAAATTTTGCAGGCGTCATCTAACGACTATGCACCTGTTGCAGGAGATGGATCGACCATGATAATTCAAGGGTAGTGCCAGATTAGCTTGGCACTACCCTTGAATTATCATGGTCGATCCATCTCCTGTTGTAGTGCGTCAGGGCTGAATGGGTTAACCTGTCGGCAGCGGTTAGGAATCGTCGCGACAAAACCACTACCTACAATCAGAAAACGTTGTAGCACAAGTATGTGACCCCTGTGTTGGTGAAAACATGGATCGAACAGTTATATAGCGCACATTCCTATGAAGGCAGTCCAGCAGACTATAATTATTGGCTTCACTGCGTTTTGCTTTCAAAGGCTGGCAATTTGGAGACAATTTCTAACTGTTCTAATTCTGTGCAAGGAAGTACTTGGGGTTTTTTTATGGCACATTGTATTTACGGCATGAGAATGGTGTTCCAGTGTGTGTTCCCACGCTGTGATATTACGCACCTGAGAAGGTTCATCAATACTTGTCTATACGCATGATTGAGGGGTCGTGGGACTCACTGCGCTAACAGGAAACGTATCATCCGTCTCATATTAAAGCTAAACGGTTAACTCAGTCGAGAAGTGTGGCATTCGGATACGCGGCTTCATGCCTCATGCTTCGTGTCGCGTATCCGGATGCGGCAAGTCTCGAATGAGTTAATTCGGTAAAGAGAAGGTCCTCGGGCCGGAGTTGGCCTGCGCACGGCTGTACTCTCGCTTGCAGGATATGATTTCAGGGTTCAACACTTAATTGTCTATCTTTGTTTGTCTGGTTGGTTAGTTAGTTGGCTGGCTGGTTGGTCGGTTGGTTGGTTGGTTGTTTCATTGGTTCGTTTGTTCGTTCGTTCGATCGTTCGTTAGCTGATATTCTTTTATGTTGGTTGGTTCGTTCGTTCGTTCGTTAGTTCTTTTTTTTTTTTCATTAGTTTGTTCGTTAGTTGTTTTTGGTTGGTTGGTTGGTTGGTTGGTTGGTTGGTTGGTTGGTGTTTGTTTGTTTGTTTGTTTGTTTATATGTTGGTTTGTTGGTTTGTTGGTTGGTTTGCTTTTTTGTTTGTTCTAATTTACGAGTAAACAGTATACTAGAAAAAGACAAAATTATAAGAGTGTAAATTTTTGTATGATAACAAAAATTTAATCACGACATGGTTAAACAATCTGTCAAGCTGTTCGTCATGAACACTAAGTTTAGTTTCCGCTTTGCTACGTACCCGCTACCCGAATTACATTGACAGGCCAGTGTTTTCTGATAGTACTCAGCTGTATTGTACCGAAAAACTACATAGTCCTGGGTGACCCCAAACACCTTTACACATTTTTAAACACACGCCGAGCGCGCATAATTTTGCGGAGCCCTGTCAGATCTCGTTTACAACACAATACGCAAAATGTTATCGGGCCCACGTCAGACGCAGTTAGTCCGTGCGCGGGCTAACGGCGGCTGACATAAGCCCTATAGATTTTTGCTTCCTTGGGACATGATCCGCGTTTCAGAGATAAAAGACCAGCTCGCTGTGTCCCGGTGAAATTCTATTTTTCTTCAGTTACAGACTGATTTCACCCAAGTCACTTCGCGTCAGTGGTAACGGGTGGCCACCCTGTTGAAATTCATGAAAAAAATGTCGTTGATTCATAGCGGGGTACAGGTGTTGGTATTTTTTGGTGAAATAGGTAGGGGCTCGATTGGAAGGACGATGCACTTTGATAGCAATCAGTTTAGGCAGGTCATACCTCGCGACATGAAAACCAAGAAATGTATTTGTTATAAGAGATTTGTTATTCAATTAGAAGTTCGATGAATCGCAACTGAAATCATGCAGAGGGCATAGAGATTAACTCGCGCCCTGAAACTTTGAAAGGGGATGACAGCGAGTTTTTAGAGCACGATGTGTGGTCTCTCAAATGATCCCTCCTAATGTGTCTCTATCATACGTTGTTATGCAGGTTCCAAATTGGGTAGTAGTGTCACGAATGCATGCAGCTGCGATACGTCATAAACTGACGTCACGCGCAGTGTTTTTTTTTTTTATTTTTTTATTGCGAGTGACGTCAAACTCTGACATATTACAGCTGCAAATATAAGGTGAGATAATAAACACGCGAGTGTGCACACCTCTGTTTATTTATTTATTTATTTATTTATTTATTTATTATTTATACCATACACACACTGATTGATTGTGTTGTTCAAGGATAGTGCTTGATTGCTTTTTCACTTGGACAGTGTCGTTTCCCCACCCACAGCCTCACCTTATATCAGATCAACATACTCTACTTTGTTAAGTGTCATTGCTTGTTTGACAATACAATCAGCGAAAGAGGCAAAACAATCGTTATTCAATGAACCTATTAGGCATTTGTCTGTAACATATACTGGACCAGATTAGTAACAAACACAGCACCACTTCATCCTATTACTTTTTCATTACATAATATATAAAAGCGTAAAAGCAGTATGGCGCGTGTGTGTGTGTATATATATATATATATATATATATATATATATATATATATATATATATATATATATATATATATATATATATATATATATATATATATATATATATATATATATATATATATATATATATATATATACGCGCCATACTGCCACGCTCTGCGTTATTGGCCGTGCGCACGCCATACCAACGACAATCGACCACCCCTTTCTTGAACATGGATACTATTGCCCGCTATCAGCAAACTATATAGTTAGTGTGCATATACAGTAAATCACAACTCGTCACCTTATCAATCTTCCTCTCCCCTTTTTCTCCCCTTTTTCTACGTGCAAGAGACATACATCCTTATGAACCCCCGCGTGAGGATGTATGACTCTTGCGGATGTAAATTCTAAAAAAAATTCTACTCAACTGAAGGAAGTTTTCAGGAGTTCCATCCAAACTGGAACAAGCAACACGGCAGGATAAGATAGCGACACCATTCACACCAACATGGCGGGAGTCACATGAAAAGCGACCCCTCGTTCCATCAAAAGTATCAGTTGTCCCCCTTGTGCGTTCATTCACTCGGTACGCGGAATTTTTTGTCATTCGTCCTACGCTCCATTGTCCATGTATCCCCATACAAAAATAGTACAGAACGGAACTTTGCAATTTTTTTTTCCCTTCCGTTAAAAGGAAGAAATTACATCCTAGGCAATGTTTGTAGGCTACTTACAGTCAATACTGACGAGGAAGGCCATGGTTCGAGACTTCATGTTTTCCTATTTTGTCATAAATTGTGACCACAAAACAGTCACAAATTGTAACAAAAACAGTGACAAAATTTGTAACAAAAACAAGATCACATAAACAAAAACAAAAAAGCATAGAAATTGTTTGTTTTTTTTAAATAATAATAAAGGCAGTAAACAATTATTTTTTACGAGAACAGTGTCGTAAATTGTAATAAAAACGGTACCACAAATTGTCACAAAAAAACAATAAAAACAGCACGGTCGATACAACTCCCACAGGCAGAGATGGACATGAAAGATCGTTGTGCGTGGGCTGTTATCAATATTATACTGATCATGGTCCGAATAAACAGGCGCGAATGCACTATGGTACGCAATACCTTTTACCGCTTTAATTCCTGTGCACGCAAAATTGTGTTTTTGCAATCAATGTAAATTCGATGTCAGAGACCCCAAGCCGTCAATGGAAAATGGATACAAAGTGGTTTCAACAAGAGGCATAGATCCTCATGAGCCCGAACTGCGGGGGCTCATGAGGACCTATACCTCTTGCAGTTGGGTGGAGTTCATTCCTTATCGGCAGTGAGGGGTTTAACTCACTCTACCCCAGACACACCACAGCAAGATAAGGATCGACCATGATAGTTCAAGGGTGATGCCAGAATAGCTTGGCGCCTATGGGCGCCAAGCTATTCTGGCATCACCCTTGAACTATCATGGTCGATCTGTGTCCTGCACTGCAATACAGTCTTCGGAGGACAACTGCAAAATTTAAGGATTTCGGTGTTGGGGTAGAATGAGTTAAACTTCAGCATCAACACACCTGTTGTAAGGACGGTAACACGACACTCGAGATAGTCACAATAGGGACATAAATGGCTAGCCACGGGAATAGAACTTTTTATTTTAATCAGCAATTTAGGGTCCAGACCAAAAAGGTCAACCGTTTGCTCTGTATAGCATGTCCGTTAAAAGGTTCTTGCAAATCAAAGCGGCGCAGTTTGAGTGCGCCTGGACGGGTGTGTGTGTGTGTGTGTGTGTGTGTGTGTGTGTGTGTGTGTGTGTGTGTGTGTGTGTGTGTGTGTGTGTGTGTGTGTGTGTGTGTGTGTGTGTGTGTGTGTGTGTGTGTGTGTGTGTGTGTGTGTGTGTGTGTGTGTGTGTGTGTATAAGGAGGGAAGTATGATATGAAGTCAATCGTTGAAAGAATGCAAAGAATTACCAAACGGAAAAAGAGACACGCTTAGAAAAAACAGTAACGACACAATTTATTTTGTTGTATTGTAACCATAATATATTGTGCTGTAACTGTCTTTTCTAATCGTGTTTCTTTCTCGTTGGCTTTTTGTCAACAATCTAAGGTCGCCACGCTGAAATGTATGATTCCTTCTAGCGCTTGAATTTACACATTCGAGATTTGACGCGTTCGGATACTCGACTTCGTGAAGCGTGTCCGGACGCAGCGCGTCTCAAATGTGTCAACACCAATGCCAGTGAACGCGGATTGTAAACATGAAACTATCTGGGAATGAAAACGCGATAACCGTTTTGTGGGTGGAGCGCAGACATCAATGGAGCCAGCAAAGCGACATAATCTCTCACGAGACTCTCAAATAGACATAGACTCCCATGAGCCCCCGCGTCACAGGGGGGGGTGGGGGGGGGGGGGGCTCATGATAGTCTATTTCACTTGCAGTGGAGATGTGCGTGTTGTAATAATGTGTAATAGGATTATGTGTCCAATAATACAAAACGTATGAATATAGAACTGCGCCACTAGTATCGCCCAAACAAAACAAAAAAACTGGACCGTCCCCAGAAGGTTAAAATCAACCACTGGCTTAGACTCAAATGACTGCTTCCTCTTATTTCGACCGCAAAATGTTGACTCCATAACTGCCTGTGGACGCAGTCAGTGTTTCTGAAATCTGTATTAACCCTTTCAGCCCCAAGGTCCCATTTCTCCAATTTTGGAGGTTTTGCCTAATAACTATGTACCAGTTGCAGGAGATGGATTGACCACGATAATTCAAGGGTAGTGCCAGATTAGCTAATCTGGCACTACCCTTGAATTATCATGGTCAATCTATCTCCCACGTTAGGGACTCGGGGCTAAATGGGTTAATTCAACTCTAATGATTAACAGCCGTCATAGGACCATAGATGACAGCAAGCGGCATATATCCCCATTAACCCCCGCAGCTTTGTCTCTTGCAGCTTGATCGCGTTCACTTGTTTTGCAGTGCATGTGGTTGAGAGGAATAAAAGTGGTGCTGTTGTTCGGGGCCGTGGTGTAAAATTCAAAATGGATGGTACTGCGACTTTTATCGCAAGATATTCAATAAATAAACGCTTATTCTGCATAATGCAACATAATGGTGGGATTATACGTGCGTGAATGGCTCCTTTAAGTTCAGCTAAAATCCTTATAAAACATCTCTGTCTTTCCTTTTAGCACCAGGGTGCGACATGAAAAATTACAGTTTTCGTAGTCTTAACCTTGTGTCCAATAAATTAACATGATTCTTTTGAGTCGGCACCATGACATAGTAGTCAGGATGTACGGTCTCTCTCATTTCTGCCAAGTAGGCAATAAATAAAACATCTTTTTATTTAACATCTTAGTTCCACTATCTCTACCTAGGTTGTAAGCAAAATGAAAAAGGAGAACGCGATCATCATAAACATTAACTTGTCACCGCCAAGCGACTAAAGTGCTGAAAAGGGTGCTTACGTGTGTCTCTTACGACAGCTATGGTAGGGCCACGTTAAGTTCTTTATTGAGACCTGAAGTGGCAAAAGGTAAACTGATACACAGCGAATAAGTAAGCCTGTTCTTTCAGCTACCCTGCCGATGCTCATGGCGATCAGCTACTGGTGGAATTGTTAACCCTTTTTCTGCCAGTAGACGCAGATTGCATTTTTTGAAATCATGACAAATTTAACGTCAGAAATCCACAGCCGTCAAAGGAACACGAATACAAAGTAGTTTGAGGCATACATATTCATGAGCCCCGAAAATTGCGGGAGGCTGATGTTGATCTATACAACTTGCAGTCAGGTGTTGTTCATTACTTCTCGACATTGAAGGGGTTATAAATCAGGACGAAAAAAAAAATGAAACATCTTTTCTTTTTTTTTTTTTCTTTTTTTTTTTCGAACATGGTCATAATAGACAAAAACGACCTTTGTGTGTGTCGCAGCATTAAAAAGCAGTTATTATCATCTGTTATATCTTCGGCACCGTCGATGGCTTTAACCCCTTCATTTGCCGATAAGGTGAACACAACTGCAAGACATAGATCTTCAAGCGTCCCCCAGGTGCTAGGCGCTCAGCAGGATATGTATACCTCTTGCACACACCACTTTGTCTTCGTGCTCCTTTGAGGCTTCGGGATCTCTGACGCTGACGTTAAAATGATTTCAAAAACGCAGCCCGTGTACACTGGCAGTGAAGGGGTTAAAAGAGGCAGAAAAAAGATTTCTGCAGGTGCCCGGCCTGGTGCTTCACGGATCTAACAAAAAGACGGATCTTTTGCAGGTAAAAGTCCGCACGATCTATGTCACCTTGACCTTCAGTGCCAAGGAAGTACAAAGTAGAGCTCCTCTCTGGGAGCAGTTTGAATACGACTCCCATTGACTCTTTCAATGAACTACATTAGATATCAGCAAGAGGCATAGAACCTCATGAGTCGCCGCTCAGCGCGGTGGCTTATGAGGATCTATGACTCTTGCTTGTTTCAGCTAGATAGATAATATTATGTGTTTCTGAAGTGGATGAGATTGTAAAGTGCACTGAATTGGATCCCTAACAAAACTGCCATAAAAGCCAAAAAGAATTGACTTGACACATAAAAAGTTTAATCTTATAACAAAAACAACGAAGCTAATACAAATCGACTTGACACACAAACGCTATACTTTCTTTATAAAAACGTCGACACAAGCTACTATTGAAGACATGCTTACAGCGAAATACAAGACATGTGGACAAGAGACAATTTCCTACAGGTGGAAAAAGTGCTCACGTTGGCATGAAGTACTCTAACAGTCGAACCCCGTACCCAAGGGATTAACGGGCACATGGGGTGAATAGTAGACAGAAACGTCCAGGCTTTCAGGGGGATCAGCCGCCAACCAAGAAACATTTTGCTACACGCTGCGGCCCCACAATGGCCCCTAATCCCACCTCCACAAAGGGATGGGTGCCTGAAACCATGGGTCCCTTTTTTCAGGGCTCGGAGATAAGGGTCTTGGAGTCAGGCCTCTTCTTCTGAAGTCTCCCGCCGAGGGCAGATTAGCATGGCTACGCGAAACGAACGTTAGTGAACGCCACTTAAGAGTAACAGTCACCAGGGCAAACTCTTCAGGGCTTCCTCCTCCATTTGAGGATAGAAATAAAGTTAATTCCCAGTATGCGAAAGACCTTAGGGCCGACGTCGGCCGCAGTGGGCCCGCGCACAGCCATGCGCGGGCCCACTGTAGCCAACATCGGCCCTGGGATCTCTTGCTTACTGAATAGTGAAATCGGGTTTAGTGGCAACACAAATATATGCTGACGTTGAGAGTACCTGTGGAGAAAATATGAACATACATGTGTACATAAATATAACAGAATATGGACCCGAAATTTTCTAGCAAAGACCTGGGCGCTGCCAGAAAAACTGAGCAACAGGTATAAAATCACTCGCGAAAAAAGGCATAGATTCTTATGAGCCCCTGGTACACCAGCGGGTCATGATCATCTATGCTGCTGGCACGTGGGAAGGAGATACTTCCAGCACTGCAGGGACTAGTGAAATGTACGCCTCTTCCACACAGATGCTTCCAAAAATGATTTGACTCTGTGCCACTTGAAGAGATGGATTTGTTTTGACTAAGGCACTTTTCATGGCTAAAAGCAAAGGGCTTGAGAGGGGTTAAGGGGTTATAAAAGTCTTTTGTGGACAGCTTGCTCCGGTGTGTCGCTCGCAGTCAAAGAGATCTCTGAGAAATACGTGGTGGTCATTGTCACAGACACCACCCGGTGACGCTACATCAGTCGTGATGCTCTTTCTCACTGCTAGATATATACTGACGAGCAAAAGAAATACAATTTGGAAGCACCGATGCTTCCAAAAATGTCGCATTTCTTTTGCTCGTCAGTTTTGTTTATGTGTCTTTCACAGTTTTTCTACGTGACTACAACTATTCCGCCAAAGTTTACCACGTGATTTCAGAAAAATAAAAAAAAAGCTTTGCCTTTACAACCATGTTCCACGAAGGGAAAAAAATTTGGCTGCCTTCTCCTGGGAAGACGCCACCCATGGTGCAGCGCAACACGGCCTACTACAGTTGTGTTTTCTTGTTTTTGTTGTTTTCTCTTTGGATTTTTGTTTTGTTTTGTTTTGCTTTGCTTTGCTTGGTTTGGGTTCTTTGTTTTGTTTTGTTTTTCTTTTCTTTTTTTTTTTTTTAATGTGTTTGTTTTGTTGTTTTTACTTGTTTGCCTTTTTTCGTGATTTTGTTTGTTGGTTTTTTGTTTTGTTTTGTTTTGTTGGTTTTTGTTGTTGTTTTTGGGGGTGGCTTTTATGGTTGTTGTTGGTTTTGTTTGGTTATTTTGTTTTGTTTTATTGTTTTGTTGTTTGTTTGTTTGTTTGTTTGTTTGTTTGTTTGTTTGTTTGTTTGTTTGTTTGTTTGTTTGTTTGTTTGTTTGTTTGTTTGTTTGTTTGTTTTGTTTTGGGGGTTGGGGTGGGGGAGGGGTGTTTGTTTGTTGTTGTGTGGATGTTTGTTGTTGTTTTTTGGTTTGTTTGTTGTTGTAATCATTTTTGGCGGGAGGGGGGGGGTTGAGGTTTCTTTGTTTGCTTGTTTGTTTTTTTGTTTGTTGGTAATTTGTTTATTTGATCTTTTTTGTTTTGTTTTTTTCAGTTGTGTGGGGGGTTTTGTTTGTTTTTTGTTGGTTTGTTGAGTTGTTGTTGGGGGTTTTTGTTTGTTGTTTTATGTTTTTGTTTTGTTTGTTTTTTAGGGGGAGAATAATTTTCTTTGCTTGACATTTTTCGCCATCTCGAAGGTGGATTCTAAAACGGAGCACAGAACAGGTTCTGAACAAATGTTGACCTCATTAAGGCACGAACTGGAGACCTTTCGGACGAGGTCCATCGTTCTACCATCAGAAGTCCCACGTGATGTCTAAAAAATATTGGAAAAAACACCCAACACCAAACTGGTAGACCGTCTGCTTTATACCAGCCTTTTTGGCCAAAGTCTAAAATGATTAGGTCAAAATGTAATACTTGTAACGTCCCTTTGTATGCGAACAACTGCTGACTATATTGACACGTGAGTACATTCTGTAGCAAAAAAAAAGGCCCCGATTTACTGAAAGGAAGATTTACTCGTTTCGGACAGACTGCCTAGACGAGGTGTCAACTAATCCCTCCGAGTGCGAGTGGCAATAATTGTTACTCGCACTCTGAGGGATTAGTTGAAACTGTTTGTGACGTTCCTAAGCCTACTCTTCCCCACATCACTTCAAAGCGTCAAGTGTCATCAGCTCAGTTTCAAAACTTGTTTCATACATATAATGATTCTGTTTTAATGTATTTGTGGCACGAAATCGCTCACCCAGTTGCCAAAGGTCCTCGAGCCGGCCCCACGTACGGCCGCAGTGGGCTCGCGCATGGTTGTGTGCGGGCCCACTGCGGCCGTCGTGGGGCCGGAGATGTTTTGCTACTGGGGGAAACGGCCTTTCTTCGAAACACATGACCCAATTTCTGGTTGAAAACATGTTATACTATTGCGAAAGCATTTAATTTGCACGGCGCGCTTGCTTTTCTGCACTGTTTTATTTTTTAATGCATGTGTATTCATAACTGCAACAGTAATTTAATTTTTATCGTTGTGGATTTGACATATTTATAGGCTTTTACAGGGTGAAATGGCTCACTTGACAAACAGGTTTATTTTCATAGGATAAAATTGTACAGTTTTCCTGGTCGGCAATGAGAACAAAATAGACTTTAGTAACACAAGCGCCACACTCTTTTTGGCTAATTAACCATTTTACGCCTAAGCGTATTGGCGAAGACAGAAATACGACGCCACAGTCATCTTAAGAGAAACAGACAAATCGAGTGAAAACAGTACATTAACTCAATCTACCCCAACACCGAAATCCCCAAATTTTGCCGTTGTTCTCTGAAGACTGCATTGCAGTGCAGGACACAGATCGACCATGATAGTTCAAGGGTGATGCCAGAATAGCTTGGCGCCCATAGGCGCCAAGCTATTCTGGCATCACCCTTGAACTATCATGGTCGATCCTTATCTTGCGGTGGTGTGTCTGGGGCAGAATGAGTTAACTCATTCCACCTCAATGCCACATTTTCCCTCAATGTTGGAGGTGTCACCTAACGACTATGTACCAGTTGCAGGAGATGGATCGACCATGATAATTCAAGAGTAGTGCCAGATTAGCTTGGCGTCAAGCTAATCTGGCATTACCCTTGAAATATCATGGTCGATCCATCTCCTCCTACAGTGCTTCTAGGGTCAAACAGGTTAACCGCTCGACTGGTACTGACGATAACGCTCGGTGGAAAAGACGCTCAATCTTTGGTAGCAGTCAATGTGTTAACTATATTAGTTTTGATGTTGAGTGACAGCAACGCTATACGACACTTCCGCAGGTATTGATGCGGGACACCCTCAACGAGTCAACGTGACCCCAGCCAAACTGCACTCACTGTCAACGCAGAAAGGCAGCAAGCCAATTTTTGCGAAAAGCACAACTTCCGTCATATCGAAATGAAAATGCCGCTTTTTGACAGAAATGAACATAATGTCTTTTGCTTTGTACAGTTCGGCAAGAACTTGAACTCTACGCTAAACCGCATCTAATGTAGCTGCGTGCTGCACATTTCAGTGGTTCCATAGACTGAAATCAGACCCGCCGCTATTCTGCGCCTTTCCTAACAACCTGTGCCTGTCTTCAAAACCTCGTTAACGTTCAGGTGGCCCAGGATATTAACAGTATCATTAACCACCCCCTACCGCTAGGTACCGAGGTGATTTTCCCTATTTCCATAATCTAATTTCTTTCTTCCGCCAAGCCAAACCGACCTCTGGTGTCACTGACTATAAAGCGAGGTTCTGTAAAAGCGGGCAGAACTCATCCGAAGCAGTGACGTCTGCGTGCGGTTAGACAGTCGTGCATCTTGTAACGCATTCGAGACGTGCAGCATACGGATATGCGGATTTATGCCGCGTATACGGATGCGGCACATCTCGAATGAGTTAAGACGTGGACAGCAGCATGTTTCTTAAACCTTTTCATCCTGATACACCGCCTATTGCTTGAAATAAATTTGACAATGACAGTTCAAGGGTGGTGCCAGCATAGCTTGGCGCCTCAGGCGCCAAGCTATTCTGGCACCACCTTTGAACTAAAATGGTTTATCTATCTTGTAATCTGCATTGTAGCCTTCAGAGGACAATATGCAAATTTAAACATTTCAGCCTCAGGATGTAATGCCGGGTTAAAGCAATACATATTTAACTTATTCAAGGCGCCCGCATCACTTTTGATGCGGCGCACCTTGACTGAGTTAAATGTGGTTCAGAGCGTATGCTATTGGCGGTATCTTTTTGGATAATACAGACCACAGGGTGTGGTAGAGAAATCAAAATTCACGTTGTGCATCAATGCACAATATTCTTTTTTTTTTTCCAGTCACTGTGAAACAAAGCTTGTTTTTTTTTGGGGGGGTGTTTGTTTGTTTTGTGTGTGTGTGTGTGTGTGTGTGTGTGTGTGTGTGTGTGTGTGTGTGTGTGTGTGTGTGTGTGTGTGTGTGTGTGTGTTGTTTGTTTTGTGGATTTTTTAAAAAATAATCTATTGGGTTTGTGTTTGTTTTTATGTATAGTTTGGGGTTAGATTTTTTAATTCTTCGTTTTTAGCTCTGTTGTCCGCTAGGGGAAATTGCCCCTGCCTTCCCTTGAGGAATGTTTGTCCAGTTGTAAATATTTGAGCAATTTTTAACGTATTAGCTTTTTTTCCTTTTCCTTTCTTTAGCGTTCGTTCTTGTTGCTGTCTCTCTTTTCACCGTCAAAATTATTAGCGTCCTGCTCGTATTTCTTCCTTCTTTCTTTCCGTACTACAGCAAACTACCTCTCACTTCACATTTTTCAACTACGCATGACATATATGCAGGTCAAGAAAGTAGATGGACATAGAGACATCAAAGGTAGTGTCTGATTAGCTTGGTGCCTGGAAGGCACCAAGCTAATCAGGCACTACCCTTGAACTACGCCAGAACTTACATTTCCCTTTCAGGCATTACGCTTGGACTGTACGTAACTTTGGCTTCATTACATGTCCACCAGTTCGTGCGAGCGGGAAGAGAAAGCATCAGACCAGTGAACAAGAGTCCACAGGCCGGCTTCGGCCGCAGTTGGTCGGCGCACGACCGTGCGCGGGCCAACTGCGTCCGACAATCGGCCCGAGGCTCATTTGCTTACCGTCTGGGAGACGCCCATGCAGCGCTCGACAAAGATGCACCTACACACACAGAGAGAGACACACACAGACAGACGCTTTCTAATATAAAGCCGTTTGATATTGTCGCACGGGAAGGTGCCCTCGAAATAAAAAGGAGATTAGCCGCCTGGCGATCGCCTCAATGCAGACTGACGGAATGTTTCTCATAATTTATTGCTTAAACGGATTCACAGATTTTATAAAGATTGATATAAGTGAAATTAATTTCTTAATCCCCCCCCCCCACTAAAAGGCTACAAACACCGATCCCGGCGCTCTCCATAAATAATCATTTTCTTTTTTTTTTTTTTTTGCTTTTACGTGTTTGTGTTTGTGTGTGTGTGTGTGTGTGTGTGTGTGTGTGTGTGTGTGTGTGTGTGTGTGTGTGTGTGTGTGTGTGTGTGTGTGTGTGTGTGTGTGTGTGTGTGTGTGTGTGTGTGTGTGTCTTTGTGTTTGTTTTTTTTTTTTTCTTTTTTCCTGTCAATGTGAGTGGTGTTGTGTTTCTTTGTAATGTCACAAAACGGCGAGTCGTTTTTAACCCATTAAATCCTGGGACCGAATCCGCAGATTTGTGTAGTGCCTTGTAAAGGTTATGTTAGAGAGTACAGATTAGGCGATAGATGAACCATTTTAGTTCAAGGGTGGTGCCGAAATAGCTTGGCGCCCAGGGGCGCCAAGCTATTCCGGCACTACCCTTGAACTATTACAGTCAAACTGATTTCTGGAGGGAAAACATTAACTCCATCACGGGCGGAACGCAACGAACTCAAGAACAACCAGACTGACAGATTGAAAAGGAACACCTGAAACGCTAGTCTGACATGTGAGAATTTTTGTCCTTTAAAACATTGCTATCACCACAGATCAAAGCCAAAATGATGCGGGTCTTTGATTTTGCTGTGCTAAAAAAAAAAAAAATCACAGGCCAGCAAGCAATGTTTTCTGTATCCTACAATTAACGATACCATGTAGTATTTTCTTTTTGAATTAAATAAACGTATCTATCTGACAACTCTTTCTGATAAAAAAAAAAGCTAAAAGACAGTCCCAACTTTACATAGTATTGCCGATTTTGGTTTTTAGATGAGATACAATTCATTCGCTGTTCTAAGAAATTTTAAAACCAGAATTAACGGATATTTCAAAATTCACGACGTATCGTTATTATGTTTCATTTGCGACTGTAACTGACGTCTTGAGCTGCAGTTTTTACTAAAGGAACAATGCTCAAACAAAATTAAAAGAGCCGTCGACAATTCACAAAGTATCGCGGTTTTTCACTTCAGAACACCACACGTTTTCAAGTGCAATCAAGCCGACCAGAACTACTATCCTGGGGTTCGCGTAATATTTCAGTTTTTCTCTTCTCAGTTATAGAAACTCACCCAGCATCTGTCAGCAAATGTATCTAGTATGTATCTAGTAAGTTGAAGCAACGCCACCTATATCTGCAGGCTGCCTGGGCCAACAAAGACCTCTGTCTTTTCGCATGCCTCTTTTTTTTTCAGATGTGATTCTTCAGCGAAGGAGGTGGGGTGCCTTTCAGCGAAGACTCAAACGTATAGCTAGAAAAACTAGACCCACCTACAGGTACAATTAAAAGCTTCAGAGGCACATGAAGACCTCTTAGTAAGCCCCTTCTGTCCCAGTAAGCAAAGGTCTTTCGGGCACACAACGGCCGCAGTGGGCCCGAGCACGGCTGTGCGCGAGCCCACTGCGGCCGCAGTGGGCCCGAGGACTTTTGCTGCTGGAGATAGACGTACCTCTTCATTCCTCCAGCGAAGGAGATGATAGGTATTTCAATCTACAGTGAATTTTGACGGGAAAATGTCAGAGGAAAGAGACACCCGTAAGATCTGGACCTTGTCAAGAAAACAAAAGCCAGACTGATTTGAAGAGAAACATAATCTACACGAGATGTAATTCCCACGCTACACAGCTCAAGACCTCCCCCTCTGAAGACACTCAGTGAGACCAGCACAAGACTTACCGTATACAAGCAAGTGGCATAGATCCTCATGCGCCCCCGCAATCTGCCGGGTCCCATGAGGATCTACGCCTCTTGCGGATTTCGAGTGCGATTTCAGAACCCGATCTAAAAAAGATAACACGAGATTCTCGTGTGTCCGAGAAGGGATTAGCCAAAGGCGGCGCAGTCTGCATCTCACAACGTCTTTTTCAAAACGTGCGTTGGTCTGTGATTTTGGATCTAACGACTCTAGAGTTGTAAGGTCCAGAATCGAAGATCAGCACCCAAATAACCACCGTGGCGAATGACACCCCAAGATATTCCACGGTTTGAGGATTGCTTCAGAAAAGGAACATAGTTTCTTATGACTGAGGTTGGCCCTATGAGGATCACTGCAGTTTGTTGTTTATGGTTGTTGTTGTGGTTGTTGTTGTTGTTGGGGCGGGGGGGGGGGGGTTCTGTGCAACTCTGACAATAATTAAAGCAATAACTCTTTCTGACACGGGAAGAAACTGCGCAACTGTATCTCCCGACCCGAAGTGACAAAAGAAATAGAGCGCTAACGGCCGTCAAAACATACATGTGACAGCTGCACAGGTGACACTCAGGTGACACTTGCGGATAATATCTGTTTCTATTCTTGAGCCTTTTATATTTTAACCCCTTGACTGCTACTGACGATACCTCTTTTCCGCCGAGTGCTATCGTCAGTTGCCGTTAAGAGGTTAAAGAAACAAGTCACAAATTAGTTGCCGCGTTGGCTGCCGTGGCAAATGAGCACAAAAACAGCCACTTAAACTCATTTCAAACGTAAGACATACGAATACGCAGCTGTAGCTGAGTATCCGTATGTCTTACGTCTGGAATGAGTTAACAAAATAACACAAGCAAACAACAAGAAAACCCAAAAAAAAAACAATTTTAAAATAAAGCAAAAAGCAAACAAGCATGTAAACTCAGTAAACTGAAGAAACCGATCTCATTGAAACTACAAATATGTATATAATAAACAAACGGAATAAAAGAAAAGGGGGGGAAAAGCTAGAAGAAAAGAAAAAGACAAGAAAACACACAGACAAACAAACAATACAAAACAATAGCGAGTAAAATTATCTGTCTCCAATGACATGTACCGTATGCCTATTAGAATGTCCTCCAATGTGATCGAAACGTATGAAATCATTTTTTCCTTAGCTTACGGGCTAGTTTTTCCCTCTGAGACAAAAAAACACAGTAATTCAAACAAATTCTTGTTGGACTTCTTGTCGTTTGCCTTGAAAGGATAGTCTTCTTTGGGCGACTTTTTTAAGACTTTTTATAGCAACCGTGAGTTGCCGGAGGTGACAATTATATCAATAAAACCGTTCGCACCCATAAAATTGATGTAATTTGCTGTTGAATCGGCCTCGAGAGAAAGAAGGCTTTGGTACGGAGTAATATCTTTAATGATCCGGGCTAGCAAAAAGTCTTCTTTCCGATTTGGGCTTCAGTTTATCCCCTTAAAGTCTTTGTGTTTGCTTGTTTGTATGTTTTAGTTGCTTTATGTGTTTATTTGTGAAATTGTTCATTAATTTTGTTCATAAGCTTGTCGGTGGTTGGTGGTCAATACATATATGCTCAGAATATTTTTCGACTTCAATAGCAAAAAATCACGATAGGAGACAAAATCGAAGATAACAGTTCATGGGTAGCGCCAGATTACCTTGGCGCCTAAAGGCGCCAAGGTAAGCTGGCACTACCCTTGAACTATCCTGGTCGATGAGTAAGGCTATTCTGGCACTACTCTTGAACTATCTTGGCAGTTCCATTTCCTACGACAGGTATACGACCTTTACAGAGACCTCCCAGAGTTGCCGTCAGTCATTATTAAATGTAAAAGCAACATCGCAAAATCTTCTACAGGTGCATGGGAAGACGACACGCTAATCTGGTACCACCACCCTTGAACTATCATGTCCGATCCAGCTGATACACGCTCATCACAGGCGCCTCCCGGAGCTGCTAAATCATTAGTATGCGCGAGTAAATTGACACGCTTTATTTTGACATACCAGTGACGCAGGCAACATGAGGACGTCCCGCACCAGGATGTGGTGAGACTGTCACCTGATGCACGTCCTGCAGCGCGTGTTTTTCCTCCTTCCTTCTTCTTTTTGTCTCCACCCCCTCCTCCTCGCCTCCATCCTCGTCTAAGGATGGATGTGCGTAGCGCCGCTTGCATACCATGAACGCTTTTGGCATTGTGGTTTCTCGGTTTTAGTCACTCAAGTATTGTCATGAATCAGTTTCCTATTTTGATGATGGGAAGCTGGATTTCAACACTCATGATCTGAACACTGTAGGCCTTGCGTCTGGATGTCCATCACTCAGTCATCATCAAGAATCAGTCTCCAGGGCTGATGTTTTGTATTTCTTCAAATTTCAACATCGACCACTTGGAGAATTGTGTCAGTTTTGTCCAATACCCACAGAAGTTTACGATAATATCAGACAAGCACTATAAGTCAAAACCAGCTCAGTCCGTTACATTGTAGTGCCCAGAGTTGACCGTCAGAACACCATGATATCCAGGGTTGGTCATCTGAATATATCCTCAGATTTCAACTTTAGATGAGATCTAGTGTCCGACTTGAGCCACCTGATAAAAACTTGAAGACGGAAAAAATTAAACTATTTAAACAGTTTAAACTGGCTTTTAAGTCAACGTGCACAGTGTCAAATTCAACTTGAGATCACTGACGCTGCTTCTTTTCCGGCGACGTCCTGTAAGGTCACTGTCATAATGATGAAAACAATCCTTTTAACACATTCGAGACGTGCTGCACCCGGATACGCGGCGTCACGCCGCGTATCCGGGTGCGGCATGTCTTGAATGTGTTAAAGGTATGATGATAATATATACGAACATATTAAACAAGGAATTTTATTCAGAATTATCTCTTTAGAAAGTCTTCTTGCTTGCAATAGTTCTCATTTCTTTACAAAGTACACGTATTTAAATGTCTATTGAGTCAAACTGAACGTTTCATACTTTCACATCACCAACTAACGATGTAAAGAAAATGTTGATCGCAAAATGTCAATTCACGGACGACGACTCAAGTGAATGTCAACATGGGCAGGCTATAATCCGTCATACCTTCACTTTCTCTGAGAGCAGCAGTCTGGGTAGCGGTCTTTGCAGCGTGTCAACTGTTTCTAACGGGGTAGATACACGCTGTAGCAGTAGCCGCTAGTGATGGGGTAGGCTGCGTGCCACCCCTAACGCCCCACCCCTTTCTAAGGGGAAACATCGCTACCCAGAATTAAAACCCTTACCATCTGCAAGAGGTGCAGACGCTCATGGGCATCTATACCTCTTGCGAGGAATGATTCCCATCACAGATCCGCGTCATTTGGGGTGGTGGGGTGTTATTGTATCCACCCCGTTTTGTCTGTCTCCTGCTACTCAAGCGTACCAGCCACCACTCCCATGTCACTTCGCTTGGACACACCAGCCCCACGCTTAAACCCCGACTGTCCCACCCTCTGGGGAAACAGGGGTTTAAGTAAATGACACCCACTCTTGTCTGACAAATGACTCAGAGTATATGCCCGACCCTATCCGACTCTATGCTCCGTGCAGTTCACATGATTTCATTCCAACGACTTCCTTCTTCTCAGAGGCTGACACGAAGGTACATGGAACTTGATCCTATGCTGGCAAGAGGCGTAGATTCTCATAAGCCCCTGCTTACAGGGGCTCATGAGAATCTATGCCTCTTGCAGACGGATGTGTGAGGGGTGTTGTTGGGACTGTAACAGTACTACCTCTTGCGCTTCGCTCGGCGGTTTAATAACAAATGTTGCCAGCCCAGAAAAGGTGGTGGCGGACACGGTGCTCCTTCTTCCACCCTTGTACCCTTCGTCGGACACACGCTCAGCTCCACATACAAGCGGTGGATCAAATGAGTTAATTTTGACCTTGATATATTAAGGAATGATGTCTGTGATATCACCAGTTCAAACACGAAAAAAGCAAAAAACAATCAGCCAAGATAAGCAACCAAGGTAACCACCAATCAACCATCAATCAACACAACAAACGTTTAAACAAATGAACTATTTCACAAGTAAACAAAAAAAAAAACAAATAAACAAATACGACGATATCGGGGACGGAGCCGTTTTCTAGAGATGCGTTGATAATGTCGGTAATGAAGGGCAGAAGTTTTGGAAGGCCGTCACGGTAGAGAGAAGCTGGGAGGGGGGTCTAGTTCGCAGGTTTTCAAGGGCATGGACTTTATGGTCTTGAGGACTTCATCATCCTGAGAGACGGGGCGGAAGGACGAGAGGGGAGTGCCGGAAAAGGTGGGGTCGGGAGGGCAAGGTGGAGAAGGCAGTGTCGAGTGTGTTGCGCAGAGTTTGGATTTTGTCCGAAAAATAGGTAGAAAAAGCGGACGGGAGTTCTTCTTTGCTGTGTGTGTTGGGGAGAGGAGAGTCTTTAGAAGTGCCTAGGAGTGTGTTCATGGTGGCGTAGAGGGTTTTGGAAGAAGTGGATTCCAGGATTTGGTTTTGAAGGTGCTTGCGTTTAGAGTCGGAGATCATTTTGCAGACTTTGGATCTAGTTGTTTGGAAGATCTGTCTGTGAACGGTGAGGTCAGATGAGCGCCAGCGGCGTTCCGCTTGTCGGCGCTCGCGCTTGGCCTCAACTATGTCGTCAGTGAGCCAGGGGGAGGGGAGTCGGTTGGGTATGGAGCAGGTGGTGACAGGGGCATAGGTGTGTAGAAGTTTTCGAAGGGAGGAATCGAAATGGGATTGCAAGATCGGGAGAGGGGGCGGGGTCCAAGAGAAGGTCGACAGCTTCGTCGAAGAAGCTCTCGCGGTTGACAGATTTTAGTTTGCGACGAGCGACAATGAGCTTGGGTTTTTTCGAGGAAGGTAGATTGAGGGAGATGAGAATAGCGAGGTGGTCAGAGGAAAGCACAGAGTCGAGAAAGAGTTGATCGGAGGTGCGGGTGATGATCCAGTCGAGGGTGTGGCCGAGTCGGTGGGTGGGTTTAGTGATGTGTTGTGTAAGATTGTGGTTTGAAAGTGACGTGCAAAGGCGTTTTGTGTCGGGGTGGTCGGGTTTGTCAAAGTGGAAGTTAAAGTTGCCTAGGAGGATGTGTTTTCCGGGTCGTGTGCTGTAGTGGTCGAGGAGGAGGTCAAACTCGGTGAGGAACATGGAGTTTGTGAGTTTGTTTTGCTAGCTTGGAGGGGGGCGGTAGATACATGAGAAGATGAGGGACTGGCCAGGGAGTGTTGCTACGGTCTCGACAGATTCAAAGGAGGGATGGGCAAAAGGGAGAGACTGAGAGAAGGAGAGGTGAGCCAAAAGACAGTCCCTGTAGATGATGGCAATGCCACCCCCTCTGGAAGCACGCGGGAAGGAGGCCAGGCAGTAGCCGCTTGGAGTGAGGCTGACGATGATGGGATCTGCCTAAGTCATATCTGGCCTTCCTGTACCGCACCTCATCGCCACTCAGAAACGCCTCCGGTTTCTCTTGCAGTTTCTGACGAGTATCAGCATTAAACCAGGGCTTGTCGTTGCCATAGCTTTTGACAGTTTTTTGTGGGAATGCATAGACTTTCACAAAAGGTGACAGTCACACACACAGTCTCAGTGTATTCGTGAATGTCAGGCGCGGCCTCTTTAAAAAAAAAAAAAAAAAACAGTCGGTGCACTCAAAACAACCACGGAGCGTTTCTAGGGCATTGACATTTCACTGCTTCACTGTGCGCTGCACGGGTTTGACACATTTTAATGGGTAGACCATCGAAACCGATGATCTCGTCATTGTGCATGACTTATATTTGTGGGTGCAGGTGTGGCTGACCAAGCCAATCCTGGAGCCACACCTGCGAGGGCAATAGGGGCCCTGGAACGTAGCTGTGGGGAGAGTCGACGCTGTCTTTCTGCGAGCTCTGGCACTGGTGATCCGTTCGCGCCGATTGTGTTCAAAGAGCGTGCAGGCTTTCCTGGTGGCGGTACGTCAGCCGGATCTGTCTTGTGCTTGTGCTTCAAGTTCCTTTACCGCGAAGACGCAGTGCTTGAGGCTGTCTCTTATGCAGTCTTTGAAGCGTTTCTTAGGCCGTCCTTGCTTCCTGTGGCCTTTTGAGAGTGCACCATACAGGAGTTGGCGTGGCATGCGAGAATCATCCATGCGTATGACATGACCTGTCCAGCGGAGTTGTGTCTTTAAGATCAAGGCTTCAACACTCACTAAGTCAGCAGTGTCCAGGACTTCTAGGTTTGTCACCTTGTCTTGCCATTTGATGCCCATGAGTGAGCGCAGGGATCTCATGTGGAAATGTTCAAGCTGCTTGAGGTGCTTTCTGTACAGCGTCCATGACTCACAGCCGTAGAGGAGGCTGGGGAGATCTACTGCCTTGCAGACTTTGATCTTGGTGGAAAGCTTGCCGTTGTTGTTATTCAACACACGAGTGCGCAGGCGACCCAGGGCTTGGCTGGCTTTGCTGATGCGAGCTGCGATTTCCTTGTCGATAGTACCGTCAGAAGAGATGATGTTCCCAAGGTACCTGAACTGGTCGACAGTCTTCAGCTCGGTACCTTCGATGTACACGATGTACTCTGGTGTCTGGGGCCGGTTGGTGCAGGACCTCGGTCTTGTTGAGACTGATGGTGAGGCCAAACAGTCGAGAGGCTTCCGAGAACCTGTTGACGATGGTCTGGAGGTCAGACTCCGTGTGCGCCATCAGCGCACAGTCATCGGCAAACAGCGCCTCAATGATCAGTCTCTTGATGGTCTTGGTCCTGGCGTTCAGTCGACGGAGGTCGAAGAGAGAGCCAGCCGTCTAGTCTGTACTAGACTTAAGTGACTGTTTATAGGTTGGCACGAGGTAAATCATCACGTGATCGGAGCACCCAAGAGCAGCACGCGGAATCGAGCGGTACTTAATAGCTGTGTATTGTGATGAAACTCTATGCTCATGCATAGTGTTCACACAGTAGGGTAAATACGGTACGGTTTTTGTTAACGGTTTGTTTTATGCCGATAGTCCGTGAGTCCCGTGGTCCACGTGAAACCTTTAAGACACGGTTAATACGGGGAGTTTTTAGTGAGTTCTAGGCGGAAACTCAGTCTGTCACAGGGCTAAATATATTAGTGCGGGCTATCCTGTCAGCTTGGACAGATGTGTGTGAGATACCTAGCCCGTATTCCAAGACTCTGAAACCTAGAATTCAGGTATGTTTCTATATATGTATTATTGATAGTTGCTTAGTTAACGACAGTATGCGTTGGTAAGAGTAATTTGGTTGTTTAGTGTTAACCGGTTTGGTTCAGCTATGTTGGTTTGGAATTCAGTGAGGTAACCGGTGTTTTTCGAGATAGTTATTTACCGAGATAGATAACTAAAGGAATGCGAAGTGTGTATGTCTAAGTCATTGTGAAGGTAGTACGTGGTTGGTTAAGCATAGTCTTTTCCAGTGTAGAGAATAGTGTATGGCGAGAGTGTTAGGTTATAGTCTGTTTCGGAGTGGTGACAGTTATGGGGGTGTTGCGTGGATAGTTCGGGTTGTGAAGCACGTGTGTGTGTGAATGAACGTGTGAGTTATTTGTATCAGTCAGGTTACGTAATGTTTCTCATGTTATCCAATATGTGTGTGTGTTTAGCAAGTGTTACGATTTGGGTCCTTGTTGTTGTTTAGAGTGCTTGTCAGAGAGAGAGACGGACGCCGAGACGTCAGTCACCAGGACCTAATGCGAGGTCATCTCTCCAGCTCTTCACTCGGGGAGTGAGCGGCCGGTGCCAAGACACTTGGGTCACAGCGAAGATACAGTAGGAGAAACGAGGACGTCCACGATACGAGAGACAGGACGACTCGAGGAGCGTACGAAAAAGGACTTGCACGCCTAGACGTGAAAGGACTGACAGTAACCAGGTGAGAACACCAAACAGGTTGGAGACTGTGAGAAACTAATACCTAGCCTGGCAGTGATATTGTGTATGTGTATGTGATGTTTGGATGTAGGGGGGGAAGAGTAGTGTGAATAGTTGATAATCATTTTAAACGTTTGCTCTATTTATTGTGTATAAAAGTTCCGTTAGAAAGGGAGCCCGTGTGTTGAGTTTTTACCGCATTAATGCGCCCGTCTGAGTCAGTGGCGGTGTGTGCGTCTGTTGTGCGAGAGTCTGTGCGTACGAATGGGGGCAAGTCTGCGTGCGTTACATGTAGCAGTTATCTAAAGTCTTGTCGCCCCTAGTGGGGCACGTAATGTGCTGTGTGTACTTTGGCATTTCCTTTGTAATGTTGGTTCTATTAAGGTCTCCAGCCACAATCATCACTGAATCAGGGTTAGCGTTTTTTTGTTTGGGTACGAATGTCAGCAAGCTGTGCAGTAGAGGTGTTAGCGTTGGCTTGGGGTGGGATATATACAGATGTCATTATCACAGATGAAAATTCTCTGGGGAGATAATATGGGCGGCAGTCATTGATAAGAGTCTCTAAGTCAGCAGAGCAGGATTTAGACAGTACCTTGACATCACTGGACCACCGATTGTTGACGAGGAAGCATACCGCTCCGCCTCTGGACTTAGCAGTCTCCTCGTGAGACCGGTCACCTCTGTAGATGGTGAAGCCTGGGGGTGTGATAGCCGAGTCAGGTACGGTGGAGTCCAGCCACGTCTCAGTAAAACAAAACACAGAGCAGTCTTTGTAGTCTCTCTTGCTTTGAATGTTGCATAAACTGAAGTTCGTCATACTTGTTCCTCAAGAAGCGCACGTTAGATAAAAACAGAGGCAGGTAGCGGGGGGACGTAGACTTCGCCGGCGAAGCCTCAACAAGGCTCCACCACTCCTACCACGTTTGCGCCGCACGTGACGATCACGAATTTTACCTCTGGCGAAACTGTCCGACGTTAAAGCTGGAAAACTAAATTCATTAAAACGAGCATTTGGCTGCACGTCACACTCACTGAACGTGTCCCTGATGTGTAGCAGCACATCTCGATCATATCTGCATAGGCCCAAAGTGCTGTCAAACAGGAACGCCGCCACAATCACAGCACACAAGACACCATGTTGCCATAGGTCGGCGCCATCTGGCATTTCGCGGGGCGTCATTAGAGGCGTCATCTAATGACTATGCACCAGTTGCAGGAGATGGATCGACCATGATAATTCAAGGGCAGTGCCAGATTCGCTTGGCGCCGACAGACGCCAAGCCAATCTGGCACTACCCTTGAATTATCATGGTCGACCCATCTATTGCTGTAGTGCGTCAGGGCTGAATAGGTTAAATCCGAAAAAGAAATACACGGGGGGGGGGGGAAGACGAATCACAAATCATTAGTATTGTGCAAATGTTCTCGTGTCACTAAATGTGTGTGTGTGTGTGTGTGTGTGTGTGTGTGTGTGTGTGTGTGTGTGTGTGTGTGTGTGTGTGTGTGTGTGTGCGTGTGATGAAATGTGTGTGTGCGTGCGTGCGTGCAATGCGTGCGTGCGTGTGTTTGTGAGTGTGCGTGCGTGTGTGTGAGCGTGTGTTTGTCTTCATGCGTGTGTGTGCTTGTGATGGTGTGTGTGTGTGTGTGTGTGTGTGTGTGTGTGTGTGTGTGTGTGTGTGTGTGTGTGTGTGTGTGTGTGTGTGTGTGTGTGTGTGTGTGTGTGTGGATGTGGGTGTGGTTGTTTGAGGGCGTGTGGGCGAGCATCCATTCGTGCGTATACTTTTACGCGGTTTTCATTCGTCAACTTGTTAGATGCATAACCTGAAACCGGAAATGTTGCATGACTGTTACTTTCCTTGACTTTTCGAAACACACAATGAAAATCCTTGTTCGGAACATTCAGCACCTTGCAGCTAAGCGGTTTGTAAAAGATATCCTGCTGGGATGAAATGGAAATATAAAATAAAATTAAAAGAGGTCCTGAAAACAGTGATGAAAATGTTTCACTTTTTATTACGTTCCCGATACGATTATGGGTGAAAAATTCAAATTAACGCCTTCTCTACATAGAAAAGGTGAACACAATCCAACAACAAGAGGCATAGATCCTCATGAGACCCCGCAGTTGCGGGGCCTCATGAGGATCTATGCCTCTTGCTGACACCACTTTGTATGATCCACGTTCCTTCGACGGCTGGGGATCTTTGGCTTTGAGCTAATAAATTTCAGAAACATAATCTACGTCCACGGGCCGCATTGAAGGGGTAAACGCATGTATTTCAGAGAAGCCAAAGATATAACTTCCTTCAAGAGACTACGGCATATCAAAGGCCAGTATGCACAACAACACCTGCAACATCAAAAACAGCAGCGGTGGCAACCACATCAACGATACCAACAGCGACAATAACCAAATAGACTGCAGTCAGATCACGAATAAATGTATTTTATAAAAAGCAATACATCATCAGCACTTTTACTGCCATAACATGTTGTGGTGGTTGTGGTGGGTGCATGTTGTTCACAGAGAGAGAGAGAGAGAGAGAGAGAGAGAGAGAGAGAGAGAGAGAGAGAGAGAGAGAGAGAGAGAGAGAGAGAGAGAGAGAGAGAGAGAGAGAGAACTGAAATGAACTGAAACTCTATTTTCTAAGTATATAGACAGTAGGAACGAAGGTTTTTTTTTCACATCTGTCCTTTTTAATTCAATTTTAACTATTAATAACACTAGAAAAACAGAGAGAGAGAGAGAGAGAGAGAGAGAGAGAGAGAGAGAGACGTAGCTATTAAAAAATATCTTCCTCAAAATCAAATTATTATTTTTTTGTAATCGAAAGCAAAGCTCTTTCAAAAAGCAACATTGAAGTACATTCACTGGGGAGTGTCATGGAGAGCTATGAAAGCTCGACTCTGACACCCGTGTAGTTCAAAGATGCAGCAAATAATAACCAAAAGGGACTCTGGTTTACATTTGCACGGAAGAATCTCTGACAACAAATACTAAACTGAGCAACCCCAGGCCCCTGCGCTCGAGGAACATGAACTTAAATAGCCTGAGCAATATAAGGGAAGCACACGTGTGTGATTGTTAAATCTGTGGGGTCAATATAATACAAAACAGCACACAGATAATTCGAACGTTTGTTCCATATCTACACAGGCAGAAGAGAAGTTAGTTAGTTAGTTATTTGGGTTTAACGCCGAGCAGGCAACTAAGGCCATCTGACACGGCGGGCAGAAGAGAAGAACAAAAAAGCAAATACAAAAATGCTTCAGCAAGAGGAATGGATATTCATGAGCCCACGCTGTATAGGACAACGAAATCTGGATCAGCAAGAGGCATATATCTTTATGAGTCCCCGCATGAATGCGGGGGCTCATGAGGATCTATGCCTCTTGCAGGTTGGCTTTGCCCTCAACGGAAATGTCTAAACAGTTCCATTCTCGACATCATGGCTCCATAACGGAAGAGTTCTTTGCAAATAAATTACAGTTATATTCTGATACATTCACGGTTACATCCAAAGCTTTCACTGCCGTTCAAAGCCAAAAAGGGGGACCAGTTCTAAAGTGCTGAGGAAAACGCGACGACAAACTTATCATTAAAGTTTGTTCGGGGTCAAAAGAAGGGCTGGCCCCTTTTCATAACGGGTCTATATCTACTCATCACGTCCACTCGAGCGGAATTCGCGATGCGTGCGTTAACCATACATTTGCTGTGGCTGTTTAGACCCGCCAGAAGTACGCGGATTTTGTCCCTTTTCTAAACATGATCATGAGTGTCTTTGAGGGCAAAATTCCTGTTGTATCTGACCCCTGGATGGCCTCTTTAGTCAAAGGAATAAGGACGCTGAGCACACAAACAAGAAGCATAGACCCTCATGAGCACCCGCGACTGCGGGGGGCCCATGAGGATCTATGCTTCTTGTGCGAGTGTGGTTTTGGTTCTGGACGCAGATTTTCTAGTCCATTGGTTTTAAAAAAATTCGCTCGAATTACCAGCCCTCCTTTCTCAAGATAATAATTTTTGTATGAATGTCAACGGAAAGCTCGCGAGAGATGCATGCAAAGCTGGAGTAAGTAGATAGGTCATGGCCTTTGGCTGTGTACGGTATTTTAAAGGTCAACTTTAGAGAGAACGTGTTGGTTTGTTGTTGTTTGTTTTGTTGTTGTTGTTGTTGTTTTTGTTTTTTTGTTTGTTTGTTTTTTTGGGTTTTTTTTTTTTTTTTTTTTTTTTTTTTTGGTGGGGGGGGGGGGTATTTCTGGACTGTTGCATACTAAGAATATTGAAAACGAACCGTGGTTGCTAACTTTGCGGGGTTTTGTTTTGTTTTGTTTTGTTTTTCATCTGTAATTGTACACCTTATGTTCTTGAAATTGAATTTAACCATTTTCAGGCAATATAAGCTAATCCCGACATTGTCAATAGTCGCAGACTGTGTTTCTGAACTATGTTTTTAATTCAGTTCCAAAGAGTCGTTGTCGTTTTAAGGAACGAAGTGGATACGAAGCAGAGTCAGCAAGGCGAAGCGGTGTCAGCAAGAGGCATAGTCCTCATAAGCCCCCGCAATTGCGAGGGCTTATGGGGATCTATGTCTCTTGCGGGTGGATCGTGCTCATTTTTTTCCGCAGTGAAGGGTAGACAGGTAGTTCATTATATCGCCTTTATAAATTGTTCATCGTATGACTTTCGAAATATAAAGTGAACTGTTGGAATGTCGAAGCTAAAGAATATTCTGCTGTTCTTCTCTTTTGCAACGTAGGAGCGAAAGAAGACAGTAACGCAAGTTCAGCCCGACGCACGTATTTGCCAAATTTTGGAGGCGTCATCTAACGACTATGCACCTGTTGCAGGAGATGGATCGACCGACAGGCGCCAAGCTAATCTGGCACTACCCTTGAATTATCATGGTCGACCCATCTCCTGCTGTTGGGCGTCAGGGCTGAATGGAGTAAGGACACCTCTTTCACGCTTGCGTACTCGCATGGATTGTGAAAATATTAGTAGGGAATTCTTAGTTAAGGCAGGGGAAACATTGAGAGCGTGTTTTATCGGTTTGAGTCTGTTCTACAGAAGACAATTTTAAGAAACGGTCGCATTTTAACGCCAAAACTTTTGAATCGGAATTGGCTGTAAAGTCATCAGTTGTGGTTGACGAGTTTGTTTGTTTTTTGTTTGTTTTTGGTTTTTGTTTGTTGTTTTTTGTTTGTTTGTTTGTTTGTGTTATTGTTGTTTTTGTTATTGCTTTAGTTGTTATTCATGGGGTTTTTTTCTTTCTTCTTGTTGGCGTTGTAGCTGTTCTTGATGAGAGAGGAGAACGAGGATATAAGGGTGTTGTTGCCAAATGATGAAAGAAAGAGTTAACATTTTGTTGCGCACAGCATTGTTAAAAGTGGCAAAACTGGTCATATTTGGGACAAATTTTGGACACATTTACGAAAATAAATCATCCTACGTGGCTGTAAGGAATGGCCGTAAGCTGTAACATGAACTGCGCTTCCTGTGTATCAGCACAAAATGACTCAAATTCAACCAAGGGAGTGTCTATTAACCGTTTGACGGCTTGTCGTAATAGCAACGTTTTTTGACGACTTTAATTTGCATTACGGGCCTTCAGGGCTCATTTTAAAAGCCAAAAACCTGCAACGTCAAATCTGCAAGAGGCATAGATTCTCATGAGCCCCTGCATCGCAAGGGCTCATGAGAATCTATGTCTCTTGCTGGCTCAGATCGACTTCACTTAGATGACAGCTCCTCAGACAAAGGAAAGTTAGACGTAGGAAAAAAAGACATGTCGGTTCTTTAACCTAAAACCTTTTTTCTGTGCAACAAAATGGAGTCTCAGCGGACAGGGTCTAGGATGTATGCAACAGTAATAATTTGGGGTGTTTATCGTAAACCCCGCCGACCCGAACAGCGGTATCCTGCTTAGAAAAAAATAACGTAGAAATGCGGCGGGAGATCCTTTAGAGATCATTCAATCATGGCGGCTTTAGAGCGAGAATAGATTTTGATGGCGGACTTAGTTAAATATTTTGTCGATGTTTTTGCATCAGAAAGAGATCTAATAGATAGCTTTGTGCGCAATGTAATTTGTGCACAATTTTAAAAGCTATAACAAAGTTGACAGAATGGCACCTTTTGAAGCGACTTTGTCATTGTCAGGAAAATTGCACAGAGGCTTTGCGTGATGCAGGTTAGCTTAAAAAAAAAGTTCTGACGGCCATGGTGGATTTTGAAGAAGAACATGCTTAGATGGTGGATTTAGCCGCGAAATCTTTCGCTGTTTTGCACTTTTTAAAACTCTAATAGGAAAAACTATTTCGGCGAATACAACCAACCGAAAGTCTTCCTTGAAGCAACGCTTTTTGTTGACATGAATATGAATCATATTCTTCGATATTATTTTACAGTTTTAAAAAATCACAATACAATTGTGTCACAAAATCACAAATCAATCAATCAATCAGTCAATAACTGATAAGACTGTCATGGCTTGGAGGAAAACTGTCATACAAAGGAGTGATTGTTTTTAATAAAAATGTTTGTCTCCTTTCAGGGACTTGGCCACCCTTAATTACTTCTTTGCCGCTGTCGGCCGGGTTCCTGTGAATTCGCCCGCACGTACTTTGCATACAAAAAAATAATATTGTACCATCTGGTGTTTACCTCATTGGAGGCAAACCGCATCCGGATACGCGGCTTAAGCCGCATATTCAGATATCGTTTGTTTTGAATGAGTAAAAATACTGTAGGTCACGGTTGTTTTAACCCATTAAGGACTGACGCACTACAGCAGGAGATGGGTCGACCATGATAATTCAAGGGTAGTGCCAGATTAGCTAATCTGGCACTACCCTTGAATTATCATGGTCGATCCATCTCCTGCAACAGGTGCATAGTCGTTAGATGACGCCTCCAAAATACGTGCGTCGGGCTGAATGAGTTAAAGAGAGTAGTAAAAGGACATATCTTCTCCATCTTAAAACGAACGGCGTGATGCAGGCTACTTGTCCCGCTTCACCTCGTCCTGATTTATTTTTTTCAATAAGCAGCGATCCTCGCACCGATATTGGCTGTAGTTGGCTTGCTTCAGGCGAGATTTCATGGTGATCATAATGGTACTTTATATCAGCGGATTTTTTGTTTCTCTGTGAGACTGGTCAAGTTAGTGCTAGGGGCACATTCTGACCGCATCCAACAGCGTCCAAACTTAGAAAAGTGAAGCAATCGTGCATGTGTTGCCCGTATATCACAGCAGGAACAGGTTTATCTGCAATGTTAGTAAGGTTCCGTTTGTAACAAACGACTCCTAACAACAAACGAGGGAGAAACCACGGCGGATGATCACGGCGCACAACATTCCGAACATCAACAAGAGGCATGTTAGATCTCTATGCCTATTGGCGATGTGTTGAAGTGTTGTCTGTTCGCCGCGCTTTCGCTCTCGTCCGTTGTTGCGAGTCGTCAGTTCGCTAAAGAAATCGCACCATTTTTATGGCAGTCACCTATTTCTTTTTCCTTCTCCTCCTTTTTCTTCTTCTTCTTTTAACAGTTTGCAATAAGGACAGTGTGCTGGGCTGTGATTTTGGACCTCACGGCCTCAGGCCGTGATGTTCAAAATCACAGACCAGCACGTTTGTGCTAGCGTATAACCAAGCACCTCTGAAAAAATGAAAACATTATTGAGAAGTCGGAGTCGTTTGTCGTTCGCTCAAGCATGGACGCATTAAGAGACCGTTTCAAAAAGAAGACAGCAGCTGGCACTGTCGCACGGGGGAAAATTGTCATTTCTGGATGAATCCGAAAAAGCCAAAATTCTTCGGGCACACGTCGGCCGCAGCTGTCCAGCGCACGTCCGTGCGTCGGCCCGAAGACCTTTGGCTCACTGGTATGCCCGGATCTAAATTAGGAACTTAAGGATACATTCGCGACCTCCATGTTGCTCCGAAACACCTCTAGAGAATGGAAATAGGTTGTTATAACGTCATCACGTGCAGGTTTGCCTGTGCCTACTGTCGCGAGCATGACTGTTAATGTTCTATATTTGTACGAGGTGTCTGACTACTCGTTTTTACTTCTTACTACTCACACGATGAGTTAATTGTGTGTCTTCCGCTTGAACTTTGAGACGTATTTTAACCTGAATAGTGCCCGTCGGCGGAAACTGTGTTTCTGCAGTTTTCGTCAATTCCACATCAACAAGCCCTGCGCCCATGAATACCGAGGTGGTTCTGAGTGGTTTGCCTGTGGCTATCTGGGGCCCGCGTCGTCCCCACCTCGGTACTCATGGACTTGCAGGCTGGGTATGTGTCCTAGGAATATGGATTCAAAGTGGTGTCAGCAAGACCCATAGATCCTCATGGGCCCCCGCAACTGCGGGGGCTCATGAGGATCTATACCTTTTGCAGTTGGGTGTGTTCAAATTTTCTCGGCGCTGCACGGGCTTAACAAGACGGGAAGAAGGTGTAACGCCCGAATCGTCGGCTTTAGAATGTAACGCATCTCTGTGACGTCGAATGTCAAACAAAACCACAAAAAAAGGAAGAAGAGTAGGATAATAATACAAAAGTGAGGTACCGGCCACCATTTTTAACACAAATTACTCTTCTGTCGCAAACTTCAGATATACGGTACAAACTGTTTTGAACAACCACCTACTTTGCAAGAATACGGTGTTCTTAAAAGACAGGTGCCCTCGTAAGACGAGTCTTAACCCATTTAACCCCAACCCCCTACAGCAGGAGATGGATTGACCATGATAATTCAAGGGTAGTGCCAGATGAGCTTGGCGCCTGTAGGCGCCAAGCTCATCTGGCACTACCCTTGAATTATCATGGTCGATCCATCTGCTACGGCTGGTACAAAGTCACTAGGTAACACTTCCACAATTTGGGAACTGCGTCCGTTGGGTTAAATGGGTTAATGGGCCAAAAGAGTCACCTGTTATGAAAACCAACATTCAGTTGGCTGCAGCCACCTGAATGATGGTCTTTAATGACAAATAATCTCTCGTAAGGTTGATCGCTCGAAACAGCTTCCATTAGAACAACACGGAGGTTTCCTCATCTGGTATTTTATTTTAGTCGAAGTTCATCGTGTTCGTGCAATCAAAAAAAAAAAAAAAAAAAAAGGAAGAGGCAGCTGTGGTCCTAAGATTTTCCCAGTTGGCGAGGAATGCGTGACTTGAATGTGACGCGCCGCAACAAAGGGTTATCAATGTTGTCTTGCCTCAACTTACACTTTGTCTACTCTGCTTTTGACAATCCATGTCAGTAGGCACGCGTAACGGAGGTTTTCTGCTTCCCCTTGTGTGTAACGTGGGAACTCTTCTACGTGTAAAGAAGACGAGTAGAATAATCATTCATTTTAGGATACTCTCAACGTTATTGTAAACGTGCACTAAAAACGTTTATTTTGTGACAAAATTAATATTTTTATCAACGTTATTACCAACCACCATAAAACCAACCCACATTCACTTCAATACGTTAAAAACACACTCGAATGGTTTCCTTGCCAGTGGTCTCTCCAAAAAAGACAATTTACTACCGAAAAGACATACCAAAATGGTCTATGATTTGGAATATTCAGTCGAAAGAAATTTTCATGTATTAAATTGAGATTGTCATTTTGCATGAGAGATGTACTTTGATGGTGGCCTTCTGGAGCATGCCCTTTTAACTATTAGTAAGGTTGCGTTTTCAACAAACGACTCGCAAGAACGGACAACGTAGTCACGGCGGATAGTTGAACCAGTGAGTACCAGAAGCATATACAACACTCCGAACATCTCCAAGAGGCATAGATCCCTATGAGCCCGGAGGGCTCATGAGGATCTTTGCCTCTTGGAGATGTTTGGAGTGTCGTATGTTCTTATTAGAGAAGCTGGTTATCTGCCGTGACTTCTTTGTCGCTCGTTGTTGGGAGTCGTTCATTGCAAAAGAAACCTCACTATTATTGCCCATCCAACGTCACCCAAATCACCACCTACCCCACCCAACCGCTGACCAGTGACCACCAACAAGGCAGGGCAGTTTTGTTTCCAGCTGTCCAGGCGTAAAGCTCTGCGTGCACAAGGATTAGTCCTGGCATACCGTACCTATTGCCCACCGCACTAAATGTCCACCCCTGCATTGTCCCGGCAAAATCTACGGCCATTCCTAATGACCCGCTGTCTTGTAAACACCGCCCTGGACAAGGCCCGCAACTTGCTCTTTCCGACACCTCGCAAATTATCCCCCTAGAAAACTACCCTGACACCGCAATGTCACATGAGAAATGACATGTCCTGCCTGCAGACAAAACCCTCCCATCTGCAAGAGGTATACATTCTCATGAGACTCTGCGAAGCAGGGGCTCATGAGAATGTATGCCTCTTGCGGAAAGAAATCTAGCTGATTTATATTTGAATTACTTATCAGAAGTTAAATGTTTCTCGGAGTTAAGTCTGTAAAAATTGCATATCCTGCCGTCAAGCATCCAACTGCAAGCGGGATATATTCTCATGGGTCCTTACGGCTGTAGGCGTTCATTGTAATGTATGTAGGCCTCGTAAAAGGAAGAAATCGACCCCATTTATACTTCTCGCTGCTTTTCAGAACGGCGAGGTGATTCTGTAGTTCAAGCCTGTGGCCGTGCAAAATGTCATGCCCTGCAGACAGAAACCGCTGACTCGGGGGTGGACAGTGGTTGCGGTTCGCGCTGACCAACGGGATGTGGCAGTTTACCGCAGGCCGTTACAATGCCACGCTTGACACCAAACGTTCTCATGCAGTTATTCCTTTGACCATCGCTTGACCGCCCTCTAAACTCCATGCTTTGACCAGTAGCCTTGTTGACGAAAAGCACTAGATGTGCTGTGCTAGCCTCGTTATCAGTGAAGGTATCATTTGTGTGCTGGTCTGTAATTTTGAACCTTACTGCCTCCGTCCGTAAGGTTCAAATCACATGCCTGAACCAATTTAGTGTTTGATCCGGGAAATTCATTCTGATCGTTTTATCTGCATTAAATGCTATGTCCAGTCTATTCAAAAGGATCAACGAGCAGCCAGCTCCAGTGAGGCGCATCTACAAACCCATAACTGATACATGCACATTGATATGCACAAGGTTTTCCTTTCATTTAGAAGCAAGTTCACATCACAAACCATTCAAAATTTATATTAATGTAATCAGAAAACATTAGAACACGGGCGTAAGTACACAGTGTCCCTGCTATAATCTAACAGAAGGGTTTTAAATTACATATTCTAAGCCGCGTTTTCAGTGTGTGAAAATACCACTATGAACTTACGGTGCCTCGTGTTCTTGACACATGACGTTTACGGCGGAAAAAGGACGTTACAATTCTATCCAGCCACCCCGTCCCCTAAGCCCCGTATAACATTGCCAAAAGAATGTCCTTCGGACAGTTGCCTCAAACGACGCGACTCCAACGGGACTTCCTGCCGTGCGAGTGATTGCCCATTTCTGCCCCGGATGATGCCTGAAGTTTGAACTCGCCTCGCTTTCTGTATGAACCGTTCTGTAAGCCGGACCCTACCGCCTGCAAAGAGACATAGATTCACACGTGCCCATGTAGCAGTAGGAGCTCACGAAAATCTTATCATTTCGATATGGTTATTTACACATTTCAGCGTTCCTGAAACAGAGGAGGATGTAATTTCTTGAGGCTGGATGCAAAAATTGTCGCGGTACAAGATCCATCTCAGTTCAAGAGGCATAGATTCTCATGTACGCTGCAAGGGCTCAAGAGAATATGCCTCTTGTAAACAGAGACTGGTACCATTTGCCCATACCTCGGCTCCTCAGGCGGAGGGTATCATGGGGGTTTAAACCCGAGCCTGCGTGAAACGAAAATTATCCCTATTGTTGGGATATACAAGCAAAATGCCCAGCAGCGAAGATATAGGAGCCTAGGCGGGAGAAGGGGAGCTTACCGCTGTGGACAGAATGCAGGATCATCACAAACAATGGGTGTAGGGGAAGTAACTGTGCGCACTAGCAGATAACTCATGGACAAACCGATTCAACCCGCGGACAAATGCTGAAAGCAAAGGGCATAAGTCACAGAAAGGACAACCAGGGGGCAATAAACAATAGCAAAAGATGCTGACCGTTTAAAGTGAAGTGGAAGTATATCAATAAATAATGAATCTCGAATGTCCAGGTCAGTTCAGTCCCATTGTGTGCTGGTCTGTGACTTCGGACCTTGTAGAAGTATGCTACCAGGTCCGAAATTACAGACCAGTGCGCACATCTGCAAAGCCTATATGGAAATTTATACATGGTCATATCGGCTTGCGGACAGATTGCCTCTCTGAAATATTTGTCAGTTCAATTTGAATACCAAAGCGGCACAGCCGTCCAAGGAACAAGGGCACAAATTGGTGTCAGCAAGAGGCATAGATCCTCATGAACCCCCGCGAATGCGGGGATTCTTGAGGATCTATGCCTCTTGCTGACACCAATCTAGGGCTCTTGTACTTAAATCGTGTTCCCATTTTCTCGGCAGTCAAGGGAATAAAGGCATTGCAACTAGATGAATTATCAGAGGATGGCAGCAAGAATGGGAATCCCCCGCAGATCCCAACTGACGATATTTCTGGTCGGAAAACCCCTGTATAATTCGTACTTCGGCGCGATGAACAAAAGATTTCACCGTCCATTGGGACCGCACATGCAGTGTATTACCATCTTCAATGCCACTGGGCGCATATTCTGTTCCTGTTAACACCTATGTTATGACACGGTCAAAAGCCACAACCGTGCTAGGAACATGGACACAAATAGGTCACAGCAAAAGGCATAGATCCTCATGAGTCCCCGCGGTCGCGGGGGCTCATGAGGATCTATGCCTCTTGCAACTGGATCGTCAGTTTTCGGTTTTTGTCAACAGTGAAAGGGTTAATTAATATAGATGCTCGCGGGTACGTGAATATAGATATCTGGTTCATGTGTGCTGGTCTGCGATTTTGGATCCTACGGCCGTAAGGTCCACAATCACAGACCAGTACACATTTAGTTTATGTCCGGACACAACACTTTTACTACTATTGTTGTTGTTGTTGTTGTTGTTGTTGGCTATAGTTGTTTTGTCTACCGTATTGAAAATACGTACAAATTTTGAAATAGGGCTGGTCGGAGCGCATTTTGGAGCATGCACGTGACGTTTTTGGCGTGCGGGGCAGAAATTCTGGCAGATAAGTAACAAGATAAAAATGACGTTACGTCTAGCTACGCAAACCCTGCTAGAGAACGTCTTTTTGCGTGTGTGTGTTTTGTGTGTGTGTGTGTGTGTGTGTGTGTGTGTGTGTGTGTGTGTGTGTGTGTGTGTGTGTGTGTGTGTGTGTGTGTGTGGTGTGTGTGTGTGTGTGTGTGTGTGTGTGTGTGTGTGTGTGTGTGTGTGTGTGTGTGTGTGTGTGTGTGTGTGTGTGTGTGTGTGTGTGTGTGTGTGTGTGTGTGTGTGTGTGTGTGTGTGACAACGACTAGAGCCCGCGTATGAGGACGGTCAAGCTTGAAATTTTAAGATATTGTCCCTAAAAGTTTTATATCGAGTCTTTTTTGTTTGTTTGTTTGTTTGGGTTTGTTTGGGGGGGGGGGGGATGTTTTGATTAAGATGCTCATTGGCGAGAAAATGGCCGTTTCACAAAAACCGGTTGATCCACACTGGAGTCTCTAATTTTTCTTACTTTTACTAGATATTTTGCGTATAGCTAGATAAAACGGACATATTGAATAAGTTCGTTAACCAGCATTGTACCTCTAAAACGTTTTGAGTGATAATTAAATATGTTTTGAAAAAAATGTATGTTTTCACGTTTTTGGGATTAATTTCACGAATTATTTGTGTTAATCTTAAAACAATCGAATCTTTTTACAAAAAAAACAACAATCTTCTCATTAATAATCGCATGATTTTTCGTATACGGTATTTACATATGCCTACGGTTTGTCTCGGCTGTCGGGTACGATTAGGTCAATTGTGACATGTATGCCCTAGGTGTGAAAATCAGACAGTTTTCTGCACCACTTTTTCGGACTTACTTACTTACTGTCCGTAACGCCGAAGGCGCATAGGGCAGCAACGAAATCTATCCACTTCACTCGGTCACGGGCCAGTGTGCCTATCGTTCCCCAGGTGTGGTGGTGGTTTTTCAGTTCTTGTTCCACGGTTCGTCGCCAAGTGATCTTTGGCCGTCCTCTCTTCCTCTTACCACCTGGTGTCCAGTGTAGGGCTGTTTTAATGATGGAGCCGTCTTTTCTCTGCAGCACATGTCCAATCCATCGTAAACGTCTTTTCATGATTGTTGTGGGTATGTCTTCTTATTTGCAGCGGGACAGTAGGTCTTCGTTGGAAATTTTGTTTGGCCAAAATATCTTGAGTATTCTCCTGAGGTTCTTGGTCTGGAATGTGGACAGCTTGGTGAGGTCATGTTGAGTCATTCTCCAGCATTCTGCTCCATAGAGTACTCGTACAACACAGCTGTTGTAGAGTTTTAGCTTGGTGCCCACACTGTATTGTGAGGACTTCCATATGTTGTTCATGCTGATGAAGGCGCTCCTTGCTTTATTTAGTCTGTTCTGAATGTCTTTCTTGCTTCCGCCATCTTGTGTGATGATGTTGCCCAGGTACACAAAGCTTTCAGTAAAGGGTAAGTCGTTGTTGTTGACTTTGATGGGAGCTTGTGTAGCGGTGTTCATGGTCATCACTTCTGATTTCTTCTGGCTGATCTTGAGGCCAACTTGGGAACTGTACTGGTTCAATCTGTCCGTCTTATCCTGCATATGTTTATGGGTGTGAGACATTAGAGCCAAGTCATCGGCAAAGTCCAAATCTTCAAGTGTAGAGAAGAGCGTCCATCTGATGCCGGTATGTTTTGTCTATGTCGTGCGTTGCATCACCCTGTCAATGACGAGATTGAAGAGTAACGCAGACATGACACAGCCTTGCCCGACACCGGTCGTCACTTCAAACCAGATGTCGCTTCCTCCCACACAACAGCTATAATTGTTGTAGAAACTCTTGATGAGCTCCACCATGTGGTTTGGGATTCCGTAAGCCCTCAAGATGCGCCACAAATTGTCTCCGTGTACGCTATTAAAGGCTTTCTCAAAGTCTATGAAATTCACGTAGAGTTGTCTTTGCCATTCTGCACTCTGTTCTATGATGTTTCGCAGAGCAAAAATCTGTTCTATACAACTCCTGCCTTTTCTAAAACATGCCTGTTCTTTTCTCAATGTTGTATCAACTGCCGTAGATAATCTGTTTATAATCACATTGGCGAGGATCTTGCTGTGGATTGACAGAAGGGTGATACCGCGCCTGTTGTTGCAGTCGTTGCGGGTGCCCTTCTTTGGAATCTTGATAATCACCCCCCACACACACACACACACCCCACCCCACCCCAACCCCACCCCCCACCCCCACCCTCCCACCCCTGGTCCAATCCTCGGGTACACAAGCTTCTGTCCAAATTGTTCTGAAAAGTGGTTCTAGTACTCCAGTTGCCATCTCTGGATCTATCTTGAATAATTCTGCATTCAGGTTGTCTTGTCCTGGGGCTTTGTTGTTCTTCAGTTTCCTGATGGCCGCTATGATTTCTTCTTTAGTAGGGGGTTCAACGCTGATGTCTAAATCTATCTCTTTTTCCGGAATATCAGCGTTTTCTTCTGGTGCTTCTCTGTTCAGTACTTCTTTGAAATGTTCAGCCCAGCGTGCGTCTTGTTCCGCTTGAGTTGTGAGAAGTTTTCCATCCTTGTCTTTGATGGGTGGGCTGACTGTAGAATGGTATTTACCGCAGATCTGTTTGGTGATTCTGTATAGCTGATTTTGTTCTCCTCGGGCTGCAGCACTCTCCGCCTCTTGCTATTTCTTCTGGAAAAGCACGACGGTCAGCGCGCACCATCCTCTTCACTTGTTTGTTGGCCTCACTGTATTGCTGCTTGTACCTTTCGTGCAGTCTTTCTGATTGAATACCGATCATCTGTCTCTTCAACTTACGTCTTTCTTCTATAACTTTCCAGGTGTTTGTCTTGATCCATTCATTTGCTCGTTTCTTCTCTCTATAGCCTAGGCACTCCTCCGCGTTCTGTTGGTAAACAGTCTTGATTTTATTATAGAGTGTGTTAATATTGTTTGCATGTGCAAAATTTTCGCAGATGATACTAAAATCTATAATGAATCGAGCAATAAAGACGTGTTGCAGCACGATTTGGATCACTTGCAAGAGTGGTCCGACACATGGGACTTACATTTTAATGTAGAGAAATGTAAGGTCTTACATGCTGGAAGGAATAATCCTGAACACGATTACTTGATGAAAGTGAACAGCAACATTAAAAAAGTGGTATCTTGTGAGGAGGAAAGAGATTTAGGTGTGGTCTTCGACAAAGTTCTATCTTTTGACCCCCATATTCAGAACTGCATCAATAAGGCCAACAAAATGGTTGGAGTAATTAAGAGAGCTTTTAATTATTTGGACAAGGACATTTTTAGTAAACTGTATAAATCACTAGTCAGACCACATTTAGAGTATGCAAACACTGTATGGTACCCAGGTTTAAAGAGACAATCAGCTGCACTCGAAAGGGTACAGAGACGAGCAACAAAGCTGGTCAAAGAATGTAGAAATATGACTTATTCAGACAGACTGAGATACTTTGGATTACACGCCTTACGCGGACGTAGAATACGGGGAGACTTAATCCAAGTTTTTAAAATTTATAATGGCATCGACGACCTAAAGTGGAACGACTTTTTTGCAACACCATTCTGTGACAGAACCCGAAATTCTGAAGGGAAAATCTTTGTACAGCACTGTAACACTAACCTGCGGAAGTTTTGTTTTACTAACAGAGTTGCCATTATTTGGATTGACTTACCAGTTTCATTAAAAAAAAAAAGCATCTAATATAAATTCTTTTAAAAACCAGCTGGACGAATTACCAAAATTTAAAGAGATTTTTTATTCCTATGATGAATGATTTTATAGGAAAATTGCATGCATAGCAGACCCATAAAGGAACTAAAGAAAGAAAGGACATTTATAAAGGCCTCACGGCCTATTTTGTCCTCACAATACTACTACTACTACTACTACTACTACTACTATTGGTTTCTGGGTCTAGATCCTGTAGTGCTTGGAACCTGTTCTTTACTTGTGTGACAAAAATGTGTTTGTGTGCGAGTCCTTTAGCTTCTGAGTGTCGAATTTTCGCTGCACGTGTGTCTTGTTCTGTGCCTTCCGTAGATTGAGTCTCACCACTGCTGTTACCAGTTGGTGGTCACTTCCAACGTCAGCTCCTCGCTTTACTCTCACATCCAGCAGTGATCTCCTCCACATTCCGTTGATAAGTAGGTGGTCGATCTGATTCTTGTCTCTGTCGTTGGGCGAGTACCAAGTCAGCTTGTGGATGTCACGGTGTGGGAATAAGGTGCCTCCAACAACCGGGTTGTTGGTGGTGCAAAACTCTGTCAGTCTTTCTCCGTTTTCATTTATCGTCCCGCATCCATGTGTTCCCATTACACGTTTATAGTTGGTGTTGTCGCTCCCTACCTTTGCATTCAAGTCGCCCATGATGATCAACACGTCGTGCCGTGGTGTTGACTTAACTTCTGCCTCTAACTGTTCGTAAAAAAAGTCTTTTATTTCATCATCACTGTCATTGGTAGGACTGTAGCACTGGATGATAATCATATTCACTTGTTTTCCTTTTACTTTTATTCTCATTAATCTACTGTTGAGGGGTTTCCATTCTATTATACTCCTTTCCACTCCTTTTCTCAAGATGATGGCAACTCCTTCTTCATGCTGATTGTCCTCTCTTCCTGAATATAGAACTGTCTTTCCTGTTGATGTCATTTTTCATGATACAATCCATCTGCTCTCAGTAATGCCTAATATATATAGATTGTATCGGCGCATTTCTGCTGTTACTTGCGCCAGTTAGCCCGTTTGATAAATTGTACGGACATTCCAAAAACCTATCATTGTCTTGGTTTCAGTGTTTAAGACCTCTGTCTTCCTGTCAGTGACTTCCACAAAGTAGCTTTCACCACTGCCATTCATGCAAGTCCCCTGAGGTGACTCCAGGGCCGTCACACCTGCTCGTGAATGTTGGTTTCGTTGCTGTTTCCGTAACCAGGGAATGTTTTCTAGGGCAGAGTGATTAGCCCTGTGCCAAACCCCCAACCTGGAGGACCAGGGACAAAACTTTGTCTAGTCTCTACCCTTCAACCTGTCTGGCTTGGGAGACCCTACCAGGAGCATTAAGCTCCGGCCAGCATAGCTCTCCAGGTCACTGAGACACGCAAGCTCCCCAACCACGTCAAGGTGGTGGTCCATTGGGCACCCATTAGGGTGGTCATGAGACGGGACTTTTTCGGATTCATAACTTTACTTTTTCTTTTACGAAAAAAATATCTTCTCATTAATACCTGCATGATTTTTAATAAACAGTGTTTGCATAAGCCTGCTGTTTGTCCCGGCCCTGGGGTAGGATTAGGTCAAATTGTGACCTGTAAGCCCTAGGTGTGAAAATCAGCAAGAAAATTGCAAAGTTGATTCTCTTACACGTCAAATGTTAGTACTGCGATGAGTGACGTATAACATCGAGTCGTCACTATGACATGGCGGCGTGGGACTAATAATGCCATGACGTGAAGCTTGAAGTGACGTCATTTCGCTGCTCATGCTATCATTCGGCTTCTTCAGACCAGACCACAAAGCTTACGAATGACGGGAATCGCCGTGTGTCCGTCTTTATTTCTGTGTTCCAGTGTGTGTGGATCAGAGGGTGGGTTAGAGTAGAAGGAGATGGCTTCCTGTCGCTACACGAGCCCACAAAGCGTACTAATGGCGGGTCCGTCTTTATTTGTGTGCGCTGACGTGTGTGTTGATCAGAGGTTGGCTTAGAGAGGAGGGAAATTGATCAGCATAAAAAGCCTAAACATAATGAACAACTCTGAATGTTCCTTAAAGATAAACGCATCTGAGCTCAAAACAATACGGTAGACTTTGGGATGCAATCCTCATCTTGTTTGTTGTAGTCGTCGTCGTCGTAGCTGTTGCTGTTGCTGTCTTCGTCGTCTTTATTGTTGTTGTTGTTGATGATGATGTAGTTGATGTTGTTGCTGTTCTTGTTGTTCTTGTTGTTGCTGCTGCTGTTGCTTGTTGTTATCTTTCTTTCTCAGTACCTCAAAGCAGTTGAGTTACATAACCCATTAGTAATATTGCTCAGAAATGACGGCATTTATGCTACTCGAAGCATTGCCATGCACATTAATTTTGTAATGCTAACAAAACAAGAGACGAAAAGGTTAGATAAGTTTTCAGTCATATGATATATGCAATAGTCTACATAACATTTGCAGGTACTAAATATTCTAAAATACGCCTATTTGTATACATCTGCTAAGAAATATTTCTGTGTCTGTTACCACAAGATATGTGTGTATATTGTATGTACGGCCCGGAACCTCACAATAACATTTTCTGAGCTCTGTACTATCTGTCTCTCATCTCTCCTCTCTCTCTAGCCTGGTTCTCTGGTTTTCGTTTTAATTTCGAATTTAAAACAACCTACATTATATATCTCAACTGCACTGAAATTTACTGCTTTGCACTCCATATGAATTTTCCATAACTTATGCATGTGTCGTTTTGGGCTTGTTGCAATGTAATATTCTTTGGTTTCGCTACTCTTTTCAACGGAAACGAGCACAAAAAAGCGGATAGCATAAACAGGAACGTGTGATGCTCGTACTATTGTATGTGGACAACCGAGCAAAAATTATGACTTGTACCTGTTGCGATTACATGCCGGATTTGATCGGGCTGGTGAAACTTAACAAGCTGCACGCTGCGGTGCACTCTGACGTACCTAGAGATGCGTGCTGGACTGTGGTTTTGGACTATTGCTGTAGCCGTAAAGTGCAACATCACAGGTAAGCAGTCAGTTGGATGAGTGAGCTCAGTCCTGCGCCAGCCACTAAGCAAGGTGCTCATCTATAGCGGAGCACCTTGCTTGGTGGCTGGCGCAGGATTAATTTAGATCTATTATTTGTATGCTCACTAAGTTTCGTCCTGCGGAAGCCACTAACCATGGTGCTCCGCTATAGATGAGCACCTTGCTTAGTGGCTGACGCAGGACTGAGCTCACTCATGAAACTGGCCCCAATACACAAACATCGCAGAGCTGACAAGGAAACGCACATTTCGGAGAAACGGCTAATTCATCATTCTCCCTTTGACTCTGAACTGCTGGTGCGCTAGTTGCTGTTCAGAATTAGAGGAAAACATCGCCACTTAACCGATTTTCTGCGTGCATATTCTGGGCATCATATGGCTGTTTAGCCGCAGGGAGGCTGTAGACAACAAGTGTTCCCTGCCCCTCCCTTAATCAATTTGTTCACTGGAACATGAAGTGCCGGGAGACGTCCGTTTCAAAAACGTTAGGCGGTACGAACTTACGATGTCGTTTATGGGCCCAGGACAAAATGAGACTCAGGTTTTGCCGGCGGGTGATTTTTTTCCCCTGCTGGAGTCAAATGAGGTACATTCGCTTAACATGCTAATTCTGGTGACAGGTGCGGATGTGTGGATGCATGTCATATTATGCGTACACGTTGCTCTGTGATCCCAAATATAGAGCAGGATGTGGTATGGCAAAAACTGACATCGACTGTGATGTTGTTGATATAGACAGGGTGCGATGATGCTCGAGTAAAAGGGTGATTAGCCGCGTATGCGTAGGCGGCACGTCTCGAATGAGTTAAAATCATAGACCAGAGACACAACCGTGTGCATGGGGTGGGGGTTGGGGGGGGAGGGAGAGGGGTAAGTGTGTGTGTGTGCGTGCGTGCGTGCGTGCATGTGTATGTGTGTGTGCGTGTGTATGTGCACGCATGTGTGCGAGAATGCGTGTGTGTATGTGCGTGTGTGTTCCTGTGTGTGTGCACGAATGCGTGTGTGTGTGAGTGTGTGTGTGCTGTTCTGTGATTGTGAACCTTACAGCATCGAGCTTGAATACCTTGGCATTGGTGGGCAGGCGAAATGTTGCTCTTGATGCTGGAGGTAAAGTGGACCTTTGGATGGGAATACTCGAGATATTTCTTTTCAAGTGTCAACATCAGCAAAAACAGCGTACTTGTGTTGTTTGTTTTTGTTTTTGTTTTTATTTTTTCTGTTTTGGGGCTTTTTGTTTGTTTGAGGGTTTTTTTTAATCATGCAGTATTCGAGACAAACCGCATTGGATACCCGGCAAAAGCTGCGTGTTCGAATGCAGCATGTCTTGAAGACGTTGACTCATTCAATAACATTTGGGTCAGTGGGGTTAACGCATTCAAGGCGTTATATATTCTTTGCAACAGAAACTTGAATTTGTCACGCACAGTACATTCTGCAAAACACAGCCATGGAGAATTTTTTTAAAAGTCCGATGGTTGGGAAAACAGGTGTTGTTGATCTTGTTTGCATTAAAAGCTGAAGCCTCTCTTCAGCTCATTGACACGTTAACGCTAAACGACTAATGATACTTGGGCCCGGTTAATGCTAAATGACGTGTAACATTGTCACGGCTACGTCGCCAGCGTTCAGTTCTTGTTTTTCTTGAACGGGAATAAGACCGCAAGCAGCCGATATCTTGACACTACTAAACCCGTCCATACAAAACGCCTTTCTAAAACGCGAGCCTCCGTCGCTTAAAGGGGGCTGCGAAACTTGAAATACCTCCGTAGCGTGAAGGGGTGGTTGCAATGAACGTTACAGCACCCTGCGGGTAGATCAGATGACCTAGTGGTGAATCGTCCTAGTGTTTTCGTGTCACGGAGCGACAGTCACCCCTTTTAGAAATGATTACCCAATAAACACAGTAATTACCGCTGCTCCTCGCGGGGCGCGCTTTCGCGAGATCTGAACCGCGCATCCCTCTCCCTCGGCATCGTAAATAGTAACTGGAGCCGCGAGAAACTGTGTCCTGTGACAGTCCTTACGGAAAATTCAACTCAAATGTAAGAGGCATAGATCCTCACGAGTTCCCGCAGAATGCGGAGGCTCATGATGATCTATACCTCTTGATTGCCCAATCTGCGCTATTAGTTCTGAATGTTCTTACATCCGGGTTCCTCAAGCGCAAAGGCTTCTGGGGCCTTTTATCTACAGAAGATACCAGCCTTACGGTATTCTTACGGTCACTGCCCACACTAAGTGGTGTAACGAGGCAGGCGCGGTGAAAGAAGAGAAGTCAAAACGATCGTACTATATAGTAACCAACTACCGATGGTGTTCTACGATACTTTTTTCCCCCCGGGTACCGTGGGGTGAATAGTCTTGCCCGCTTTGGCTTATAAAGCTGTGGTGACGATGGTCCTGTCCTGTGCAGTGTAACGGACTTGTGGATGTTTCTAGGCTTGCCCGTCTTTTCTATTTCCGTACTGTTTAATTTCTTGAATGACAGCTCAGGTGATCCGCCTACAGCCATTTCGCTAAAAAACAAATCTTTAGCCAGTCTTTTAGTCAGATAGCATTGACACATACATAACTGTTGTTAGTCTGTTGTTGTCGTTGTCGTTGTTGTTGTTGTGGTGGTGGTTGCTGGTGATTTGTTGTTGGTGGTGTTGCTGTTAAAGTTGTTGTTGCTGCTGTTGTTGTTGATGATGTTGTTTTATTCTTGTTATTGTTGTTGTTGGAGCCTTCTTGGGGTCGTTTAGAGACTTGTTGCGATGCAAAAATTAAATATGGAAATTGTTAGGGCGCTGTTGTTGTTTTAGTTGTTGTTGTTATTGTTTGTTTTGTTTTTGTTGTTGTTGTTTAGTTTGTTTTTTTAGACGTGTTTTCAGCACAATGGTCCACAATGCAAAATCATGAGGATGCTGGATCCCGATGGGCAATAAGGTCCTTGAGCTGACGTCGGCCATAGTTGGCCAGCGTACGTCAGCCCGATGATCATTTGCTTGTTGCCTTGGAATTTACTGTCGACCCTACGCTGCATGTGCTGCGTGGGTCGGAATGAATTTCGAGGGTACATTCTTGCTGTCATTCTACTCCGGCATCCTCAAAGTGCATTACACCGTCAAGCACAATTAATGGGCGCCTCCCACAGGCGAACGCAGAAGAAGAAAAATGTGGGGAAACAAAACCCACAATAGCCGCCATTTGCAAGAAGCCAAAGATCCTCCCCCAGTAGCAAAACGTCTACGGGCCCACGATAACCGCTGTGGGCCCGCGCACGGCTGTGTGCGGCCCCCTGCGGCCGTCGTGGGCACGATGACTTTTGATTACTGGGTCATTAGTCTTATTGCATCTGCCTGGGGCTAATGAGAATCTGTCTATTGTCGGATCAATTGTGTCTTTAGTCCCGCAAGCCGAAGAACTGATTGGGATCCAGGGGCCGATCAGTTACCTCGGGGGTGGGGGGAGGGGTGAGGGGGGTGCCAACTTTTGTTTGGGTCCTTCAACCTGATACAAAAGACGCTAGACCTTGCTTCCAGGGGCCGAAAAATCGAAAAGCGGGGGTGCGGGAGGGGGGAGAGGGGGGTGCGTGCGTGTTAGACACTCAAACCATTCGCCAAAATGTCAAACAACCGGGAGGAAGGGGGTCTAAACACCCCAGAAAGGGACTTTGTTGCTTTAAGAATTTTGGGTCGGGGGGGGGGGGGTGTTTCCTGAACCCCTGTAACCCCCCCTCCCCCCCCCCCCCCGATCCGCCCCTGGGATCACAGTTTGAGATGGGAACAAGATACTTTCTGCACACTAGGGTACGTAGCGGACCGAGGGTGGTAACTAGTGTTGCATCGGCTTATGAAATAGCAGTCCCGTCACTCAGATCTGCAGCGGAGGTAACTAGACCCCGGATGACAACCGATGACACTTTTTGCGCTCAAGGGTACTCTTGGCTCCACACTGGTATCATGCGTAGCGGATCCATGGAGATAACCAGTGTGCATCGGCTCTTGAAATACATGGAGCAAGTCCCGTCACTCACATCTGCTGGGGAGGTAACTAGACCCTAGATGACAGCCTTAGCTCCCAAAGCAAGTCTATACTAGATGACCTTTTGGAGGGGACTGTCTGCAGTACGCCAAAGTTTTGTCATGAAGCATTTGTCATTAACGCCCTAGCAGCCAAGAAAAATGAAACACCACCAAAGCAAAGAGGTATAGATCCTAATGAGCCCCGCATATGCGAGGGCTCATGAGGATCTATGCCTTTTCGCCAAACTACTTTGTGTACCTGTTCCTTCGACGGATGGGGATCTTTAACGTAAAATTAAAACACAAAATCAGAAACACAATCCCCCAGTAGCAAAACGTCTTCGGGCCCACGACAGCCGTCGTGGGCCCAAGGACCTTTGCTTACTGGGTCTGTGCCCTCTGGCAGCGAAGGGGTTAAAATATATAAGGCATGTTCGATATCTTTGCTTCCCAACTTTCGTGGAACGCATGACTGCAATCGCTTACGGCAGAATTATGCATTATGGGCCGATTGCTTTAGAATTTGGCATAGTGGTAGAAACCACCAAACCTCCGTGCCAGAAACAACATCAGCATTGGCACCTTAAACGTCAGAACATTAAGAACGCCTGGAAAGGTAGAGGAACTGGCACACGAAATGAACAGATACCACTGGACCATCCTAGGACTGTGCGAAGTACGATGGAAAAACCTTGGGGAAACATCAACCCAGCAAAACCACAAACTGTATTACAGTGGCAGAGAAGACAAACATGAACAGGGTGTCGGATTTCTCATCCACAAAGACATCGTGAGCACTGTCATGAGTTGTCGGCCATTCTCCAGTAGGCTTATCACCATACGCTTGAGGGCAACCCCATTCAATATCACCATTGTACAAGTTTATGCCCGAACAACAGATTATAGCGATGAGGAAATAGAAGATTTCTATGACCAACTGCAAGAAGTCTTGGAACAGACCCCCAAGAAAGACATTCTTGTGGTGCAAGGAGACTGGAATGCCAAAATAGGAGAGGATGCTGCTATGAACTGGAAAGGCACATGCGAACGCTACTGCAATGCAGAGACCAACGACAGAGCCTTAAGGCTCCTGGAATTTGCCAGCTCAAATGATCTAAAGCTGATGAACACGTTTGACCCGCACAAAGCATCCAGAAGGTGGACATTGCACAGCCCGAACGGAGATCATCATAACCAAATTGAATACATCATGGTGAAGAGGCGCTTCCAAACCAGTGTGAACATTGCCAAGACAAGAAGTTTTCCAGGAGCAGACATTGGAAGCGACCATGACTTAGTGATGATGACCTTCCGACTCCGCCTAAAGAAGGTCAACAAGCAGGGTCCCACCAGAATCAAGTTTGACCTCGAGAAGCTGAAAGACCCAGAGGTAGCAGAAGCCTTCCAGGCAAAGATAGGAGGAAAATTTGCGCTACTGCTACTTCTAGGTACAGAAGACACAGATGTGGACACACTGATCGACACATTTAACACTGCTGTAACCCAAACAGTCACTGAGATCCTTGGCAAACACCGACAAGCAAAGAAACCTTGAGTTACAGCTGACATCTTTGTTCTATGTGACAAGCGTCGAGAATTAAAGAAAAAGAAATCAGAGGTAGAAGGAGCTAAACAATAGAAAGAAATTAACCAGGATATCAAGAAAAGCATGAAAAAGGCAAAGAATAAGTGGATTGAAGATCAGTGTAAACACGTAGAAGAAAATCTGAACAAAAATAATAGCAAAACAAGCATACCAGCTGGTGAAAGACCTGACCAGTGTAAAACAAAGACGCTCCTCGATCATTCAAGATAGTGAAGGGAACTGTCTTACGGAAGACCAAGACATACTGAAGAGATGGACAAAGTACTGCTCAGATTTGTACAACCACCGAGCAACAGGGGACCCAGGCATACTTGTCAACCCACCCATGACCAACAATGGCAACTATCCCATCCTCCGACAAGAAGTAGAGGCTGCAGTGACGTCGCTGAAAAAAGGGAAGGCAGCAGAAGCAGACAACATCCCTGCAGAACTAGTCCAAGAAGGGGGAGAAGACATGATAAGGGCCTTACTAATAATCTGCAATATGATCTGGCAGTCAGGGGATTGGCCCACATCATGGACCCAATCACTTATAATAACTCCCCCCAAAAAAGGCAACTTATATCAATGCCAGAATTATCGTACGATCAGTCTTATATGCCACCCAAGCAAAGTCATGTTAAAGATCCTACTGAACAGGCTGAAGCCACAGGCAGAGGAAATCATAGCTAAGGAACAGGCAGGCTTCAGACCAGGGCGCAGCACAACTGAGCAGATCTTCAACCTGAGAGTTCTATGTGAGAGGTACCTTTAGCACCAGCAAGACCTCTATCATGTCTTTGTGGATTTTAAGAAAGCGTTTGACAGGGTGTGGCATGCAGCCCTTTGGTCCACCATGAAGCTATACAACATCAATGCCAACCTGATCAAAGTCATAGCAAACCTTTACAACAAGGCCACTAGTGCAGTCTGCTTCAAGGGCAAAATAGGAAACTGGTTTAGGACTACAGTCGGAGTCAGACAAGGCTGCTTGCTCTCATCTACTCTTTTCAACATCTTCCTGGAAAGAATCATGACATACGCTCTGAAAGATCATGAAGGAACTGTCAGTATTGAAGGCAGAACAATCACGAACTTGCGTTTTGCGGACGACATTGATGGCCTTGCAGGAACAGAGAAGGAGCTAGCTCAGCTGGTGGAAAAGCTAGACTGCACAGCCATTGCGTATGGGATGGAAATCAGTGCAGAGAAGACCAAACTGATGACAAATAACACCAGTGGCATTGGCACGGACGTCATGATTGGAGGCCAAAAACTAGAAACAGTTAATAAATTCAAATACTTAGGAGCCATTTTGACAGATGAGGGATCAAAACCAGAAATACTGTCCAGGATTGCGCAGACAACAACAGCACTGACAAGACTGAAGACCGTATGGAAGGACAGAAACATCACGCTCTGCTCCAAGATCAGACTGATGCGCTCCTTAGTCATCTCAGTGTTCTTGTATGCCTGCGAGTCATGGACCCTCACAGCAGACCTTGAAAGGAGGATACAAGCCACTGAAATTAGATGTTTTCGAAGGCTGCTTGGCATTTCATACAGAGATCACATCACGAACGAGGAAGTGGGAAGCAGAATCAGGCAAGCCATCAGGCCCTATGAAAACCTATTAGCCATTGTGAAAAAAAACGCAAACTGAAGTGGTATGGGCATGTCACGCGTTCAGCAGGGCTTACCAAAACAATCCTGCAAGGCACTGTGCAAGGAGGACGAAGGAGAGGAAGACCGAGGAAAAGATGGGAGGACAATATCTCAGAGTGGACAGGACTGAGGCTGGGTGATACACTAAGAATGGCAGAGAACAGAGAGGAATGGAGGGAGCTGGTTGCCAAGTCATCAGTGGTGCCCCAACGGTCGGCAAGACTACGGGATATAGATAGATAGATAGATAGATAGATAGATAGATAGATAGATAGATAGATAGATAGATAGATAGATAGATAGATAGATAGATAGATAGATAGATAGATAGATAGATAGATAGATAGATAGATAGATAGATAGATAGATAGATAGATAGATAGATAGATAGATAGATAGATAGATATAGATAGATAGATAGATAGATAGATAGATAGATAGATAGATAGATAGATAGATAGATAGATAGATAGATAGATAGATAGATAGATAGATAGATAGATAGATAGATAGATAGATAGATAGAATAGTGGTAGAAAATCGTGATAGAAGAAAATTCCGCACCGGTGGCATCGAAGAGTTTGACGATGACTTTTTCTTTACGCAGAAGTTCCTCGGGAAGACGTAGGCTTTCAGAAAATCGTCAGAAACTATTATTCTGGTAAGCTAAATAAATCCAGACCAAAAAGATTAGTTCAGTTCGTTCTAAATGGAATTTTTGTGCTCGGAAAGGCATCTCACCCATCGGAAGTCTTCTCAAGAGTTCTTTCCGATATTGTATCAATACTGGTCTGGTTTACTATGGATCTCCCATGTCCTTCAAGTCTTCCCAAAGCCCGCTGCCTTTCTCCACGCCTCTGCACTGGAGGCGATCGACTGTGTGGTGCCCTTGACTCCGTTCCTGGAAATGCTTTCTCGTGTGTCTAACTACGTCTGATCTGCTCGTCAGATCAAAAAGGTGAACGCCAAACTTGTAAAACGTAAGGGCAAAAACACAACAAAAAAGAAACACGCTTAGAAAGGAAGTTGCAACGCAATTATTAATTTTCAGGTTAATGCACTTGAACGCAAGGATAAGTAGTGCATTGTTTTCTTGTCTGTATATCAGTTTTGAAAATTTAATAAATTGTGTTTATATTGTCCTTTCTTAGCACGATCTGGACCAAAATCGTGACTGCCAAGTGTGTGAAATGCAGAGAAAATCCCCACGAAGAAAACAACACGCTTAAAAAACACAATTAAAACACAGTTGTGTTATAATTGTATATTTTATGCGTGCTTCCTTTTTCGATTTGATTTTTTTTCTAAGCGCTTCTCTTTTGTTTGTTGGGATTTTCTCTTCTCCTGCCTTGATACGTTGCATGGGAACCGAGTCCCTTTTCGGCTTTGCGACAGAAGAGCGATTCTTCTATCAAGACTTCCTGCGAATGTTAACTGCAAAATCCTCACTCTTGTGTCAGAACATTCTATCCTGCTATTTTGAGCGTTAGCACTGTGGATGCTAATCCCTGATATTGTAGATATTCAATGGCTGATGCGCAGCTGACGACACTTTAAATTAGGTACAAGGACGTGGGGATTACAGCTGACGTTATTTTTCTGACAAAAACATGTAAGCTGGTCTGTGATTTCGGACCTTATGGCCGTAAGGTCCGAAATCACAGACCAGCTTACATGTTATTTGGCGGAAAGGAAACCCCCCAAAGTAAAAGTGCAGCAAAAAAAACGAAAATGTTTGTATGATATGTTATGGGATTTTCCCTTTCACTGTCCAAGCCGAAACGCATACACACATTTTCAGTTTTGGTGCTTAGCTATATCTGTGTTGGTCTGTGATTGTTCAAATCACGGCCTAGAGCCGTCAGGTCCAAATTCACGGACCGGCACATTTTTAACAATCCCGAGACATTAATCCTGACTTGTCTTTCGTGCAAGCTCAGGCGTAGTGCCCGTTCATCTCTGCCGTGGTAGCTGAATTAGTTAGTGACAGTAAACTTGGAATATAACAAATGGCCAGGGAACCCAATTTCTCTTATCATATATAATAACCATATGTATTATATATATATATATATATATATATATATATATATATATATATATATATATATATATATATATATATATATATATATATATATATATATATATATATATATATATATATATATATATATATGAAATTTGTTATCAGCAAGTAATTCCTACAGAAAGAGCACTGTCGGGACCTCGGACAATATGTTGCTATATCCGACTTTTGTTATGTCCGACCTTGTTATAAGCGAAGTAGACTGTAGTAAGTTTTTATAAGGTTTAACAAGGTTTAACGCCGAACGAGCAACTAAAGCCATCCCACAGCAGCGTCATTGATAGCTGAGAGGGTGTGCTTGATAAACGTGGCGACACAGATCGACCCACTTCCTGCACGTGACACTGAGATGGCGATACGCAATCAACTCAATGGAAACTATTCCCGAAAGGGACGTTTCAATAGCAGGAGCCGCGGGCGTCGGTAGAGTAGGATTAGCATCGTGAACGGAAACACATTTTTCAATGTCGCACTTCAATTTGTTTATCATTTTGTCGCACTTTTTGTGGCTATGTCACGTTTTAATTTGTGGGGTGTGTTTTTTTTTCTCTCTCTCTCTCTCTCTCTCTCTCTCTCTCTCTCTCTCTCTCTCTCTCTCTCTCTCTCTCTCTCTCTCTCTCTCTCTCTCTCTCTCTCTCTCTCTCTCTCTCTCTCTCTCTCTCTCTCTCTCTCTCTCTCTCTCTCTTTCAGTGAGTGGGTGTGCCCCGAGAAATTCCATGTCCTTGAAAAAAAAGGGAGTAAACTCACAGCAAGATTCAGCCTTGACGTACTACCCCAGTAGCAAAACGTCTACGGGTACAACGACGGCCGCAGTGGCCCCGCGCACAGCCGTGCGCGGGCCCACTGCGGCCCGCGTGGACCCGAGGACATTTGCGGATACGTCTAATAAGATGTGCAGCGACCGTGATAGATTCAAGATTCAAGATTCAAGAAACTTTATTGTCTGTTTTAAAATAAATAAAACAGAAAATTATCTTTAGGTTCCATGCGCTCTGTTGTTTCTAAAAGACTTAAATACAATAAGACATAGCAATGTGGGTACTAGATAAAGGTGAATAAAAACTTAATTATTCTAGCATCACACATAATAAATTATAAATATTAATAACTCTTACACACACACACACACACACACACAAACACACACACACAAACACACACACACGCACACACACACAGCGTGCACTGTCAAATTTGGTATATCAGTAAGAGATAAATTAAAATAAATTAAACTCGGCAACATAATTTTTAAAACGAAAACCTGTGTTTGACACTGGAGACGAACTTATTGCACATATTAAGTCCTAAGAGAGTATTGGCACTAAATAAAACACAATCAAGTTGATCAATTATCAAACACACTCTACTGAGAAGTTATAAAATAATCACAGCATGCTTACAATACTGATGGTGTACAAACAACCCTACCACTCGTGCACAAACATGCACACGCATGCGCAGACACCCACACGATTTAATTTCATCTATCTATCTATCTATATCCCGTAGTCTTGCCGACCGTTGGGGCACCACTGATGACTTGGCAACCAGCTCCGTCCAATCCTCTCTGTTCTCTGCCATTCTCAGCGTATCGCCCAGCTTCAGTCCTGTCCACTCCTAGATATTGTCCTCCCATCTTTTCCTCGGTCTTCCTCTCCTTCGTCCTCCTTGCACAGTGCCTTGCAGGATTGTTTTGGTAAGCCCTGCTGAACGCGTGACATGCCCATACCACTTCAGTTTGCGTTTTCTCACAATGGCTAATAAGTCTTCATAGGGCCCGATGGCTTGCCTGATTCTGCTTCCCACTTCCTCGTTTGTGATGTGATCTCTGTATGAGATGCCAAGCAGCCTTCGAAAACATCTCATTTCAGTGGCTTGTATCCTCCTTTCAAGGTCTGCTGTGAGGGTCCAGGACTCGCAGGCATACAAGAACACTGAGATGACTAAGGAGCGCATCAGTCTGATCTTGTCTGAGCAGAGAGTGATGTTTCTGTCCTTCCATATGGTCTTCAATCTTGTCAGTGCTGTTGTTGTCTGCGCAATCCTGGACAGTATTTCTGGTTTTGATCCCTCATCTGTCACAGTGGCTCCTAAGTATTTGAATTTCTTAACTGTTTCCAGTTTTTGGCCTCCAACTATGATTTCAGTGCCAACCCCCCTGGCGTTATTGGTCATCAGTTTGGTCTTCTCTGCACTGATTTCCATCCCATATGCAATGGCTGTACTATCCAGCTTTTCCACCAGCTGAGCTAGCTCCTTCTCTGTTCCTGCAAGGCCATCAATGTCGTCCGCAAAGCGCAAGTTCGTGATTGTTCTGCCTCCAATACTGACAGTTCCTTCATGATCTTTCAGAGCGTCCGTTATGATTCTTTCCAAGAAGATGTTGAAAAGAGTAGGTGAGAGCAAGCAGCTTTGTCTGACTCCAACTGTAGTCCTAAACCAGCTTCCTATTTTGCCGTTGAAGCAGACTGCACTAGTGGCCTTGTTGTAAAGGTTTGCTATGACTTTGATCAGGTTGGCATTGATGTTGTGTAGCTTCATGGTGGACCAAAGGGCTGCATGCCACACCCTGTCAAACGCTTTCTTAAAATCCACAAAGACATGATAGATGTCTTGCTGGTGCTGGAGGTATCTCTCACATAGTACTCTCAGGTTGAAGATCTGCTCAGTTGTGCTGCGCCCTGGTCTGAAGCCTGCCTGTTCCTCAGCTATGATTTCCTCTGCCTGTGGCTTCAGCCTGTTCAGTAGGATCTTTAACATGACTTTGCTTGGGTGGGATATAAGACTGATCGTGCGATAGTTCTGGCATTGATGTAAGTTGCCTTTTTTGGGGAGAGTTATTATAAGTGTTTGGGTCCATGGTGTGGGCCAATCCCCTGACTGCCAGATCTTATTGCAGATTGTTAGCAAGGCGCTTATCGTGTCTTCTCCCCCTTCTTGGACTAGCTCTGCAGGGATGTTGTCTGCTCCTGCTGCCTTCCCTTTTTTCAGCGACTTCACTGCAGCTTCTACTTCTTCTCGGAGGATGGGATAGTTGCCATTGTTGGTCACGGGTGGGTTGACAAGTATGCCTGGGTCCCCTGCAGCTCGGTTGTTGTACAAATCTGAGCAGTACTCTGTCCATCTCTTCATCTGTCCATTTCATAGCAGCATTCAACACAGCAACAGCAGAAAGAATAAAAGATTTCGTATAAACATTTTTTCCGGGCCAAAGGAACCTTAAGCCTCCCTTGACGGAAGTTTCTCAAAACAAATGTGAAGGGAGTGGAGGGGGGGGGGGGTCGTCAAAAATGATGTTGGCTTTTTTCAGCAAGACTGACTTGTACACCGCAGACAGCTGCTTCTGTTTCTGACCGATCACTTTGATGGCCATGTTGACAATGCGACCTAACTTTGTTTTCTGTATTACTGTGAGGTTACCATTCCATGTAGAAATGTTGATGGAGAGAATGCTCTCAACAAGACTTCTGTAAACGAGACCTAATACGTGCTGACTAACGTCGAAACTCTTAAGCTTCCGGAGTAAAAACAAACGTTGTGGGTGTTTTTGTACACAAAGTCAACATGGTCAGCAAAGGCCTCAAGTTCTCATCAATGACAGTTCCGAGATAGCTGACGTTATCAACTATCTCGACTCTGTCTGATCTATGATGACTGGCCTAGGTGCGTCCCTTCCCCTGCCGTTTCTGAAGACCGTTTCTGAAGACCATTTCTTTTGTTTTGCCAATATTTAGCTCAAGGCAATTTGATTTTAGAGACTGAGAGAATCAATTTGGGAAAAGTATCGTGAGAGAGTGAATTTGTCCTTGAGACGAGCAACGAGTGCTATGTCGTCTGCATATTTGAAAAGGGATAGGATAGGATCGCTGCGTCTAATATCGTTAATGTAGAAGGAGAACAAAACAGGGGAGAGGGTGGTGCCAGAACAGCCCCCAGGCGTCAAGCCTTTCTGGCATTGGTCACCAATAAAACTATCATCGTTCAATGTCTCCTAATTATAGTAGAATTAACTTCCCGCCCAAGTAAGCAAAGGTCCTCGGGCCCACGACGGCCGCAGTGGGCACGCGCACGGCTGTGCGCGGGCCCTCTGCGGCCGACGTGGGCCCGGAAACGTTTTGCTACTGGGGAAGCTGCCTGTGTGCCTCTGTGGTAGTGACGCGCTGTCAAGAGGGGTCTTTCGTCAGACTCGTGAATTGGGTGGCGTCGCGGCTGAGAATGTCTCGTTACCCATTCGAAATAAAGCTACATAGCTTGCACGCGTTGTTCCCAGCCCCCCCCCCCCCCTCAAGAAAAGTAAACAAATAAATAAGTGTTAACCCTTTGGCTTGCCGGTAGCTGTTTTCGTCGCGATGATTCCTGGAGGCCGAATCATAGCGACAAAAACCGCTACCGACAGCCAAGAAGGGTTAAAACAGGAATGCGTCGTCGGCCCGAAGACCTCTTGCTTCACACGGATCATACAACCACCGCGTACCTACTCCTAAGATGTCGATCTGAGATGGCCAGTTTATTAGATCTCACGAAAGAGATATAAAAATATATCTATATATAGGGCCTACCTCTCAAGGATGATTTGGGCTTGGTGAGCGCCCGTTAAGAGACGCTACTCAAGAGATACTTCTGGAGATTTTTGCAATCGCCTGCCAGCTTTTCGGTCACGCAGATCGCGCGAGCAAAACGCGGGCGATCGACTGCGAAAGTTGCCAGCGAAGCCTAGGTGTACCTTTTCCTTACATTGTTTTGTTTGACCGTGGCTGTTATTGTTGTTGTTGTTGTATGGTTGTTTGTTTTTGTTGTTGTTATTTGTTTGTTGTTGGTTGTTGGTTTTTGTGTTTGTTTGTGGTTCTTTTGTTATTGTTTGGTTTTGTATTGTTTTGTTTTTTTGTGTTTTTTCGGGGTTTTTTTTTTTTTGTTTTTTTTTTTTGTTTTTTTTTGGGGGGGGGCTTAATCGTTTGTTTGTTTGTTTGTTTGTTTGCTTGCTTCTTTGCTTGTTTGTTTGTTTGTCTGTTTGTTGTTGCTGGGGGGGGGGGATTTTGGTTTGGTTTGTTTTTTGTTTGAGATTTGTTGTTTGTTTGTTTGTTTGTTTGTTTGTTTGTTTGTTTGTTTGTTTGTCAAGGGGTCGGGGGGACTCTTTACTGACACTCCAGTAAACAAAAGTCCTCGGGCCCACGACGGCCGCAGTGGGCACGCGCCCATTGCGATCGTCGTGGGCCGGAAGGGTTAAAACAGAAAAATCTGTTGTTGGCCCGAAGACCTTTTCCTTTACACGTGTGGTTTGATTGTCATGCCATCCCAACTTCACAAATTAGCGTAATGCTTTGATTTCTGTTGTGTACTGCAATGTGTACCAAGGGAAATCACCAAACTTTTATACTTTGTTAAGTCAGTGGCCTCCCATATTCACAACCTGACGTAATGCATTTATTTCTCTTGTGTACTGTCGTAGTGCATACCAAGGGAAATCGCCTAACATGCTAGACATGCAAGTAGGAAGTAACAATTCTGCCCTTGATTCGGCATACTCCAATAGGTCTTTTTTGTGAAAAGTGAGATTTTCGTTCTTCAACAGTGCTAATCTCCCTTTTCACAAAAATGAAATACTATACTGGACAAATTAGGGCAGAATTGTTTTTAAATCCCTTGACACATTCCTTTCGAAATTAAATTGCCAACCTACGACAGGGGCAAAGTATAAAGTGAACGACAATCCCCATCATTGGTTGCCGCATCTACTTGAACGCTTTTTATTTATGTTGGCCGTTCACCTCCAACTGCTGCTTAAAATTACCTTTATTCCGTTAATTCTAAGTAGACCAAGGCTACGCAGCGAGTAGAGAAGAACCCAAAGGAGAAAGAAACACGCTTGGAAATTACAGTTAGTACACAGCTGTGTTGTAACTGTCATTTCTAAGCGTGTTTCTTTCTCCGTTGGGTTCTAAGACTGAAAGAAACATGCTTAGAATGACAGTTACAACACAACTGTGTTGTAACTGCCATTTTCTTAGCGTGTTCCTTTATTCTCCGTTGTCTTCTTCGCTGCATTTTACACGCTTAGCAGTCACCTTTTTGGTCCGTATTACCGTCAAACTACTAGACACGTTTGCCATTCATCACTTACCGTTTGTCTCCGTTAACTCATTCTACCCCAACACCGAATTCCTTAAATTTTGCCGTTGTCCTCTGAAGACTGCCTTGCAGTGCAGGACACAGAGCGACCATGATAGTTCAAGGGTGATGCCAGAATAGCTTGGCGCCCATGGGCGCCAAGCTATTCTGGCATCACCCTTGAACTATCATGGTCGATCCTTATCTTGCTGTGGTGTGTCTGGGGTAGAATGAGTTAAATCATGGCCGCCTGAAGTAACCCCTTCACTGACCGAGAGAACTTAAACTTGAAAATTGCCATACACCCCCCCCCCCCCAACTGCAAGAGGCATAGATCGTCATGAAGCCCCGCAACTGCGGAGGCTCCTGAGGATCTATGCATTTTTGCTGGGCTCACCGTGTGCCCATGTTCTTTGGACAGCTGGGGTCTTTGGCGTCGAATTAAACAAATCATTCAGAAACGCAATCAGCGTCTGCTGGCAGAGAAGGGGTTAGATTTCCGTTTATTTTAGGCTATATATGTGTAGTGTGTGTGTGTGTGTGTGTGTGTGTGTGTGTGTGTGTGTGTGTGTGTGTGTGTGTGTGTGTGTGTGTGTGTGTGTGTGTGTGTGTCAAAATGCACGTCAAGTGTTTATTACCAACTGTTTTTCTTAGATAAATCACAGGGACTTGCAAATATAGGACAGAATTCTGCGGATGTTTGCTGCTAACTGCGTGCAGTTGTACGGAAATTCCGAGAGCTGGTCCACCAACGTCTTATAATATATTTTGCCTCGCCAAAGTGTACTGAAGCACCTGTACTTACATACACTTTAGCCAGCTGAATTGCCGCCCAGCCGTATTTTTTTGTGGCAACAAGGGCAATCATATATACTTCTGACGTATGACGTGAGGCCGGGTTACTTGTCTTGCTCGGTCGAGAATGCTCTAAGATTCAAACACACAATCCACTGAATGCGTGGAGTCCGTGTAAGATATGCCCAATTCTGATTTAAAGATAACCTCTGTTATATATTGGGGCCAGTTGCATGAGTGAGCTTTGTCCTGCGTAATCAACTAAGCAAAGGTGCTCCGCCGTAGCGGAGAACCCGTTTGCTTAGTGGCTGACGCAGGACAAAGCTTACTCGTGCCCCTGGTCTGTAGGTCTTGACCTTACGGTTCGGTTTTAAGCCATAAAATCACAGACCTGCGTTCGTCGTGGCTAAAAGATTGTACAACATTCCTTAGTAATACAGCGTTTTCGCTAAACTTGCTGGGACTAAACTGCCTCTGTCTGTTTAGAATTGTATGTTGAATTAACCCATTTAACTCCAAGGCCGCATTTCCTAAAGTTTGGAGGTGTCGCCTAACTACTCAGTAGGTTGCAGAAGATGGAACGAGCATGATAATTCAAGGGTAGTGCCAATATTGGTTGTATTACGAGTTAGGCTTTGCCAGTGGTTCTTGTCGCCTCAAGGTTCCGGTCAGGGGGGTCAATGTCGGAGGTAATAGTCGAGGGCTTTAGCCCGAGACTTTTACCTCCGACATTGACACCCTTGAACAGACCCGAGAGGAGACAAGAACCACTGGCACAGCCTAACTCGTAATACAACGATTTTGTCTTCAACACCAAACTCGCACCAAACTCAGCACTTTCGGCCCCCGCTCCTTCTCCGTCTACGGTCCATCCACCTGGAACACTCTCCCACTCTCTCTCTGTCAGAAACACTCTCTCTTCTCCTTCCAGTCCGCCCTCAAAACTCACCTCTTTCAACAGTTCTAGCACTATATCACCAAACTCCCCACCCCAAGCTGACTGTCGTAATGTATTTGCTGGAGTAGTGACAGGAATTCTGAAGAAAAATATCACGAGCATCAAAATAATAATAATAATTATTATTATTATTATTATTATTTTTATTATTATTATTATTATTATTATTATTATTATTATTATTATTATTATTATTATTAAAATGACGTTAATACAAGATTGACGTCATGGCATCGCTAGTCTCACGACGCCGTGTACACAGTCATGAAATTGATGTTTCACGTCACTCTTCCGAAAGGCACGCAGCCTCTTCTAGGGCTGACTGTTCGTTCAACACAGCCTCTTCCAGGGCTGACTGTTTCATGGGAGTATAATATACTCCCATGAAACACTATATTATAGTGGATCCGAAACTTGCAAAAATAATTAATTATTATTTAAAACGTTTAAGAGGTACAAAGCTGGCTAACGACCTCTTTCAATGTCTTTCTCCAAACTAGCTATATTCAAAATTTCAAGTAAATATGACAAAAATTACGGACTAATCTGGGTCAACCGACTTTCTATAAACGGTCTTTTATGTCTTCAATGTGACATCCAGTTACAACATGCCCGGAGGCTGTCTTAGCCACCCCTTAATTTCCCAAAGTTTCAAGCTTGTGCGTACAGCAATGATCCGAGATTCTCGTGTTTACATAACCCCCCCCCCCCCCCTCCCCCCCCCCCCCACACACACACACACACACACACACACACGCATACGGCCTTTCGCGCCAAATATACGTTCAGGAACGATGTTAGCATAACTAGACATGACGTAATTTTGATCTTGTTACTTTAGTTGTCAGAGGTTTAGGCCTGCCCGGCTTTGACATCATGGACATGCTATTAAATTCGGCCCACCGCGACCCATCCTAAAAAGTCCTTCTATAAATAGAATTGACTTAAAAGAGAACAGCTGGTCACATCTTTATGTTTTTACCGACTTTGTTGTTTTGCAAATATAACTTATTTTACATAATACACATTACTCGCCTAAATATCATATTTGCTTTACTTCAAATGTTAATTTTTGTTTTGACATTTGAAAATGTCATACTTACTAGTTGCACAGCAAGTACTTCAAACAAGACATGTTTCCTGTTTCTGTCGTGTGCACAGCGTAGTCCCAAATCTTTCACACCATAGGCCATTTCTGAACAACCGAGATCGTCTTTTGCACAGCGTAGTCTCGACATCAAATAAGCTTTTTCAGTTCAAATGACACTAAAATTCCCTAACCTAACCACTTGTTGTCATTTGTACAACCGACAAGAATGTTGGCACGTGTATTTAGTGTAGTGTAGACGCAGTTAAGCAGCAGAATCTGGCCTGACGAATCGGACACGCGATCGATCAAATTTTGCACACTTAAATCTCGCCGATTTCATCAAATTATGACAGTTTTCGGCCACATTTGTTACCTCTGCAACTAGCTACAGGTGCGCCAATCTATTTGCAGCCAGGGGATGCTAAACATGAACAATATTGACTTACATTTTTTTCTGATCCACGAATACATTGCAGCTTAGTGGGTCGTACGGATCGGGGACGAAGTCCTTATCTTCGCTACGTGCACAGGCGCAGTCCTGTCTACATACCCTGCTAAAGCAATACATCTGCCACAAACAACGATTTTAAACATGGGGGATGAGCGGAGTGGCGAATAAAAATGCATCTGTGTCCATATGTCTGATGGAATATATTAACTAATGTTCTGAATTGTGGGTCGCGCAAATACCCATTGTGGTATCATAACTAATGACAGCCGCGGCCAGATCGGGCAGTGTGCAAATTTTTTTTTTTTTTAAACTTCAGCCTAGCCTGTTCGTTACAATGATCACGCTGATCTAGTCACAGTACTTAACTATCATGGTCATCGATCGAGGAGGAGGGGGGGGGGGGGGGGGCAAAGGGTTTCCGAGTACGATGAATGAAAAATGCATCTGTGTCTATATGTCTGATGGAATATATTAACGTACTGTTCTGAATTGTGGGTCGCACAAATACCGATTGTGGTATCATAACTGATGACAGCCGCGGCCAGATCGGTCAGTGTGAAAAAATTAAAAAAAAACTTCAGCCTAGCCTGTTCGTTACTATGATCACGCTGATCTAGTCACAGTACTTAACTATCATGGTCATCGATCGAGGAGGAGGGGGGGGGAAGGGTTTCCGTGTACGATGAATGAAAAATATCTTATAGAACATTCCGAGAGAACACAGCACGGCATGAAAATTTTGGTACGTTTTATAACAAACATCGCAAAGACCATTCACGGGGGAGAAAACATTTGCAGCACATGCCCGGACAGAATATCGGCAGATCAACATACACTAAGATGAAAATCAGGAAACTTCGTGGCGGATCACCTGTGCTATCTCAGTTCCGAAACTATGACAGACCTGATTCCTCCGACTATAACAATAAGAAATGAGAGCACGTCATTGCTGTGTGTGGACAGACCGAATAGATCTAAAGTAAAAACGAATGGGAGACAATCAGAAAGATGGGGAGAAAACACAGTCAGTACTGCCCGAAAGGCACTAGACGACATCTGTACGTGGCATGGACCTTCATGATCCGCCACAGCCGATATATTGCGGATATATTCTTCTTTTTGTGCAAAGTTATACAGTTAAGAAATTTTGAATTCATCACTGAACGATCATGAGAAAGATGGGAAAACACTATGAATACAACGGAAGCAAACTTGTTTGCAAGTGTTTGCAAACTTGTTTGCAAGTGTCATAGATTATCATGCGGATTAGTATAGTCTACAAGATCCAAGTGTCAGATGGCTGTATATGCGTGGTACTGTGGTTTATTAGAGTGTGCTGTGCAGCCCAGTACCTCCGTTTTCAGCACTCGGGGTTTCTGTCGGGGTCACCTCACCCTTAACTCCTGGTCAAAAGGCATTTCCTGGGAGCACAGGATGGTTTGCTTTCGGAGTGTCCTTCTCCTAGATGGGTTGCCGACCAAGGCTTATGAGTCCCATCCACTCAAGTTTTTCCTCGGAGTTTCTTCTCGAAGGAGACCTGATCTGCCAACCAAAGCTATCGAGCATCCCTGCCCGGATTTGTATAGGGTTTACTCCCTTAGCCTTTGCCTCTCCCAAGGCACCCACAAGGCAGTGGGGCTATTTACTCATAGCTTGGATCTGGTTCATGGACATCAGGGCTTGTCCACAAATCGATGGGCTTGCATGCCGCATGTCTGGGGGCCATAACTCCTCCGAGTCCTCTGTAGTTTAGCCCGAGTCCGTAAGGTGCTCGGTTACCGTGAGTCGCCACAGGGAGGCACTACATGAGGCTCGTTGTTGGAGAGGCTGTGTACTGGCAGGGAGATACTGACATACTCTGCTGCCCTTTTCGCAGAACTGCTAGCCAGCGGTGGGAGCTGAAAGCGAGAGTGACAATCACAGACGCTACACTACCACACTAGACGCATCACAACAACCATTTGACCATGTGTGACCATCAACACAGAAAATTCATCAGCCACACTCTTCTCTCTCTCCAACAAAGCAAAGGATGGCAACCTAACACTGGGCAACACCCCACTGCGGTATAAAGATCAACATACATACCTGGGAGTCACCCTTGACAATAAGCAATCCAGACCAAAAAGGTGACTTGACAATAGGTTGACGTGGAAGCCGCACATCTGGAACGCAGAAGCGAAATCTAGAAGAAAGCTAAACATCATGAGGAAGCTGGCTGAAACACAATGGGGAGCCAATGAAAATATCCTCAAAAATGTATATCAAGGCACAGTGAGACCACACCTTGAGTACGGATCCTATGCATGGTTGATGGCAGCCCAGTCACACCAGCAGACCATTGACAGAGTTCAGAACCAGGCACTGCGTATCATCACCGGCGCAATGAGATCCACACCAATTGAAAAGTTTGAAGAGACAACAGGCATCTCACCCCTGCGCATGAGAAGAGATTGAAAAGCCTTGATACAGTCCACAAAGGTCAAGCCTTCCAAAGACCATCCTATGAACGCCAGGATGAAACAACCACACTCAGGGAGACTGAAAAGATCAAGCTTTGTGAAGGAGACGAGAACACTGCAGAGAAAACACCAGGCAAAGCTCCCTGCGCAGGTCGAGGCTATGAATCCTGCTAGTGACCTTCCACTCTGGGAAAGTAAGCCAGAAAACAACACCATCTCTTCCACGGTACCCTACATACCAAAGATGAGCACAGCACTGTGAGCAAGAAAGCCCTGACAGTGGCCATGCTCGAAGAAAAGTATCCCCAGGAAGCGTGGATACGGGCATACACCGATAGATCAGCCACAGATGCCGTTCAGAATGGAGGGGTGGGGTGTACATTCAGTACCCAAACGGAAAATGGCGTGCAGGCAGTACCAAGAGGCCTTCACTGCACAAATTACAGAGCTGAGGTGGAAGCCCTGGTCCGCGCTGCAAACACCCTTAGTGGTACTGCAGACCCTGATGCCCAGACTGTCTTCCTGACTGATGCCATGTCTGTCCTTGAGGCAGCAACAGCAAGCAAACTGCCACGTCTACGAGGCACTGCAAAACATCAAGTGCACCAGACTGGTGCTGCAGGGGATCCCTTCACACTGTGGCATCTACGGCAATGAAGAAGCTGACAGAATGGCAAAAGTGGGCGCAGAGGAAGAACAAGACAAAAATGGAGTCAGCTTCACAGAGATGAAGACCATCATTAAGTCTGTGTACAGACCACCACAACGGCCCCTAGACAGTTACCATCAGATGTCCAGACAAGAGCAGGTGACCATCTTCCGTCTGAGGACCGGTCACAATCGACTCAATTTCCACCTGCACAGACGCTTTCACCTCGTGCCATCTCCCCTGTGCCCTTGTGGAGAAGCAGAGCAGACCACAGAGCACATCCTCCAGGACTGTGGGAACCACCAGCTGCTGAGGGAGGAGATATGGCCGAAGCCCGCCACTCTACAAGAGAAACTGTACGGACCTGTGGAGGCGCTACAGAAGACCACAGATTTCATTTGGAGAGCCAAACTCCAAGTGTGACGGCGTTCGAGAAGAAAAAGAAAAAGAAGAAGCCTACAAGCTGGAATACGTAGCCCAATGCATCTGCTGACTTGGAGCTAAAGAATTGACGTCTTGCTACTGAGAGTGAGTTAGAGCTACGGGCGGAGATCATCACAAAAGGAAAAGCTTGGGCTTGTTGCACGATAACGATTTAAATAAGAGCAAAAAAATGACGCCTTGCTACTGACAGTGAGTTAGAGCTACGGGCGGAGATCATCACAACAGGAAAGGCCTGGGATTGTTGCACGATAACGATTTAAATAAGAGCACGAAATGACGGACAGAAAAGTAGTGATGACGGTGCACGAAAATGCCCATTTACTTCCCTGTGCCATTAATTGAGCACAATGCAGATAGTATGGACCCATTTCAACACATCGGCCTACAAATGACCACCGAAAAAATAACCCACAGATGTAACTTGTAAGGCATGACGTGGGTTGAATTACTCAAGATCGGCTTAACGTACACCTGCACTACACAATTTGTTATAAATAGTTGCAATATGTTTACCTCAGTCAGACCACTAAGATCACAGAGAACTGGTCAACTGTAAGGAATCTCACCTTCGATCCCTGGCGCTGACGATGGCGACTGACTTCTGCATACACAAAAGTGCGCGTCATTTTAAACGCGTGACGTCACTTTTCTTCATTTGACTTGAAACCAATCACATCCGTCTTTGTCGAATGAACTCCAATGAAGTTCAAGTCTGCACTCTGTGCGTGCGTTGCCTGTGTATGTGTCAGAGGGAAAGAGAGAATTACGTGATGCCTAGAGTATTGCGTCAGTGTCTGAGTTGCAGTTTTTACGTCACCGTCACTGTCTGGTTTTCTCGAAAAGTCACGGCTTTTTACTTTTTACTTTTTTCGGCAAAGAATTAGATTTTACTTTTTTTAAGTTGAAAGGATACAAAGCTGGCTAACGAACTCATCCAATGTCTTTATCCAAACTGGCTACATGCAAAAGTTCCAGTAAATATGACAAAAATTACGGACTGTGATCTGGGTCAACCGACTTCCTATAAACGGTTGTTTATGGCTTCAATGAGACATTAAATCACAATATGTTCGGAGGCTCTCTTAGCCACCCACTTAAGAAAGTATTTCGCCAAGTTTCAAGCTTGTGTGTACAGAAATATCGGAGATTCTCTTGTTTACATACATACGCACACACATACGCACATACATACATACATACGCACATACGGCGCTTCGCGCCAAATGTACGTTCAGCAGCGAGGTTAGCGTAACTAGACATAACGTAATTTGTATCTTGTTACTTCAATTGTTAGAGGTTTATCTTTGACATCATGGACATGCTGTTAAATTCGCCCCAACTGCGACCCGTCCTAAAAAGTCCCTTCTATAAATAGAAGGGACTTTATAAGAGAGTCTATTTATCACATGTTACCTTGGTAATATGTCACAAAGGGACTCCCGTTGCCTTGAGAACCTAGGACCAGGGGAAAAAAATCAAATAGAGCCAGGCCAATGAGAAAAAGTGTAAAGAGACTGAAAGAAGATAAATCAGCTTGGCGCCATCAGGCGCCAAGCTAAACTGGCACTACCCTTGAATAATCATGCTCGATCTCCTGCTGTAGGATTTCGGGAATAAATGGGTGAATAATGTAGTCTGAACGTATTTGTAGGAGAAATGTCCTAATTGTCGGTTTATAAAAATCAGTATTTATTATGGGATAGCACTGTACTGTATCAATATGCAGTTCCAATGGGATAACGTTGTTGGACTAAAACTACAAGAGCAATCGAAGCGACCACTTCACATGACAGCGTTCATAGTGTTTATGATAAAATAGTCCTGTCAATAAAATGTGGCGTCCCACAAGACCCATTCGTGTCAGTCGGGTAATATCCGCAAAGCACTCAGTCAGGCAGCAAGTCAGAACAAGAATCGTATCACTGACAGATAACAACGTGCGGCAATTCTGACAGACGATTTCGCAAATCAGAAATATGTCAAAAAGTGCTCGCAAATAGTGCAATAAAAGCCCGGACAATAAAAATGTGACTGCCAAGTGAGTAAAATGCAGAGAATATCCCATCGGCAACAACTCGCTTAGAAAAGGCAGTTACAACACAATGTATTAATATTTTGCGTTAAAACGCTTTTCCAAAATAGACACACAAACAAGTAAGACCTATACAATTTACAACTTATTATCTGTTCGTCGTGGGAAGATGCAGCTGTTGCATACACCCACCACGAACAGATAAGCTGCAAACTGCGTACTTGTTTGTATGTCTGTTTGGTAAAAAGGTTTTATCGCGAAATAATAGTAAGGTTTTGTTTGCAACGAACGACTCCCAACACCGATCGTGCGCGAAGTCATGGCGCATAACCAGCTTCTACCATAAGCCTGGACATCAATCCAAACATCTCCAAGAGCCACCTCTTGGAGATGTTTAGAGTGTTGTATACATGCTTAAGTTACAAGCTGATTATCAGCCGTGACTTTGCTCTCGTTCGTTGTCTGAGTCGCTCATCGCAAACGAGCCCTCTTATTAATAAATTGTGACGAAAACGGTTCATGAAAAGCCCGGACAAAACATGCGAGATATCTCACGTTTGTCCGGGCTTTTAATCCAGTGTTTGCGTCTTCCTTTACAGTTCTCTCTTTTCACATGCTATACATTTTCTTTAATGATTTGATTTTTTTTAATTAAAAAAATTTTAAAAAGATGGGATGAACCATAACCTACAAAGTCCCTTCTATATGAGAGCTGTCAAAGGTCTCTACCTTTTGTCTTTGACTTCATTCTAATGTTGAAATATCTCCTTTTGAAAAAGCCTTGCAGATGTGTCAATGCGTCCTAGTGAACTCTATAAGGGACGACGCAGTGCATGCGCGTCATTGGTCAAACGTCATTTGTCATCACGCATTTTTTTTTTTTTTTCATTTTTTTTTTTTTTTACGTAATTTTAGATTTAACGTGATATGAGATTCGCTTTCGCTTCAAGACTTGCGAAAATGGATGAAAAACTAGAATTTCACGGTACAATTTCAGTATTTTGTGTGAAATCAGGTTGACTTTACCTAGCTACATGCTATACTAAGTACAGCTGCATGCTCTTCTGAAAGCGCGTCGATGTGTGTGTATGCGTGTGCGTGCGTGCATGCGCGCACTGCAAACATCCTCAAGAGGCACAGATGTCCATGCATCCTCCGCAAACTTGTGGATCTATGCGCGCATATGTGTCACTGGTTTGTCAAACGTCATTTGTCATGACGCATTTTTTTGTTTTTAAGTAATTTTATATTTAACGTGATATGAGTTTCGCTTTCGCTTCAAGACTTACGAAAATGGTGACAAAACTAGAATTTCACGGTACAATTTCAGTCTTGCTATAATTTGTGTGAAATCAGGTTGACTTTACCTAGCTACGTGCTATACTAAGTACACCTGCACGCTCTTGTGAAAGCGCGTCGATGTGTGTGTAAGCGTGTGCGTGAGTGCATGCGCGCGCTCCAAACATCCTCTAGAGGCATAAATGTTCGTGCACCCTCCGGGCACATGAGGATCTATGCCTCTTAGAGATGCGCGCATATGTGTGAGAAAGAGCGAGCTAGAGAGAGAGAGAGAATTACGTCATATCAGTGTCTGCGTGGTGACGGGGTTGCTTCTTTTACGTCACCGTCACTGTCTGACTTTCTCTAGAAGTCAAGGTTTTTTTGGGGTTTTTTTGTTGATTTTTTTACTGTTTTAATTATTTTCTGAAAAGAATTAATTTTTACTAAGAAGTTGAAAGGATACAAAACTGGCCAACGAACTCATCCAATGTCTTTCTCCAAACTAGCTATATGCAAAAGTTCCAGTAAATATGACAAAAATTACGGACTCTAATCTGTGTCAACCGACTTCCTATAAACGGTTATTTATGTCGTCAACGAGACATTCAATTACAATATGCTCGGAGGATCTCTTAGCCACCTACTTAAGAAAGTATTTCGCTAAGTTTCAAGCTTGTGTGTACAGAAATATCGGAGATACTCTTGTTTACATACATACACACACGCATACAGACATACATACATACGAACATACGTACGCACATACGGCGCTTCGCGACAAATATACGTTCAGCAGCGAGGTTAGCGTAAGTAGACATGACGTAATTTTTATCTTGTTACTTCAATTGTAAGAGGTTTAGCCTGCCCGTCTTTGACATTATGGACATGGTATTAAATTGGCCCCACCGAGACCCGTCCTAAAAAGTGCCTTCTATAAATAGATGGGACTTAATAAGAGCTTCTAACAACAACAGCAAAGCCAGAAATAAAATGATGTCCCCAAAACATCCACAGCTAAACTCCCTCGTATGTAAACTTACCCCAGCATCTTGACACGCCCGTCAAAGATTCATCCACCCGACTCTGGTTGCGACAGGGGATCATCCACCCCGAGTATCTTACTCCAAGTGACCAAAGGTCCTCGGGCCGACGTCGGCCCCTGTTGGCCCACGCACTTCTGTACGCGGGCCAACGGTGGCCGACGTCGGCGCGAGGACCTTTGACTCATTGGTTTACTCCAAGTACAAACAGTGCTATGAGAAAAGACAGCAAGTCTGTTTGTGAGAAAAGCGAGATTTTAATTGTCTAGCAATGAAAATCTAGCTTTTCTCAAATGAGGACGTGATGTTTTTTGCCGTGTATCGGCAGAGCCGGGGGATATGAGAGGAGTATGCCAATAACGCTCTAACTGCCGTTAATCCCCCCGAGTCAAGCCCCTTCCCTGTACACTTTAACGGGGGTGAAACTCGAGCTTCCACTGGATTGTTGGTGTGGCTAATGATGTTGTCAAGCTAGGGCTGAACGGGGTCCGTTACTGACATGGAAACATTTCTGAACAGGAGTTAGTCCCAAGCCCGGAGACAGAGACAACAAAGTAATACATTTCGTGTGACTGGACTACTTCCCCCCCCCCTCCCTCACCCCCCACCCTTACCCCCCTCCCACCCCACCCCCGTAGCAAAACGTCTTCGGGCCCACTGCGGCCATCGTGGGCCCGACAACCTTTGCTTAATGGGACGGAACTTAGGGACAGGGGGTGGTGGGGGGGAGGGGGTAGGAGCGGGTGGATGGGAGGAATGAAAGAAGGAAAAGACGGGGGAGAAACACAAGAATAGAAGATGAAAACGAAGGGGAAAACAAGAACAGAACAAATGAAAAGAAGAAAAACACAAGAACCAAAAATGAACAAAAAGAGTTAGAGATATATGCACAGTAGGTACTGTGTTAGCTATCATTTTTCCGTTTGCCTCTCAATATCTAAGCAAGACAGAAAGACAGCCGGACGGCTTTAATTCATTCTACCCCAGACACACCACAGCAAGATAAGGATCCACCATGATAGTTCAAGGGTGATGCCAGAATAGCTTGGCGCCTATGGGCGCCAAGCTATTCTGGCATCGCCCTTGAACTATCATGGTCAATCTGTGTCCTGCACTGCAATGCAGTCTTCAGAGGACAACGGCAAAATTTTGGCATTTCGGTGTTGGGGTAGAATGAGTTAAGCTGGGGAAGCCACAGAGCTCTTGAAGGTAATAATGTGGTGGTGGTGGAGGTGTTGTAAATTTTATTGCTTTTGGTGTTGTTGTTATTTTTGCTGCTGCAGCTGCTGCTGATGCAGTGCGTGTAAATTTGTCATGACTGAATGCTGGTTGATTGTTTGGGTTTGTATGTGTGGGGTTTTTTGTTTGTTTGTTTGTTTGTTGTTGTTGGTTTTTTTGCGGGTTTGTTTGTTTGTTTGTTTGTTTGTTTGTTTGTTTGTTTGTTTTGGTTTGGTTTGGTTTTTTTTGGGGGGTTGTTGTTGCTGGTGTTGTTTAGGTTGTGTTTTTTTCTTTTTTTTAAGTAGTTTGACGGTCTATTCGTTAGTACGTACGTTACTTTCTTTAGCGATTTGTGCTCAAGTGTGAGAAGGCGCGCGCGCGTGTGTGTATGTGTGTGCGTGCGTGCGTGCGCACGTGCGCGCTCGGGATTTATAACCCGTTTAGTTACGAGCAAATGCAGAAAACTGTTTCAGGGATCATGGTGCCTCAAAGGTGGTGCCAGAATATATATTCTGTCCAAACTTTTGAACCATCATCGTCTCCTGAAATGCAATGAAGTCTTCTGGTGACAACTCTCATGTTGGAACTTACCAGTGCGCAAAGGTCAACGGGCCAGCGTCGGCCGCCATTAGCCCGCGCACACCTGTGCGCCCGCCGGCCAACGGCAGCCGACGTCGGCCCGATGGCCTATTGCGCAGTGGGTTTCCACCTCAGGACAGACAGTGTTAATTGGTTTCGTATAACAATTTACTTAACCCTTTGGCGCGGGGGAATCATCGCGACAAAAACCGCTGCCGACAGCCAAACGGTTAAAGTTGGTTCCCGTGTGTTCATGTACTCCTCACACACACACATAATGACTAAAACTTCCACACAAGAAATAGAAAGCTGAAATAACCGAAAAACAAAATCACAATTGTTTTCGAGTTTTATAACAAAATTTTGTAACAAATGCTCAGATTCACAAATACTGTTGCTGCTTCAAAAACCGAATATGGTACAGGTATATCAAAGAACGGGGGGAAAGCGGAAAACGATACCACTTTGCCAGCATAAATTATATAAGACATATTGCACTTGAAAGGACTGACAAGATTTAGGGTTGTTTCCCCTTACATAACAAACGTTCATCTCTCTCTCTCTCTCTCTCTCTCTCTCTCTCTCTCTCTCTCTCTCTCTCTCTCTCTCTCTCTCTCTCTCTCTCTCTCTCTGTCTGTACCTGCACGCACGCACGCACGCACGTACGCACGCACGCACGCACGCACGCACGCACGCACGCACACACACACACACACACACACACACACATTCACTCACTCACTCACTCACTCACTCACTCACTCACACACACACACACACACACACACACACACACATACATATGCACATGCACACACACACACACACACACACACACACACACACACACACACAAGTATTTGGACAACAAAAAGTGCAGTCTAGCCGTGCATTGTAAAATTAGAAAAAAATCAATGACTTGAACAAAAACGCGCAACGAAGAATACAGTCTGAGCAAAGAAGAGTTCGTTTTATAATGGATTACAGAGACACTTAACTCATTCGAGACGTGCCGATTCCGGATACGCGGCATAAGCCTCGTATCCGGAGGCGGCACATCTCGAATGAGTTAACCAAATGGTTTCAAAGGAAGTTACCGCACTCTGTTACCTCAGGCAAAGGCTGCTCTCATTAACTGACTTCAGCCGGAAAACAGTTTACAGTAACTATTGACTTGATTTTTATGCGGGGATTGTCTTCAGCCACAGTACGCTCATAATGTGACAAATTCTTGTTCTTCTAACAGAGATAAACATTCTCTGATGTCGGAGTGCGGCCACATACATGGTGGCGGGGGGCATCAAAAGCAGTCACACACGCAGTCCTCCCGCCCTGACTGGTCATTCACGGAGTGTTTAGCCCAGGAGCGTAAAAAGCGACATCTGCACACTGTGAAGGTCTTTGGTTTACCAAAACGAGGAGAACACAATAATGGACGCCCCTGAATGTGTTACGATTTGTGATATCAGACCACACGATTCTACTCTGTAAAGTACAATACCACAGACCAGCAAGGACAATTCACAGAACTGCACTCACTTTGCCCGTACCGTTTGCTGGAGTACTCCCCAGACAGACCTACACGGGGAGTACATCACAACTACACATATATTCCAATGAGATAGCCCGGATAGCATAGATAGGCCCACTTGGGCAGTACATGACAAGTACACTTCTATTCCAATAAGATGCTAAAGTTCCCATTCGGGGAGTACACCACAAGTACACTTGTCTTCTATTCTAATGAGATGCGAAGCATCTCATTAGAATAAAAGTGTACTTGTGGCGTTCTCCCCGAGTGGGTGCATCTGGGGACTGCTCCCACGAACGGTCGGGGTGGTCTCACTCAAAATTATATTGGGTCTCATCTGTCTTCCTAATTTCAAGTCCCTGCTGGTCTTCCGTTGCGGGTGAATAATATGACAAAGCACTGTTTCGTATTTCATGTATACACAATCGGAGTAAGCAAAGGTCAGACTCAGTATATGTATCAGAATGTCGCGGAATCTGGCCGACTGTATCCTTAGTCGTGCGCAGGCCAACAAAGGGTGGAGTCGCCAGAGCACGTTTCGCTTACTAAGTGTCTTTTCTACACAAGCCTATGTACGTTAAGCACCACACGGACCCGAACGCCAATACTGCGGTCTGTTTTTTTGTTGTTTTTTTTTTTTTTTTTTGGGGGGGTATTTTGTTTTGTTTGATTTTTTATTTTTGGTTCCCTGGTATCGAGATTTAACCTATTCAGCCCTGACGCACTACAGCAGGAGATGGGTCGACCATGATAATTCAAGGGTAGTGCCAGCTCCTGCAAGAAGTGCATAGTCGTTAGATGACGCCTCCAAAATTTGGGAAATACGTGCTCCGGGCTGAATGAGTTAATGAGGCTGGGCGGCTTCTGTAAATGTATTTCAATTTCCGTACGTGCATTTACAGTCTACATTTCTGATAAAGGTGGGGCATAATAAAATTCGGATGTAACAACAGAGAATAACCCAACGAAGAAAGAAACACGATTAGAAAAGACAGTTACATCACAACTGTGTCGTAACTGTCTTTTCTAAGCGTGTTTCTTTCTTCGTTGGGTTCTTCTCTGCATCTTACACGCTTGGCAGTCACCTTTATATCTGAATATAACAACACACTTTCAAAAGTCCCGACGTCACTCTTTTTATGTAAATTACTTTGCTTAAACAAAAATAAACAGATATAACAAGAAGAAAAATTGGGTCCCCGGGCTATTTGCTATATCTGACGTGTCTTATATTTCAATTTTATTCAGAATCGGTGACACATGTGTTCGCTGTCCTCGTAAGTTCTACGTCCTGTTAATGTACTCAAATTTCCGCCTCTTTGGGATTCAGCGGTTTTGCGCCATGCTTCGCAATTTGGACATGAAACGGAAGTGTTTCTCGCGTACATGGTAGATTTTGGAAATACTTTCTTGCTGCACGATATTTGGCTTACATCAAGATTGTCTTCTGATGGCGATCCTTCGTGCTTTTTCATAGACAGCAAAACAACGCTGTCATCACTAATATTTCGAGTATAATTCGATGCTTGAAATTCGTCCCCTGTGTCTGACGGGTGCAGTACTTTTGATTGTTCTAATTTGAAAGTCAGATGGTGTTTCGTGGCGTTCTCAATCACAGGCAGCGAAGACTGCTTGTGTCTAGAACGTTGGCGTTGTCGACCTAAATGCGGCAGTGATGTATTCAGGCTTTCGTTCTCTGATGCCCAGCTGTCTGTCTCCCTACCTTCAAACAATGGTTCATCAGCTGTAGATATGCTGTCGCTAATGCTTGATGCGCCACCACATGTAACGTTTTCAGTATCAACAAGATAATAGGCGGAGTCAGCAGTCTTTGTGGCGGGACTTTGTGTGTCTGTCTCAAGGTTTGTCACCAAAGTAGACAGTTCCATTGTTTCTGAACTATGACGAGTTTCATCTGTTGAAGGTTCTTCCTGCAAACTCTCTGAAGACATGCTGAATCCTGAGTTTAAACGACCACGGTTTTCACGAGCACAAATTGTGCCTTTTTCTACGTGAAAAACGTTGTAGCTTAAACTATCGTCATCGTTTTCCTCCCCCTCTTCCACAGGACCGAATTCAAACAAAACGCCATCCTCGAAATTGTGACGTTCTTTCGCGTTTTCACCCACATCGTTGCCAGATCTGTCAAGATGGGATGTGACTAGTTTACTGACTTCACTTTCACAACTTTGATGTCGGGATGTCATTATTTCATTGACGTCATCTTCCGAATTTAGACGTCGTGCCGTCACCAATTCTGTGGCGTCATTTTCTCTAGTTTCGTCCAATGGCGTCAAGGATTGAGCCAGAGCTGGGTCCTCTGACACGCTGTCGTCGGCAGCTATGACGGCTGATCCTCTTTCCCTGTGTGTATTTCTGTGGAAACCGTTGACGGCAAACACTCGGCGGACACTCAGAGTCCCGTTAAAGATGGAAGATTGAAAGTGCCGCCGGAATCTGCAGAAATAATGGTAAGCGTGTAGTAAGTTTCATTGTCATGTCAGACTGAAACTGTGAAGTAAAATAAACCTCACAGATTTATATAAACCTTTTGGCTGTCGGATTCCCGCATGAATCATCGCAACAATAACCGCTACCAACATCAACAGGAATAACTGACTTTTTTATTTGAGCAAAAGTTTCGAAACTTCCAAATTTAGGAGTTGTTATCTGAAAACAGTTCATTTTTAACAGATCGACCATGATAGTTTACAGGCGGTACCTCATGCTGGATCTGTATCTGATTAAAGTATTTCTAGGCTGAGTAAGTCAAAGCCAGATTTAACCCCAAGGCCGCATTTTCCAAATGTTGATGGTGTCCTTTAACAAATATGTACCAGTTTCAGGAGACGGATCGACCATGATAATTTAAGGGTAGTGCCATATTGGTTTGGCGCCTGAAGGCGTCAGGCTAATCCAGCACTACACTTGAATTATTATGGTCGAAGCATCTCCTGTTGTCTTGCCTCGAGGCTAAATGGGGTTTTTTTTTTTGTTTGTTTTTGTTTTTAAAACGAAGAGAAGAACAGCGCAATAAATTATTATAAGAACAGGGCAAGAAAGTATTATAAGCCATTCACTGCCACTTGACGCAGATTGTGTTTCTGAACTCCTTTTTAATAATTGAACGCCGAAGGGCTCTAGCCGTCCCAGGATCATGGATTCAAAGTGGTGTCAGCAAGAGGCATAGATCCTCATGAGCCCCCGCAACTGCGGGGGTTCATGAGGATCTAGGGCTCTTGCAGTTAGATCTCCTCACTTTTTCTCGGGAGCGAAAAGGTTAAATAAGCTTTATTGGTTGGCTGTACATTGCTTAACGTCCCGAAATCAGCAAAGACTTACTGAGGACGTGCCTGCGCTGCATGTAAAAAAAAACAGAACAGAATATTTAACTCATTCTGCCCGCGACACAACACAGCAAGATATGGTCCGACTATGATAGTTCAAGGGTGGTGGCAGAATAGCTAAGCAATTCTGCCACCGCCCTTGAACTATCATGGTCGATCTGTCTCCTGAATTGTAATGCAGTCCTCAGAGGATAACTCCAAAATGTGGGTATTTCGTACCTCGGGCACAATGAGTTAATGTATGTCGCCAGACAGTCCAAGAGCTAAATTAATGTAACCCTCTGGCTGTCAGTAGCGCTTTTTGTCGCCATGATTCCCGCAGGAATCATCGCGACAAAACGCGCTACCGACAGACAAAGGGTTAAGGTATGGTTGGGACGCTGTACCTTCAAACTAATTTGCCTTCTTTCAGACTCTTTACACTTTTTCTCATTGACCTAGCCTGATCGCCTTTTTTTCCCTGGTCGCCCTCTCAAAAGGCAAAGAGAAGCTATTTACCACATGTTACCAAGGCAGCATGTGATAAGTAATCTCAGCTTATCACATGTTACGATGAGAACGTATTCGCTGAGTAAAACGTATTCCCTGAAACAAGTGTTGGGCCGTAACATTTCTCAGTAAAAATACATTCTAATCTCCAGTGAGTCAATGCGCTAGGCACAAAAATGCAGATAAATAAACAATTTAGAGACTCACACAACAAAAAACAACTGCATGCAGGTGTTTTGTAATATACTAATGTTGTATGTACCAATTTCATACAAAATAACTCAAAAATGTGTTTAGTTAGATAATATAACAGAAAATACGAAAGGGCAGACTCTACAGTCTATTTGAATCAAAACGGTGTGCACTACAGAAAGCCAGATAAAAAAAAACTGAAAGGGTTATGCAACAAAATAACTTTGTTTTCATCCCTACCTCACACAACCAATCTCTTTAGCGCAAACTGTACCACATGACCGAGCTACAAAACCCTTGTAGCGACAAATGGCGAACCCTCTTTCTGACGTGTCTTGGATGCCAGTTTTGTTCTATAAAAGATCGCCAAATGTTCTAAAGTACAAAGTTACTTAGTGTTGTTCGAAACAACAGGCACACTACTGGAGATGACAACTTCATGAAAGATTTTAAAATATGTCATAAGTTTATTATGTATAAAGATATATTCCTTTTACGTCAGTCATGTCTGGCGCGATGCACATTTCTTCTAGATTTCTTTTACGAAAATAGTGGAGAAATTAAAACAAATACGTTATTGGTAGCAGGGGCTTGCTGCACGGACCCTTGTAGGCTTTCCGGAGGTCAAAGGAACCATTGTGCCCCTCAGGCCTTCGGGGTACAATGGTTCATTTGACCTCCCTCAGGCCTACAAGGGTCCGTGTAGCAAACCCCTGCGACCAATAACTTATAATATGCACTATTTGTGTACTACCTGTGGTACCAATTGAATGCAAAATAATTATTTTATGTGTGTTAAATTAGAAAATACCTTAGAGAGAAATTTCCAAGCGTGTGCAGTTCGCTCGAGGAAATTTATTGCGAGTAGGAAATACTCAGATTTCTGTACCCTGGATTTCTAGGTCACACGTACTGAGCTTGGGGTTCTTTCAATGGTATACTTCATGCTAATATATTTTAACATTTAAAGACAAAATCGTTTTATCACGAGATAGATTTTGCCAGTATTTCTAGTCGACTCTCGGATCCGATTAGCGAGTTAAATGTCAGAGGAAAAAGTCCAGCGCTAAAGCTCTCGACTTTTACCTCTGACATTGAATTCCCTGATCGGAGCCGAGAGGTGACAAGAACCACTGACAATACAACTAATATGACGGAGCCACAGTTTATAAATAAGTGGAAAAAATATTACAGTTACAAATATGTGCAGGGATATGTCACATAAAAATGCATGACCCTCAATATATAACGTTTCATCTCTTAAATGCAATAGACCATTTAGCAACATACATCTAAATGTCAAGGACTACTTTAGGGGGCGAAAACAAAATGCAGAATTTGAAAAGGGCAGAAACAGGTGAGTATGCAAAGAGGAGACAGAGATACAAACAGTGAAACCCATTTGTCGAACTAAACATTAACCCTTTCAGCGCCAATACCCTACAGCAGGAGATTGATTGACCATGATAATTCAAGGGTAGTGCCAGATTAGCTTGGCGCCTTCAGGCGCCAATCTAATCTGGCACTACCCTTGAATTATCATGGTCAATCCACCTTCTGAAAGTGGTACATAGTCGTTAAGTAACACTTACAAAATTCGGGAAATGCGCCCGTGGCGCCAAACGGGTTAATATACTATCCAAGGGTACCCCGTGGGGGTGGGGGGAGGGGGGGGGAGTCTAAATAAGAACCGAGGGTTGAAAGGGTTGAAATCATAAAACAGTAACCCCTTCACTGCCAGTGAATACCGATTCGGTTTTTGAAGTCATTGTAAATTCAACATCAAAGATCCGCAACCGCCAAATTAACATCGATACAAAGTGGTTTCTGCAAGAGGCACATATATTCATAAGTCCCCGCAACTGTGGGGGCTCATGAGGATCCTTACCTCTTGCAGTCGGTTTGTGGCCTTTTTCTCTCGGCAGCGGCGGGTTTACAGGATTAACGGACGTACATATTTTCGTGTCGAGGTGAGGAGAAGCGACCTTCTGTGAATGTATTCATTGTAATGTGCATGGGGAAAATTAATATTGATAATAATAATAATAATAATAATAATAATAATAATAATAATAATAATAATAATAATAATAATAATAATAATAATAATAATAATAATAAAACTAGCTTTCTTAAAGTGCAGTTCTCCAGAACATTAATTTTTATCAAATATACTTATTAACTTATTAATTATTACCAAATTTATCAAATTGCAAGTTATCGAATTTCGTGTTTTCATTTTTAACAGAGATTAATTCATTCCATTTTTTTACATCTTGTTGCAACCAATACCACCACCGCAACCACCACCACCGCAGCATGCAAACTAGCCCAACTTTGTTCATTTATTACATACTTGCTGTTAGCTAGTCCCAGCATATATTTGAGCTCCTGTCGGAATCGCTTGCTGCGTGCAGAGTACAGAAGAAAGTTGGACCCGTAGTTGGTATAGGTCAGCAGATTACAAGCGGTAATCGTGATGTCCATCGTGGCGTTCCTACGTGAGCAATCTATGTCGCGGTCGTACAGAAAGCTGCCCACAAACAGAAGGGAAAGTCAGTGGCGTTCCGCAGAGCAAAAGGCCCACGGGCCTATATATGGCCTAAAATGGCCTGCGCACGCTGTATGCGGGCTATTTCAGGCCGATATCGGCCCGAGGACCTTTTGCTTACTGAGTTTTGCCTTGCAGGCCATCATCAGTTTAGGTGTTATTTTAAGCTGTTTACATTTTTGTCTGTGGACAGGGGAACAGGTCAGCGACTGCAATGTGAGCGTCAGTGGAGGCGGATATCATGTGATTTTTGAATGTCCATAATTTGCAACACTTAGACCACATGCAGGACCAGTGGCGCCCTCCTTTCCAACTAGCAGTCTTCATTTACTTTTTTAAAAGTACAGGTCAGTCTCAGTATGACAAGCTCCAATATACCGCGGTATCTGACGTAGGGATCGCAGTTCCTCTGGCTAATACTGAGGATGCACGGTGGGCGAAAGACCCGCGGGCTGACGTCAGCCTTAGCTGGCCTGCGCACAGTCGTGCGCGGACCAGCTAAGGCTGACGTCTGCCCGAGGACCTATTGTTTGCCGGTTTTTCTTCACAAGTCTATGTAATTTCAGCACCACAATAATGCGATCGCGAAATAACGCAGTCTGACTGTATGGCTCCCGGGTACCGCGATATACTGATGCAGACCTGTTTATAAAAACAACAGCAATCTAAACAACAACAAGAACAACAGCAACGACAACAACTTAATTACCTGTCCACAACGTAGTAGATGGCGCTGGGCAGTGTGGTAAGCAGGAAGACTGACGTCACCAACAGAAGCATGCGCGTCACGCCAGACGACATAGTGGAGTCTTGAGGACTGTCAGGGGCCATCTCTGGATGGTGATGGTTGGAATTCCTCGAGGAATTGACAGTGTCCATGCGCGAGTAGCGGTCACCTACTTGGTTAGGAGTCCGTCTTTGTCTGTATTTGGAGGGACGTTTTGTTTGCGATATTCGTCTGTTTTGCGATAATCGGCGTCGGGTTACGTCATTTGATACTTCTTCGTGTGACGAATTCCTAGAACTCGTTGAAATCTTCCGTGGTCTCTCTTCATGTGGGGGTCCTCCATTGCTAAGTGTTTCCTGGTGTTGGAGTGCATCTGACTGCGTGTTACAATGGCCTCCCTGCCGCTCTGTTGTCTCGTGTTCTGCATCTATCTCAAGTCCTTCTGAACTTGTATGAGGACTACTCCTTTCGCTGTCGATTCGTTTTATGGTCAATTCTGATTCAGCATCTAGTGCCTGAGACTCGTGCAGATTCCCGTCGAGATCAGTTGTTTCATGCTCTGGAACTAGAGTGGACTGAAGACTTGTTTCGCTCTCGTTTCCTGTGCCTGAAGTTACAATGCACTTTTCTGTTTCTGACACTCCCTGTGTAGTAGTATTTTCTGATAACTCCTTGTCTGTTAAGCCTATAGATACAGACTGTTGGCCTGTGTCGTCTGGTGCCCCAGATGGTGTGTGTGGTATATTGTGCGTCCGAGACGATTCGCGTATATTCTCAGACTGACAAGGTTGCTTTTGTGTGGTCTGTAAAACTAAAGACACGTCCTGCCCATCCTGCCTTAGTGAAGACGGTTCTTGATGCGTCGTTGAAGCTAAGAAATCATTCAGTGTTCCCACACATGCTTGAGACGGTTCCTGCAAAGTGTGTCCACCCCTTGCGCGTACCAGTTCGCGTCTGGTGGTGTTCCTGGGCCGATTCCTGATGGCCTTACGGAGGGTCTTAATGAGAAGCCAGTTACACACGGCCATGGTCACAAAGGGGATGAGGGAGTTGAAACACAAGTCCACCCACACAAAATAAAAGTCCTCAAAATATTTGATTTTTTTAGTCAATGAGTCGCATTCAACAGATACTGAACCTCCGCCTTTATCTGTAACAAAATACTGGGTGTTGTTGTTCAACCTTTCTCTGCTGGTGTTAAACATATTTCCTAGGGTACTATTTTCACTGAAATTGCTAGAAACTGTCTCATTCACAATGTCGCTCCCATTTGAATTTTCGCCATTATCACTGGTGTAAATGAGTCCATTAGTGAAGAGAAAGTGCATGTTAAGTCCCGACAGAAACACAAAGATCGCTGCGAGACGCAACACCGACCGTTTCACTGTAAACCATCCGCGCACATGCAAAGGTTTCAACACGCAAAGTGTTCGTTCAACCGTGACCGACACCAGAATCCAGGATGAGAAATCGAGCATGACATAGAGGAGGAACAAGTTGATCTTGCACCCGGCGTTTGACACAGTCCTGAGGTCGAAGTCAGTAACGGCGCGAACCCAGTACCGCACTGGACCAATGCTTAGTATGACACTGTCCGTGATGGCCAGGATGAACATATGCATTAGCGTGGAGGACTTGGTGAATTGTAAGCGACTGAAGATTATCACCACCATCAGGTTGCCAAACAAGCCGATCACAACAATAATGGGAGCTACAATCGTCCACATCCATTTTGTGGCATCCTCCGCTCTCCGGCAAAATGCTTCCGCACTGTCGTGAGCAGCACTGTCCTGCGGGTCTGACTGGTTGAACAAGTCCATCGCCGGGTAAGTACGTTTCCTAAAATGAAAAACTCGACATGATTACCTAACATGCCAGCGCAGGCGCGAATGACAGTCTAGTCAATCACTGAGTTGATGAATACTAGTTGACTGACTGACTGACTGACTGACTGACTGACTGACTGACTGACTGACTGACTGACTGACTGACTGACTGACTGACTGAACGAACGAACAACGGCGAAGGAACGAACAAACAAACAAACCAACAAGCAAGCAAACGAGCAACCAAATTTGCAGTGTTATTCGTGCCGGTTTGTTTGTTAGAACGAATTCGTTTGTTCGTTAGAATGAACGAAAGAATTACATTTGAAAATGAAAATGAAATTATCGCTGACTGTCTGACCAATCACATGACTGAATGAATGAGGGAATGATGGGACTTAACAACGAACCAATGAACGACTCAGGCAGGCGGCAAAACGAACCTTTCAAACATTTACTAATGGCTGGCAACTGAAATCCACACCTCCACATTTCGTCCTAGCTTTGAGACCGGTATAAAGCCTCTAACACCGCCAGCGATTAGTCAATTCTCCCGAGTGCCGATCACCACAATCTGGTCTGATGATGCCTCCTCTTTGTATATGTGGTGTGGGGCAAAGCGCCCCCATAGGGCGACAGCGTATACAATTGACTGACAACGTACCGCAGACTACATCCGAATGCAAGAGGCATATATCCTCATGAGCACCCGCTGACGCGGGTGCTCATGAGGATATATACCTCTTGCTGGCCCCATTCATATCCGGATAATTCGTGCACTGTTCTATGATAGTTTCAGATACGCTGGCGTTGAAGGTATGGGTTAATGCAGCGCATGTAACTATTCTGTACAGGCATGACAAAGTGCGGAAGCTAGTGTATGCACAGCTGTCCAGCATTCATTCATTCCCCACGTGCACTGAAATAGAAACAACTGATCAAAAGATAGCTGGTGAAGAACAAGTAATATTTGGGTGTAGTTATCAAATACAAAAGTGGTCCCCTAGGCACATTTCATATGCCCTACGCACATTTTGTTTTCGGGGGGTGAACGGGGGTTCAAAACCAATCAAAAATCACATCATCAAGTGATGATCAAAGTTCCTTTATGTGTGTAACGTTTCTTCATGTATAAACCGTTGCTGCATTAGATGTCAACGGTTCGATCAAAGTCTCTCAGTATTGGACTGGTCTGTGACTTTGGGCCTTACGGCTGAGCGGTAAGGTGCAAAGTCACAAACTAGCACACATATACCTCTCTTCGAATGCATGGGAAATATGAGCGGCGCGGTGTTGGCGGTTAACTCCGCTCTCCCCTCGACGCAAGGGACTAGACTAATTTGGAAATGGAGGGTATTGAAAAACAAGCAGGGACGGTCCAGCAACGCCAATCTACAACAGGCGGAATTTATGAAACCCTGCCGACGGCAAATTTCTATGCAATAGCACTTCAGCGGAACCGGGAACGGCTAGTCAGTAAAACGTCATCAATAATGCATGAGCATGCCGGAACTCGCAGCACAAGTGACCGTGATAGCTTGATGAAGGAGAGGCAGGCACGGTGAGTGTGACACTTGTGCAGTCACTTTCAGCCCGTCTTAGCGACAATTTCTCCAGTAAGAAGAAGGTTCTCGGGCGGGCTTCGATGATCTGCCTGCGGATCTTTTGCTCACCGGGTCTGGGGCCAGTGGCGTGAGTGAGCTCAGTCCTGCGCTCAGTCCTGCGCCAACGGCTAAGCAAGGTGATCCGCTACAGCCAGCGGAGCATCTTGCTTAGTGGCTGGCGCAGGACTAAACTCACTCATGCAACTGACCCCTGGGCATACGCTGATCGTTACAGTCTACATAGGTAACATGGTGTACACAATGCCTCTCAAAACGTACGTAAAATACACACAATGTCCGTAAGCAAACTTCATTTAGTAAACGAGTTAGTAATGATAGAAGAACACTGTTGAACACTGATATTAACACATCACTTCAAATGATGAAGAGTTGCGGACACTGTACATACCAGTCCCCACACCATACCATCCCCGCGGCATATTTCCGTGTGGACGATTACTAACCCTGTTATGCCCTTGCTGTAAATCCCCATGTGTGGCTTCCGGGTGATCGCAATATTGCGCGCGCCCCTGTGTGACACTCGCGCCGATTGGTTGGCATACGATATCGCATGGGGAACAGTTGCGGATAAAGCGTCGATATACCATGTTTACGTGGGATTCATTTGAGTGTGAACCGTGATTGCATTCGGATACGTGACTGTTTAGTGGCGACAGACGGCTTGTAATTTTGTAAATCGCGCATTCGTCCTGAATATTAAAGCCGCCCTATAATATGTTATTCCCGCCTGTCGCCAAGTTGTGAGTCCCACAGGGAACAGTATACGCTGCTGAATAAAATCACGAATTAGCTTTCGTCGTTCATTACCTGATTCAGTTCTGACAAACTGCACTCGGAGATGAGTCGAACATGATAGTTCAAGGGTAGAGCATGATAAGCCTGGCGCCTAAAGGCGCCAGGCATACCATGCTCTACCCGTGAACTATCATGGTCCATCCATCTCCCTTTGCTGATGAGTGGCAATAAGGGGACATCTCCCCTACTTGAATAGTTTTAGCATGCACATTGCATGTGGTATAAATACGTACGCTTATTTTTGTAGTGTATTGGTCGGCATTAAACCTCTGCCGCGGCCTTTCGGTACTAGTAGTGGCGGACTGGAACTGCAATGGGCCTTTCAGTAAGACCAGTGATTAGTTGATAGATGACCTCATGCACATTGCGCATGACATAAATATGTACGGGTGTTCTTGTAGCAGAGTGGTGGGCATTAAACGTCTGCCGCTCAGTAGTGCCGGATCTGCAATGAGCGTTTTAGTACGAGTGTTGGTCAGTTGAGTTGATAGATGATGTCAGGCACGTTGCACGAGGCATAAATATGTACGGTTATTCTTGTAGCACAATAGCACCTCTAGTCACTGCTGAGGCAGTGCGCAAAGGCCATCGGGCCGACGTCGACTTGACCCGCGCGCGGCCCAACGGCGGCCGACGTCGGCCCGATGGGCTTTTGCGCATTGGTTAGTACCGGATCCGTACCCTGTAACTCAGTCGAAGGAAATCATAACAATTCAGTGATACAATAGTCGTTTGTCCAGCTCGATTAGGAAGTTCTTGGAAGTTGTGCGCGTTGCACGTGACATAAATACTTACGGTTATTCTTGTGGTATACTGGTATGCCTCTGTTGCTCTCTTGTCCCTGGATCCGTCTTTATTACTGAAGTAGATTGTAAGTTACTCCTTCGGCCTGTTATTAAGACGAGTGTTTCTGAGAAATCTTTTGCGCAGAAGCCATCTGATCAGATTGCTTAATAACTGTTGTCAGCCCCACGACGGCTACTTTCAAGTCGTCTTGATTTGGGAAGTGGGCCACGGGTTGTTGTGTCACACACATGTCATGACTGATGTGTCTGTCTTTGTGTGTTAAGTGCATGCGTGGTTCAAGCAGTATTTTATCTCCGTCGCACAGTAACTGCACGATATACCCCTTGCCGTTCCACGATCAAATGCAGCCGGGAAAAACGGAAAGTCAACGGAGAGACGCAGAGTTGACGATGCACTGTCTGTGAACTGTCGGTATCACACACAGTACATCTTTCTTAACCCTGTGGGTTTCGGTAGCGGTTTTAGTCGCGATGATTCCTGCAGGAATCATCGCGACTAAAACCGCCACATGACACCCAAAGGGTTAACCGGACCTGTTCCAAGGCAAGCAAGGATTACTTTTTCGCAATACCTCCTGTGTATATGTTCTGTTTATGTCTTACAATAATGCTGGACAGAAGAGTTAACTTAATTTATGAAGTGTTAATGTCGTGAAATGAAACACTTTTCGGCTCCATTAAGTTCTCCTTTATACGTAGGAGAGTTCCGGCGACTCGCACAAGGGCAGTGAAAAAAAAATACTTCTGTTACGTGTGCCTGCTCACATGAATTGTAAACATTAGTATAGAAACGTCTCAGTTGAGGTAGGACAACATTGAAAAGCCATTAACGGCAAATTTTAACAATCAAAGCCCGCCTATGAGCTGATGGCTTTAACCTTCCTCCTGGATTTTATACGAAACGATCGTGATACCTCAAGGGTAGTGTCAGATTAGCCGCTTGGCGACTTTAGGCGCCAAGCTAATCAGACACGACGGGCCTTGAGCATTCACGGTCCAGTCATCTCCCGCAACTTTCTGTGTGGACGCAAAGCTTTAACTCATAATCACTTTGACACTGAAACTGCGCGCACATTTACGATCATAAAAAACCGTGTGCCGCGGCAATTTCAAGCTTGAGACGAACGTTCTACAGATTAGAGACAGATAGTACTCACGAACTACTGATTGTCGCAGTGCAGTGGGCTTGTCGGCCTTGGATGCATGATTGTGAACCTTTGTTTCTGCACGGAGGACAACCGCCGACAGAAAACCCAATAAGAGCTGTACGAAGTACCATGAGTGAGTCGATTTAGGATGTAGTACATGTGTAGTAGACATATTTCCGACACGTAGCTCGCAATATTACTGCTACCAGTTAGCTTCGCCTTTCTGCACTAAAAACTACACAGCGTGGGTGTCGGCGGCGCACCCATTAATATGATAATCTAACATTCAACGCGTGCGTGTGGGCCCACCAGTGCTTGTATATAGTGAGTTATGTAGGCCATCTTAATAAAAACAAAATTCGTGACAGAAACCCTACTACTTTTTTATGTTAGCATGCTTCTTATAGCACTGCTAACAAAGTCATTAAGTCTTCTTTTGACAACTGCACAAATGTTTGAGATATATGGAATGAAAACCACCACTGTCTTCGGGTTGTGTACACACCCACGAAGAACGGTGAAAATTAAGGACGTAACAAATTTACGTTCCAGTCGAAAGTGGGCATATCCATGCTTTGTTTCGGTATTACAAACATGGAAGCCCACACATCAAGGCAAAGGAAGCAGGCGTTCAGAGTGTCAGAAAGGTGCACAAATCTTTGAAAACAAAATACATCAAGCACTTCACTGCCGAGAAAACTGAACATCACCCAACTGCAAGTGGTATAGATCTATAGGATAGGCTCTATGCCTCTTGCTGAAACCACTTTGTATCCATGTTCCTTTGACGTTGAATTTACCATGCTTTCAAAAACACGATCTGTTTCCACTGAAGTCGGTGAAGTGCTTAATCCATTCGAGACGTGCCGCCTCCGGATACGCGGCATAACTCGAATGAGTTAACTCATTCTACCCCAGACACACCACAGCAGGATAAGGATCCACCATGATAGTTCAAGGGTGATGCCAGAATAGCTTGGCGCCTACGGGCGCCAAGCTATTCTGGCATCACCCTTGAACTATCATGGTCGATCTGTGTCCTGCACTGCAATGCAGTCTTGAGAGGACAGGGGCAAAATTTAAGGATTTTGGTGTTGGGATAGAATGAGTTAAAGGACTCGGTGAAACCGCTCGGTTACTGCATGTTACTTTCTTCTTTCTTACTGTTATAGCGGCCTCTCAGCAAAAGGACATCGATTATGCCTTCCGAACCACGTTAAAATTCAGTACTAAATAACCCTATTCATCACAGGAAAAGGGATATGAATGAAGTCAGCCAAGGCAAAAAACATGATATCTCATCAAGCCGCGGAAGTGTCGTATAGCATTGCCGTCGGCAGCGCTATATGCGTTGCCGCCAGCAACGCTATTCGACACTTCCGCAGCCATCGATGCGAGGCGCCATGAATGAGATAAGTCCCGCTGTTTTCGGGTGGTTGCCATGTTCCTCGCCTTTTTCATTTGGGTGGTGCACTTTTTTCCCGCAGAGAAGGGGCTGGGTGGTTTGAGCTAGTACAGTTTGGTGAGTTAACCAATGATGAGTCCCATAAAACTAATTAGTATTATAATTACACCATTCGGACATTTTCAAGGTTGGTGAAGTAATGTGAAGTAATTATGCAAGAGATTAAATTATTTATTTATGTTTGTTTGTTCGTTCGTTCGTTCGTTCCATTTGTTCATTCATTCGTTCGCTCGTGCGTTTGTTCATTCTTAGGTTCGCTCGTTTCTTTGTTTATTAATTTGTTGTTTGTTTATAGGATTTATTTGTTGGTTGATTGGTTCGTTCGTTCGTTTGTTCTTTGGTTGGTTGGTTGGTTGGTTGGTTGGTTGGTTGGTTGGTTGGTTGGTTCGTTCGTTCGTTCGTTCGTTCCTTCGTTTGTTCGTTCGTAAGTTGGCTGGTTGGTTGGTTCATTCGTTCGTTCGTTCGTTGGTGTTTTATTACTTATTTTTGGAGCTTTAATTTATTTGTTTGGTTGGTTTTGATCTCTTTTTTTTTCCTAGCGAACGGCAGCGACGAACACTTTCCAAGAATGAAAGTTAACATACTACCGATACGATCGAACAGCTAGTGTGCTGTGTGCAGTAAAAGCTTAATGTTGTTATTGTCATTGCTGATGATGATGATGTTAGTAGAACATTAGTTTAGATCTATAGGACTTTGAAATATTTCATGCGAATCGGTCTAAAGCGTGGTTTGTTCACAAACCACGCTTCAGGCCGATTCGCCTGAAATATTTCAAACTTCATTCTTCAGGCCCACCCACGCGATATTTACTACACTCTTGTGGATCTAAATCTATTATTTACTACTGCTCACAGCGGCTCCATTAGTCGTTCAAATACTGTTATCGGAAAACTGTAAATGAATCCTTCGCTTCGATCGGCTCGGCTCGACTCGGACATGCTAACAATAGGTTGGGTATTTGCATTGCATTAGTTCTTCCATGCTAGAACAAAAAGGCAGAGATGTGTACACGCGTTGAAGATTTGTCCATATTTGTATTGCCGGAAGCTAAAACGCTGTTACTGGTGACAAATGTTTGGTTTTTGTTTTAAGTCATATCCCTCTTTGGGCATGCCGTTATTTCACTTTTTCGCTACGACCGACATTTTCTCAGTACCTGCCGTAATTGATCAGAATCACCTTAATCCATGCAACCACGAAACACTTCCGCAGTGGGTCAATCGAGCGTGATAGTTGAACTGAAAAACTATTACCCATTAAATGTTACACATGAATGGAAATTCGCAATTGGCCTACATCACATATATATCAACTGCCCCAAAACAAATATTAACTCATTCGAGACGAACGGCATCACGATACGCGGCTTCAGCCGCGTATCCAGATGCCGTTCGTGTCGAATGAGTTAAAATAACACATAATTACACATTCAACACTGTACAGACCAT
>BTPG01000005.1:84491023-84863523 GCA_036245525.1 Semisulcospira habei | reverse complement strand
TTTAGCACCGACGTACTACAGCAGGAGATGGCCGACCATAATTCAAGGGTAGTGCCAGATTAGCTTGGCGCCTGATGGCGCCAAGCTAATATGGCACTACCCTTGAATTATCATGGTCGATTCGTCTCCTGCAAATGGTACATGGTAGTTAGGTGACCTCAACAAAAGTTGGGAAATGTGACCTTGGGGTTAAATGGTTTAGCACATTCGAATGTGCCGAATGCGGATACACCGCAAACCGCCGCGTGTTCGCATAGGCTAGAGTTGAATTCGTTAAAATCAGGACCTGAATAGGGTTCAGTCAGAACTATTTGTAGCATCAGCTGTGCTTCACAAGAAACGAACAGGACACGACTTAGGGATGGCGTTTCCCTAAAATGTTAGAAAAATATTGACGTACATTTCTGAGTGAGGATTGCACAGTATACATGCACTCGAAGATGTTACATATTGAATGCGTATAAATGTAACCAAGGATACAAACCCGGCAGTTGAATGTTTTATAAAGTGAACTTCGGGCAAAAACAAATATTGTTTTATTGCAGAGTATCTTCGAAGTTCGTTGTCATATAGATTATATAACCACTCGACTGCTACTGACGAACCGTTCGGTGGAGAGGGGGGGGGGGGGGACAGCTAGTTTCGCGTCTGTTCCGCGGAGCGGCATAGTCATTAGCACTCAAGGGATTAACCTTTTGGCTGTCGGTAGCGGTTATTGAAACCCGCTATCGACAGCCAACGGGTTAATGTACGGCAAAAGCGTGCTAGGAATCACTGTCATATCCGACTTTGTTATAAGCGAATTGAAATGTTGGGATTTTTATGACACATACAGCAAATAATGCAATCCTGCGACACCAGTTGCAATAAATATTTTAAGAGTTGCGTGCCAAGCTCACGATAACAAATCCACTTGAGACATAAAATATAGCGTCAAACAGCACTCGGGACTTTCACCTTCAAAAACATGATCGATTGAGGATAGTTGCAAGCAGTGTTTATGGTTTCAGTGTATTTAATCTCAAGAACTTCCGCTTTTATGACTGCGGTGCACGCTTCTGCAAATGAAGTTTATAAACTGTGCTTACATAATCACCTGTAAAAGCACATACACCACCACACACACGTAATGCCCGTTTAGACAGACCATTTAGTTAAACTCAGAAATAACATTTAAAAAAGCAATTTTCAAGAAGAAAAAGTTTAATAGCAACCTTTCTTGACGTAAAAAAGGCTTACGATAGTGTTTGGCATGCTAGATTATTAAACAAAACAAAAACAAAAACAGATTGGCATAACAGGATTTTTGTATGAGTACATTAAAAGCTTTATGTTTGAAAGATTTGTCTGCACCAAAGTTGGTAAAAGTTATTCAACCTTTAAGAAAATAGATATGGGTATTCCTCAGGGATCGATAATTTCACCCTTTTTATTCACTGTGTTAATTTACGACCTCACAAAATCTCTATCACAGAACTCAACTGTGGCACAATAATTATGCATATGATATTGCTATGTGGATAAACACTAATCTCAGAAAACGTACCCCAAAAAGAATCGTAGATTACGTTAAAAAAATTATCAGATTGAATTGGACAAATTATCAAACTATATGAAAGAAAATGGCCTAGAACTATCTGGGGAAAAAAGATGTCTAATGCTTTTCAATATTGGGGAAAGTGCTAAAACATTACCTAAATAAATTATCCCTAAAGCGTACATTTTACATCAAAATTATCTTGGAGAATTCACATTGAAGGCATATTAAATAAAGCAAGAAAAAGACTTGACTTGTTAAAAATTATAAACTCACAACCATGAAGTCAGGACATTAAAACTTTTTTACACCTTGGTACATCTTTAGTTCGATCAACACTTATATATGGTCAGAAATTCTACATAACTCCCCCAGCTACACTTCTAAAAAATCTGCAAAACATTGATAGTAAAGCAGTTAAAGTTGACATAACATGACAGTTGAAAAATTAGCAGAAAATATGTATGACATCTTACATAGTAATATTGCAATTCAAATAGTTAAATATTATAATTCATAGTCCGGTGGGTAAACTATTATAATAAGTAATTTGTGTTTGGATGTTAATTGTTGCTATTCTTTGATATTATCAAGTTGTGTGTTTGGTTGTCGATTTTGTTTTCCCCTAATATCGCCAATGTGTGAAAAGACGTTAAATAAAATCCTGAAATCCTGACGTACCGCCCAGTGAAGGCAAACAGGCTGTATGTACATAATTGTAAAAAGCGAGATTTTCATTGTAATGCAATGAAAATCTTGCATTTCACGAGAATGGACTTACTGTCGTGCCTTCACAGGGCATAACTGAGACCAAAGAGGTGACTGACAAGCGTGTAAAATGCACAGAATATCCCAACGAAGAAAAGAAAAACGCTTAGAAAAGACAATTACAACACAATAAATTGTGTTGTAATTGCCTTTTCTAAGCGTGTTTCTTTGTTCGTTGGGATGTGCTTTTCGCAGGGCATTATACGCCATAGTAATTTATAAATAAATCAATAGAAAGGAGAAACATAGACACGAGACAAATAAATGCAACAAGCGTTCTTAGACTGTGTATTCATCTGCGACTTATCCCTATGCGGCCAGCCCAGGGGCGGATCAGGGTGTGTGTGTGGAGGGTTCTAGGGGTTTCGCTCCCCCCCCCCCCCCCCCCCCCCCACTCCCCGAACCCCAAGTCAAATAAAGCCCTTTAAAATTCTACAGTAAAGACCATTTTTGGAGTTACTCGCTTTTCCATATTTGGACGGGTGGTGAAAAGGTGCAAGAGGTTTTGGGCGCCTACCCTCCCCTCCCCCTTCCCCTCCCCCCCACCACCAACACCACCCCACTTTTTTTATTTTTTGGCCACTGGGAGGCAAGGTCCGGCGTCAGGAGGCCTTTTGTGTCAGGCTGAAGGTCCCAAACAAAAAGTTGAAACTCCCTCCCGGCAAGTAACTAATAGTAAGCCGTCATCTGCCGCGTATCCCAGGTTATGTGGCCCGTCTGAATTTTATTTGCCCTATACAACGCGTCTCGAACGTTAACTTCATTCACCGCGTATCCGCAAGAGGTATGTTTCGAATACTATCTTCAATTGCCGCGTACTATATAAGTGACGCATATCCAGTAAGTTTGTCCATCGAGTCCTGCCAACTCACGGCGGGAGACCAATTGTCTGTGATAAGTTTTACAACCACCTTTATTGTAACAACCACATTGGAGTCGACGTTGGTCACACGGTTAACCCCTTCAAGGGCAGAACAAAGTAAACAATATCCAAATGCAATGGATCATAGATCCTCATGAGCTCATGAGGATCTATGCCCCTTGTGTGTTTCTGTTCATACGTTTGCTGTTCTCAGTTATGTTATTGTATTATATTATATATTATTATTATTATATCATTATATATATATATACAACGAAAGGTTTTCGGGCGTTCGGTTCAGTGACATTTCTTTAAAAAATGTACTTCATGTCTTTCGGCAGAGTAAGGGTTACCTCTGACATGATTTACGGACACCTGCGTAATAAAAATCTTCACTTATGAAAGCCAGTGATTTTGTTCCCTCCACTCCCCTTTCCTCAAGGTGTAGTGGTGCTGTTCGGTGCAGACCTCGATACTTTTTGTGTGCATTTTGAAATGCAGTTCGGTTTAGTTCAATTTTAACCCCTTCACTGCTGGATCAAAACAAACGCCACGCAAATGCAAGAGACATAGGTCCTCATGCGCCCCCGCAGTCGCGGGGGTTCATGAGCAGCTATGTCTCTTGTGGACACCAACAATACAACGCATGTGTTTCTAAAGCAGACAGTATTTTCAGCAGTGAATCTATGAAAGCTTCCGAGACATTTAGCGGCTGGGGAAAAGGGGTCAATTTCAATTTCAGGTTTTATCGCTGCATTGGGTTTAAAATGTTGGTGTTATATTGCACAATGTTTTTTGGCCCACACTCATGAAACACCCAGACCAGTGAGATAACACTGTTTCTGAAAGGCACACAGACAAGCACGCACCCACATGTCCCGATGGCAATAAGAAGCGCCAATTGAAAAAGAAAAATGGCACTTCTGTTTTAAATCACTCGAGAATAAAAACTTACCAACTCTTTTGTATTATGGTGAGATGGGGGGGGGGGGGGGCCTCGCGCTGGGACCATATGGCGTTGAGGCGCGTCCCCTGGGTGGTGGATAGGGGGTCCCTCGTGAGAGGGGTGCACCGAATGAAATAAGGTGCCGTGAACCAACATGGTCTAAGGGAAGGTGACCCCGACAGAAAACCCCTGGTCCTCCTAGTAAGGGGGTTGGGCGTGGGGGTAGCTTCCCCACCCTGCAAAAAAGGAAATAGCTACAAAAACGCCGACGAAAAGACTAACAGTAATTCCTTTCCTGGAGGAGGAAGGTTCTTCTACCAGAAGACTTATGACGTCCTGTGGTGAAAGCCGGAAGTCTTCGGAAGCCACAGGACCGAGCCGCCTCTCTCTATCCAGGGACACAACCATGGGCACATGGAACGTCAAGACCATGTACCAGAGCGGCAAGGCCGCCCAGATAGCAGCGGAAATGCAAAAGTACAACCTTTCCCTGCTAGGTATCAGTGAAGCCAGATGGACGCAGTCTGGCCAGAAAAGGCTGTTAAGTGGGGAGATGATTCTGTATTCAGGTCATGAAGAGGAGAATGCCCCCCATACAGAAGGAGTAGCATTCATGCTGTCACCAGTGGCACAGAGAGCGCTGATGGGCTGGGAACCTCTTGGGCCAAGAATTATCACAGCAGCCTTTAGAACGAAGAAAAGGTTCAAGCTGAACGTCATCCAGTGTTATGCGCCTAACTAATGACAGTGACGAGGAAGAGAAACAAGAGTTCTACGACCGACTCCAGAGTGCCGTGGACAAATGTGCGGAGCGAGACATCACCATCGTCATGGGCGATTTTAATGCCAAAATAGGGGAGGACAACACCGGATACGAAGAGGTGATGGGGAGACAGGGACTAGGCTCGGAGATGAGTGAGAACGGGGAGAGGTTTGTGGACTTTTGTGGTCTAAACCGACTTGTCATTGGAGGCAGCATCTTCCCACACAGAAGAATACACAAAGCAACTTGGGTCTCACCTGACAATACCACAGAGAACCAAATAGACCATATCTGCATTAGCAAGAAATTTAGAAGATCCCTTCAAGATGTTCGAGTGAGGAGGGGAGCAGATGTTGCCTCAGACCACCATCTGCTTACCTTAAGAATGAAGCTCAAGCTAAAGAAAATCCGCACAGAGACAACAAGAAGACAGCGCTATAATGTAGGCCTCCTGAGAGAAACTGGAGTTAGAGAAGAGTTCAAACTGGTGCTGTCCAACCGGTTTCAAGCGCTACAGGAGCTAGTAAATGAAGAGGAGGCGGTCACCACAGAGCAGCAGTGGAAGGCAGTTAGAGAGGCGCTGAACTCAACCTGCAAAGACACTGTAGGGTTCAGGAAAAACCATCACAAAGACTGGCTGTCCGCACAGATCTTGAAGAAGATAGAAGCGAGGAAGCAGAAGAAAGCAGTTGTCAACAACAGTCGCACGAGAGCAGCCAAAGTAAGGGCACAGGAGGAATACTCAGAAGCCAACCGGGAGGTGAAGAGGAGTATCAGGGCAGACAAGAGGGCCTACACAGACAGCCTGGCAGCAGAGGCAGAAAAGGCAGCAGGCAGCGGCAACATGAAACAGCTCTACGACATTACCAGAAGATTGTCGGGCAAGTATGGCCACACAGAAAGACCAGTAAAAGACAAAGTAGGCAAGCCTATTGCAGACAGAGCAGACCAACTCGACAGATGGGCCGAGTATTTTGAAGAGTTACTGAACAGACCTAGCCCACCCGACCCCCCAGACATCCAGCCGGCAGAGACCGACCTACCCATCAGCTGTGAAAGACCCAGCCGGGAAGAGATCAGAAGAGCAGTGGCATTTCTGAAGAACGGCAAAGCAGCAGGGCCAGATGGCATCCCAGCGGAGTCTCTGAAAGCAGACCTAGAGACAACAGTAGAGCTGCTGTACCCACTGTTTGGAAAGATCTGGGAAGAGGAGGTGATGCCAGCTGACTGGAAGGAGGGGTACCTAATCAAGCTTCCCAAGAAAGGCGACCTCAGCAAGTGTTCCAACTACAGAGGAATCACCTTGCTGTCAGTACCAGGAAAGGTCTTCAACAGGATCATCCTGGAGAGAATGAAGAGCTCCGTTGACCCCCAGCTGAGAGATCAGCAAGCAGGATTCAGGAAGAACCGATCATGTACAGACCAGATCGCCACTCTCCGCATCATCGTGGAACAGTCTCTGGAGTGGAGCTCCCCGCTGTACGTCAACTTTGTGGATTATGAGAAAGCATTTGACAGTGTGGATCGAGAGACTCTGTGGAAACTCCTACGACACTACGGTGTACCCACAAAGCTCGTCCGCCTGATCAAGAGCAGCTACGATGGCATGACATGTCGCGTGATCCACGAAGGGCAGTTCACCAGGGAGCTCCAGGTCAGAACTGGTGTCAGGCAGGGGTGTCTGCTGTCTCCGTTCCTCTTCCTACTGGCCATAGACTGGGTCATGAAGATGACCACAGAGCACAGACGAAGTGGAATACAGTGGACACTGTGTACACAGCTTGACGACCTCTATCTTGCAGACGACTTGGCATTACTGTCCCACACTCATCAACAAATGCAGGACAAGACCACGAGGCTTGCTGACATCTCGTCCCAAGTGGGCCTCACCATTCACAAACAGAAAACAAAGACAATGAGGCTGAACGCAACCAGGGAAGAACCAGTCTTGCTTGCTGGCACCCCGTTGGAGGAGGTGGAGTCCTTCACCTATCTCGAGAGCATCATAGACAAAAAAAAAGGTGGCACTGATACAGATGTCAGAGCACGAATCGGTAACGCCAGAGCAGCCTTTCTCCAGTTGAAAAAAAGTGTGGAGTTCCAGAGAGCTGTCACAACACACCAAAGTCTGCATTTTCAACTCCAATGTAAAAGCAGTTCTCCTATATGGAGCAGAGACTTGGAGATTGACAAAAACCACAGTCAACAGAGTACAGACCTTCATGAACAGTTGCCTTAGAAGAATTTGTAAAATCCACTGGCCAGAGAAGATCAGCAACGTCAGACTCTGGGAGAGAACAGAGCAGATAACAGCAGAGAATGAAATTGGGCGAAGAAGATGGGGATGGATCGGTCACAGTCTGAGAAAGCCAGCTTCCAGTATCACTAGGCAGGCATTGTCATGGAACCCCCAGGGAAAGAGGAAAAGAGGTAGGCCGAGAAACTCCTGGCGTCGAGACCTCCAAGCAGACATCAAGAGACTGGGAACCACCTGGAGTAGAATCGAAGGAGAAGCACAGGACAGGAGTTGCTGGAGGTCTCTCGTCGACGGACTATACCCGGGTAGGGGTGACAGGCGTAAGTAAGTAAGTAAGGGGGGGGGGGAATATTTGCCACACATGCTACCTCTGTAAAAGGTATATATTTGACTCCAGAGGGCGCTCCGAAAGGCCCAAAAATAATATGTACGTTACCGTCCCAAACAGCATTGTGGAAAAGTAGCTTCTGAAACAAAATAAAAAAAGCACCACATAACACGACACTATATTTTTGGTACACACAATTGAAAAAAGAAACCAGTCTTTGGATTTTCAGCTTTTTTACGGACATTTTATGTTAACTCATTCAGCCCGACGCACGTATTTCCCAAATTTTGGAGGCGTCATCTAACGACTATGCACCTGTTGCAGGAGATGGATCGACATGATAATTCAAGGGACGGTAGTGCCAAATTAGCTTGGCGCCTGTCGGCGCCAAGCTAATCTGGCACAACCCTTGAATTATCATGGTCGACCCATCTCCTGATGTAGTGCGTCGGGACTGAATGGGTTAAGCATGCATTTCCCGCGACAAAAACAAAATGGCGCCAGAAAATACGAAAAACATAACTGTATAATTTTGACATATTTAGCATGGTAAATACAGGAGGAATTTTCTAGAATTCTGCGAAAATGTGCCTTTGCGATCCCATTCAATGAAAAACATTGTGTTAGCATTTAAAATATGTAATAAAGGGGTTATGTGATATAACAATCGAAAAAAAAATGGCTTGAGGGATTAATGAATTATATGTACGTTACCGATATAGACGTTAACATGAATTTTAGACTTTTTCATTATCAGTGTATGTCGAGGCAGTTTTGCACATTCTCTTTTGAAAAGTGTACCATATCGTAATACCAGATAGGAACTTATTAGCAAAGATCACAAAAGCAATATTTATATGTTTCTGCTATATGGGTAATGAACTGATTCGAGACTTACCGAATGAGTTAATGGCTCGATTGATTTAAATTAATGTCAAACAATAGTCCTGGACTTAGCAACCCTGTAAGACAAAGGTCAGGGCCACGGTGGCCATATTTGTCTTGATTTGTCATTCTTTCCGAGCTATGGATCCATTCGAACTTCGCTTATTAGTAGTCATTATAGTCCCCCCTCCCCCTTTCGAACGTATATCTCTTAAACCAGGTGGCACTTTAACTTCAAATGTTACTTGATGATAGCTGGTTATAAAGCAATGTGTCATCACCATGTACTGTTTCATTAAGGTCAAGGTCAAGTTCAAGGCCGAATGGCCATATTTATTTTCAGTGTCCTTGTTTATTTCATGTCTGGAAACTTCTCTGGATCCATTTTGTTAAAATTTTCCCATATAACAGACACTAGTCAAATGAAGTGTCATGAACCAAAACTCGGCAAATAGCTTCAAGTTCAAAAATCACGATCGCAATCTTTGCTCTCTTTTGGGGGGGGGGGGGGGGGGGTTGTTTTTAAGTCCCTTCTATGTATGGAAGGGATATTTTAGGACGGGTCGCGGTGGGACGAATTTAATAGCATGTCCATGATGTCAAAGGCGGGCAAGCCTAAACCTCTAACAATTGAAATAACAAGATAAAAATTACGTCATGTCTAGTTACACTAACCTCGTTGCTGAAGCGCGAAGCGCCGTATGTGCGTATGTTTGTATGTGTGTGCGTATGTATGTAAACAAAAGAATCTCCGATATTTCTGTACACACAGGCTTGAAACTTGGCGAAATACTCTCTTAAAGGGGTGGCTAAGAGAGAGTTTGAGCATATTGTAATTGAATGTCTCATTTAAGACATAAACATCGTTTATAGGAAGTCGGATGACCCAGAATAGAGTCCGTAATTTTTGTCATATTTACTTGAACTTTTGGATATAGCTAGTTTGGAGAAAGACATTGGATGAGTACGTTAGCCAGCTTTGTATCCTTTCAACTTCTTTAGTAAAAAATAATTCTTTTCAGAAGAGAATTAAAAAAGTTTTTAAAAAATTTAAATTGACTTCCAGAGAAAGTCAGACAGTGGCGGTGACGTAAAAGAGGCAACTCTGTCACCACGCAGACATTGACAATCATAATACTCTAAATATGACATAATTCTCTCTCTCTCTCTCTCTCTCTCTCTCTCTCTCTCTCTCTCTCTCTCTCTCTCTCACACACACACACACACACACACACACACACACACGCACACACACACACACACACACACACACACACACACACAAAAACATGCGCGCATCTCCAGGAGGAATAGATCCTCATGCGCCCTCCGACGCATAAGCAGATCTGCGAGACTGTTTCAATAGGAGATAATTCAACACCAGAATCAGGTCAAAGACAAAAGATAGAGACCCTTGACATCGAGGACAGCTCTCGTATAAAAGGGACTTTGTGGGTTATGGTTCATCCCATCTTGTTATTTTGTACATTTGTTTCATTTCCATTATAAAGCACCTTTTCATATAGCCTCTTCTACGGTAACTATAGAACATTAAACGGATGACATGAGACAAAACCAAGCCGGGATAGTTCAACATGGGTAGAGGGGTATCGTGCAGCATTTGGGACAAATCTTCTTGGAGAATGCGAGTTCATATCGGTGTCGGACCGACTAAGACCAGTTACATTAAAGCCTGTTAACTCCACGCTGAAAATGTACGCCGTGCAAAGTTCCAACAAAAGCGCAGGCGGAATGCATACTCGACTTTTCCTCCGTTGACGGTTGTAATAAAGACCAAAAACTGTAATACCTTGGGAAAGACCAGTCTCAACACACTGTAGAAAACAAAAATCTCATCAAGATGGAATAACTCTCTTTCCATTGAGCAGTGATATCGTAGGGTGGTTTATGTCAAGCAATAAAACAAAAACGTGTGTGGTTACAATTTATATCGGATTTTAATCCCTTCGTGTGACTCAACTATTTAACCAAATTGTAAATGGATTTTTTTAATCAAAAGGGTTTTAAGAGGTTTCTCGTGACCATTGAGTACTGGTTACTGCGTTTTTATTTTGTTGTGTATAAAGACATTATAAAGTGTGTTGGTCGCTGGGAAAATACAGTTCACGATCAGTTAATTTCAGGTTTGGGTGTGTTTCTTTAAAGCGCTGCACACAAATAACCACTAGTCTTCTAGTTTCAATCAAATATTCTAACTAATATTCGTGACCACTTTGCATGTTGGATTTGGCGCTTCTTATTGACATCGGGCTACATATCAGATCGCACGCACGCACGCACACACATACACACACACACAAACAAACAAACAAACATTCACACAAATAAACACACACACAAACACAAACACACAAACACATATATTGACGCGCACACACACTCACAGACACACGGACACAGTGACATAGGAACCGGAGGGGTGGGAGGCCCACAGGATTGCCATCCCACTGAAACTTAAAGGGGACAATAGTGTCCCCCCCCCCTCCCCCCTAATATTTTGTGAGATAATATTTTTACGATTATCGTCGCAACTCTCCCTCTCTCCCTTGCCGTCCTCCTTCCCACCCCTACCGTTGTATGATCTTAAGGAGGTTTGACTGTCGTCCACACCCCCACCCCAAACCCCCCTCCCCTTTGATTTGAATTTTTGGAGACTGAAAAGAAACATGTCAAGTCAAGCCGCCCCTGCCACTCCCCAGTGAAAAATATGAAAAATATCTTCCTACACCACCCGACACACATACATGCAGTTTGCATTTCAGCACACACAACTGTTGTCTTATAGTCAGCGCACACAATATACACGCATGTATATCAGTGCAACATTACATTTCATTTTATTTAAGATAATATTATAATACAAGTGACATGTACACACGGGTATTATCTCATTCGAGGCGTGCCGCATCCGGATACGCGGCTTCAGCCGCGTATCCGGATGCGGCGCGCCTCGAATGAGTTAATATACATAATTTTAGCCACATGCTGTGACAAGTGGGGGCTACATGTCAAGTTAACGAGAATAAAATCCACAATCAAAGCTTATCTTGCCTTTATCAGCGTGATAAAGTGAACGCGGATGACTGTCTCGACTGATATCAGACAATACAGGATATAACCCTTGTTTATGCCTGTCACTTTGATCAGTATCAAACCTTGCCACTCATAAACCACCCCACTCCCGAAATGACCTAACCCCCTTCCCGCCCCCTTCCCTGACGGCTGCATTATGCGATAGCTGACTGTGCATTGCAACTGTAAAATGTAATAAGTTTTTGTGGGAAAGTAAACACAAGCAAAAACAAAACAAAAGAAATCGGAACAGTAAATTGCCTTTTTTTAATTCTGTGTTCATGCGATTAAAGTGATCTGCCCCAGGGCGGGCTTTGGTTGCTACAATTCGTCGATAAGAAGGTTTCTCAATGTTGTCTTACCTAAACTAACACTTTCTTACCCTTCTTTTCGGTAATCCAAGTGAATAGGCACATGTAATGGAACGAAGTGTGTGTCTGTGTGTGTGGGGGGGGGGGGTGAGGGGAGGGGGGGGGAAGGCCTCTCCTACCTATGAAATGAGAAAAGATTACGAAAGAATTTCATTTTACGAGATTCAAACTTCACTAAGGCATGTTCACCGGTCCATTATTGTAAGACATACTAAACACATTTATGCAGGAAATATATTGCGAACCATTAACCTTTTGGCTGTTGGTAGCGATTTTTGTCGCGATGATTCCTGTAAGAATCATCGCGACAAAAACAGCTCCCGACAGCCAAAGGGTTAACCCTCTACAGCGCGGGTGAGGTTGCTTTGACTGATTGATTTCCTAGTCTTCTGTTTGTCTGTTTGTGATAGTGCTAACATCATCACCATTAGTGTTGTTGTTCTCGCTGCTCAATTTAGATGTCAGAGTAGAAAGTCACACTGGTATAACATCAATGTTGGATGTTGCAACTTGCCCTGTTTGGACGTCACCGTACCTACACTACATGCACGATAGTGTGCAATCGTCCCAGACAGCATGGCGCCACTTGGCGATTTGTTTTCTAAAGTTATGGCCCACTAATTTATAAAAAAAAAAAAAAAAAACAGGATCACGATATGATTTCATCTGTGAACATTGATTGATGGAGGCCTGACAACGCCAATCAATCGCTTCTTTTACTTTTAGAACATGACACACTTTTGCTTACTCAATGCAGCACGAAGTAACTGTGCTATTAATATGTCTTGCATGCATGTGATCGAGTTTCCTCAACTGATTTGGAAAACTCTTGTGGCTGACTGATAAACGTCCGTTGCGCATGTGGACTGACCGTGAGAGCTCGAGGGTAGCACCGGACAAGCTGGGTGCTCGCGTGCTATTAACCCCTTCCAAGCCACTGTACGTACATGTTTGTTTCTGAACTCTTTGTTCATTCAACGACCAAAAGCCCAAACCGCCAAAGAAACTTGGATACAAAATGGTCTCAGAAATTAGAATGCAAATACAAAATGGTCTCAGCAAGAGGCATAGATCCTCATGAGCCCCCGCAGTCGCGGGGGCTCATGAAGATCTATGTCTCTAGCAGTTGGATGGTGGTCACCTTTTCTCGGCAGTGAAGGTGTTAACCTCTTCAATGCCTCTGGATGAGTATTTGGTTTCTGGCAGTTTTGTTCATTCAACTACGACCAAAAACTCACAACCGTCCAAAGGTACATTGGATGCAAACGGGGCTCAGCAAGAGGCATAGACCCTCATCAGCCCCCCCCCCTCGCCCCCTCCACCCCCCCCCCCCACCTCCCGCAGTCGCAGCTGATCTGTCTCTACCCTTGAACAATTATTGGGTCCAAGTCCTCAAAAACAATCATGGCCCATATGTCTTCCGTGACAGTCATGTGCGAGTGAGATAAAGTTACCCAATTCAAATGCAGTACAGGAGTACTGCCGATGGTTCCTTCATCACTATTGTTCACTGCAGGAGATGCATTGACCATGATCTTAATAGCTCAAACACACAGCCTGACGTATGTGTGTGAGTGCCTGCGTCAGTTCGTATGATTGCACAAGCAGGTATAGCAAAAAGAAAACAAAAAAGCAATGTGGTTATTTAACAGACCCTCGTTTAATTTTACTCTGCTTCGAGACAGGCATTGCCAGTGAGTTGTACACAATACACAATCACAGTGATGCGGTCATGGATAATCTACCTTGATCTAGTTATACACAAAAACGTGCTGTGGTAAACATCATAGATTAAACATATCAACACACATACTTATCATCAATGTTTAACCCCTTCTCTTGCCACTGCACGTACATTTTTTTCTGAAATCTGTGTTCACTGAACGACTAAAAGCCGCAGCTGTCGGCTAAATCACACGGACACAAAAAGTGGTCCCAGCAAGAGACATAGATCCTCATAAGCCCCCGCAGTCGCGGGGGCTCATGAGGATCTATGTCTCTTGCAGTTGGTTGGATCGTGTTCATTTTATCTCGGCAGTCAATGGGTTAAACCCTCGTGCATGTGGCCACCGGCGGGCACTGATTGCAGTACCTGGTAGCCGCGCCAGTGCATAAGAGGATCAACAAACAACAATCAAATAAACACGCCACATAAATTATGGCGCACCTGCCAGCCTTTATAGGCCTTATTCAAAGCTGCGAAATCATAATCAATTCGTTCCCTGCCACTAGACACATAATCTGTTTTCATTGAACGGGCGACCAAAAGCCACAGCCGTCCAAGGAACATGGACACAAATTGATCTCAGCAAGAGGCATAGATCTTCATGAGCCCCCGCTTTCGCGGGGGCTCATGATGATCTATGCCTCTTGCAGTTGATCGCGTTTACTGAACGACTTGCTTTACGGCAGTGGAGGTGTTGAGCGTGAAACTTGAAAAGGAAGAAAACAGGCCAACGTGTGACGAAAGACAATTGAAACGTAATAAAACAGCAGACACTACGTCTACTTAGACTGACCCCCCAAGAAGTACTCTGTTTCTGGTTACGTCATTTAACGATAGACTAGGTCTCTCTCTCTCTCTCTCTCTCTCTCTCTCTCTCTCTCTCTCTCTCTCTCTCTCTCTCTCTCTCTCTCTCTCTCTCTCTCTCTCTCTCTCTCTCTCTCTCTCTGTGGAGGAACGCAGGTGGTCCCATCTCCTTCAGACATGCAAGAAAGCCTTTCCCGCTGCCAGGCTACACATGTCTTCCATTGTATCTGCGAAAGGTGCACACCCAAAAAAGCCAGCAACCCTGACGTCAAATGTGAACTTGAGCACTGCTTGCAAGAAACTTGGCATTGAGTTCATAGACCATAGCAGCATCTTTCTCACTGCTAACTCAAGCACCGCGTCAAGCTCTCTACCGAGACTCACTACACCCCAGCCCCCGTGGCACAAGGAACTTGGCACTCAACGTAGCTGCTGTATTCGTGTCTCCATCCAGTGACAACCCCCACACCGGGAATCGCTCACACAGGGTTACAGCGGGCAGAGAATCAGAGCACACGCCCGCTCGAAACAATTACCGTCGACAACACAGCTTTAACCCCTGGGGGCACACTGCACACTCTCAGCAGTCTCTGCTGTCAGAGACTCCTCAGCGGTCTGAAGAGCTCTGCTAGACACGTCTATACAGTGCGGTGGTTGCTGGAGCGCCCTCTACCCAGCATACGCCTACTGGGGCTCAGAGTCACAGATGCACACATGTTGACACCCCCGCACTATGACCCTGCTACTAAATAATAATAATAATAAGCGCATTAAATAGGCGCTTTATCCCAATTGAAAATCGGCTCAAAGCGCCGCCGCGAACTGAACCAACAAGCACGCTCACGTGAATCACGCGCATTCACTCACACACTGTACATAACACAGACATTCACGTGGTGCTAAGGGCAAGCTCAAGCGAGCTACTGTAGTTTTTGGAATTCAAATCGTTTGTATTTGAAATTTGATTAAGTGGGCTGAAACTGATACCAAAGTATCACCTTCTGCAGGTCAGCCATTCTACCTGCCTCGTACTCATCACATGGCGTCACACCCCCTCTACAGCCACAACTCTGAGATGGGTATGTCTGCCCAGCATGTCTACCGGCCTACATCACCACAGATGGTGCGACCCACACCCACACGCTTTCAGCCCAGCGTCAACCCCTTGGAGATGGGGCAGCCTGTCTACTCACCTGACTTCAAGGCCCCTTCAGCGCCACATGCACAACCCTTTGACCCCCTAGAACTCCTAAAACCCTACATTATGAGCTGAGTTTGCAGTACGATACACGGTGGCATGCCCCATTCTATGCTCATAACCTTCATACACCTCATATCTCTGTGTGAGAAAGATGATGGGCATAGACTTGGGTATGGCCTTCTTGTTTTATTTTGGTAGTCTCAATCACAGTTTTGTCACTGGCTTACTCCATTTTATGCCCCACGCTTTAGCCCAACTGGAAATCTACATGTCTAGACACTCGCCGCCCAATACATGTTGGAAGGCGCAGGGCATAGAATAGGGTATGGCCCTGTAGTTCTAACAATATATTCCGATGTGATGCCGATTCAAGATCTTCATCGACCGTTGATTGTGAGCTGCGTCTGAGAAAGAAAATGAAATATTGCTTTACTAGCATATGTTGCCGCTTTACTAATGTTGCATATCTGAGATTTTTCACTTGTCGAAGTGTTAAGCATAAAAACTGAATATGACCTCTGTCTGCGTTTGAAATGATATTCTCGGCATGTCAGTAGCATACTTTATTTTATGCCCATCGCTTTTTTTTCCCCCGTTACTGTATTGTCTTGATGTGCACTCATACACATTATACGAGGAAGGCGGTGAGCATAGAATAGACTATGACTCTCTATTTATTTTAATTCGTTGGTGATATTCACTACATCATAATCACTAGAATTTTTCATTGTCTGCCTGTCGACTTATCTAATATGTCAGGCTGTGCGAGGTGCTCATACTCAATACAACAGAAATGTGATGGGCATAGAGTGTCTTATGATTCCTTCAGTATTATATGCCGATATATTACTAGCTGAAAATAGTAATTCATGGACTAGCATGTCTTATTGTATTTTGATTACTAATATCTATTTAATATCTTAAATGTGTGCTGCGATGGCATCATCTTGACATATTTTGCGAGTGTTGACACTTTCATCACAAGCATGCTTGTGCTTTTCTTAGGATTTGTCCGGACATAAGAAATTGCTGGACGCTTCTGCGATTTAAAAAATAATAATTTTGGCAGCATCGAGTTATAGGAACATTGAACTCTCATTTGTGCCACGTACCGTGTTTGGAAATCTTATTGCGTGTCACTACTTATTGCATGGATTAGATCGTTCGTGTTAAACCTGTTATCGGGTATTTAGCTTCGGTTATTTAGCTTTACTTTCTCATTCTCTTGTTACTTCACATGTGCAACCAGTTTCTTTTTTCTCCCATTATCCTGTAGTCAGAAAGACGCATGTCACCAAATACCAACAACCCAGATCGTCTCTTAAACATTGGCCACCTTAATGTGTATCATCTCTGCCGCAAAATACCAGACATCACTATTCTCTTAAATCAGCCATCACAATTTCATATTTTTGGCTTTACTGAATCCCGCCTGACAGACAATATCAGTGATCAGGCAATCTCCATACCTAATTTTGCTATTCTACGTCGTGATGCCTCTGTTCTAGGGCAACTGGCATAGTAATATACATACATGACTCTATAATTCAATGTGTGACTAGAAGATTTGACCTAGAATCAAAGCAAATTGAATGCATGTGGCTGGAAATAAAAACATCGAAGTCATCACCCGTTCTTGTAGGGTTTATTTATAGAAATCCAGCGGTCACAGTGGCATGGCTTGATGACTTTGAATCAATGATTGACACAGTACAGAAATACAGGGGTGATATACATATCCTAGGTGATTTTAATGTTGATTTGTTAAAAGACTGTTACTCTTCGTGGAATTCAATTATCTCTTTTCTTGGTTTAACACAAGTTGTTCAGTCGCCCACACGAGTTACTTCATCTTCTGCGACAATGATAGACCATATCTATACTACAAATGTAAATGCTGTTAATAATGTCCATGTTCTCAATTTTTCTATCAGTGATCACTTCCCAGTATCTTTCTCGCTGTCTGCCAAATTAGCTAAGAAATTTTGCACAGAGCATACTACTATTATTTACAGGTCTTTCCAAAAATTTAACCAGAATGCCTTTCTCTATGACTTATCCAATATCCCATTTAATGATGTGTTAAATTACAATGACCCAAATGAAGCCCTCGCCCGCTGGTATGAACTGTTCCTCGGTGTGCTAGATAAACATGCCCCCGTGCGAACAAAACGTGTCAAACATCCCACAATCCCTGAATGGCTAACTGGAGAAATAAAAGCAGCCATGCAACTCAGAGATACACTTAAGAAAGAAAAGAAATTTGTTGACTATAAAAAACAAAGAAATTTTGTCAAATCTTTAGTCCAAAAAGCTCAAAGACAACATGCCGAACAGATCATTGCAGACGGCAAGGACCTGCGCTCTGTTTGGCAAGTTATCAACACCTTTACTAAAGGTCACAATCACAGAGACATGAACATTGTACCTGAGCTCAGTGCAGATACCTTTAATACCCACTTTCTTAGCATAGCTGAGACTTTAGCACGCACTAATACAAATGATCCTGCGAAATACCAATGTTCTGAGCAACTACGATTTCACAGTAACAGTACTGCTGGTTGTGTTTTTTCACTCCCCCCAATGACTGTTTTTGACGTGGGTAAATATATATCTAATATGAAAAAGAGGTCATGTGGTTCAGATGGCATCAGTTGCGAAATTCTTAAAATAGCTCTGCCCTACATAGTTGAGTCTCTAACGTTCATTTACAATCTTTCTATTTAAAGAAATATTTTCCCTGATTAGTTAAGGTCATTCCCCTTCCCAAAAGCAAAAACTTAAACTCATTGAATGATTATAGACCTATCTCCATTCTACCAGTCATCTCAAAACCTATTGAAAAACATATCCATACACATCTGCAAAATTTTCTAGAACAGAACTGTCTACTCAGTAAAATGCAGTCTGGGTTTCGCCGGCAACACTCTTGCCAAACTGCCCTTATATATATTATTGGTAAATGACTTACAGCCATTAATAATTCTCAGTTATCAGGTGAGTTTTTCTTGACCTTAAAAAAGCCTTTGATTTGGTCAACCACTCTATCTTATTAAAAAAAAAAAAAAAAACTACCGATGTATTACATCGATTCCAATACCGTACATCTGATATCATCCTATCTAAGTGACAGAAGACAGAAAGTTTTGCTTAATGGTAATTACTCGAGTGAAGGTTTAGTAACGTGTGGTGTTCCTCAGGGGTCAATTTTGGGCCCATTGTTGTTCAACATATTTATCAATGATTTACCATTCTCTATCTCACATCCCGATGCAACATGTGACTTATTTGCTGATAACACTACTATACATACATCAAACAGCGAATTGCCAAAAATAAACGAAGTTCTCCAGCAAAGTCTTGATGAGGTTTCAAGCTGGTGTCAACATAATCATATGATAATTAGTGTCCAAAAGACAAAGAGTATGTTGATTACTTCACGCCAAAAACATCAACGTGGTCTCCTGCCCTTAACATTATACCTCAACTCTGAGCCCCTTGATCAAGTTAAAAAAAAAAACATCGTTTGCTTGGAGTCACAGTAGATAACCAGCTAGCTCAGCTGGGAACCACATATCAAAAACACATGCAAAACAATATCTAAAAATCTATTCCTGCTATCAAAACTAAGTCAAATAGTTAACACTGACACTAGAAGACTCTTTCTCCATGCCCACATTAAGACACACTGTGATTACTGCTCCACTATCTGGGATGGATGCAGTGAGGTACATTTTAAAAAACATAACTCATTGTATCGTCGAGGGGTAAAGTTAACTGTGCCTGGTCCCTCTTCCACCGACAAAAAGTTTAGAACCATCCGACTGCTAAACCTAAACAAACAGTTCACATTTAATCGATGCATACTTATGCATAAAATTCTTCACCATAAAACCCCATCTTACCTTCGTATGTTATTTTTGGAGAGTCAAAGACAAAACACGAGGAACAGTTTGTTACAGCTACCATGGACCAGGCTCGATATATATAAAACCAGCCTTTCGTTCTCAAGTGCCAAAGCCTGGAACGAACTACCACCCCAAATTAAATCCATTTCTAACTCTAGAACCTTCAAAACTCGTTTATATAACATCTTGTTACAGTAACTTACTACCTGAACGGACTACTTATATTATATTTTATATATATATATATATATATATATATATATATATATATATATATATATATATATATATATATATATATATATATATATATATATATATATATATATATATATATATATATATATATATATTATTCACTGTTATTGATACGTGTGCGCATTATTTGCATTGCTTTTGTATTGTTGTTTTTTGGGGGTTTTTTTGTTTTTTGGTTGTTGTTGTTTTGTTTGTTTTGGGGGGGGGGTTTTGGGTTTTTTTTTTTTTTTTTTTGCTTTTGTTTTGTTTTTTCAGTTTATTTCTTCATGTTTCGATTCATTGTGTTATTGTGTTTCTCTTACTCTTTGCTATTAGTGTTTCTTTTCTAACAGGACAGTTTGTAAGAGAGGCGTTTAAAACGTTATCCTGTCAATAAAACGTTTCATCATCATCATCATCATCATCATCATCTCTCTCTCTCTCTCTCTCTCTCTCTCTCTCTCTCTCTCTCTCTCTCTCTCTCTCTCTCTCTCTCTCTCAGCGAGTGATGTCCCTTGCCGCGTCTACTAGTTTGGCACGCGTAATGTCCCTTGCGTCGTTCAATTTTCCAGGGATTTTTTTGTTTGTTTTGTTTTTTTTGTTCTGTCTTTCATTATATATATTTTTTTATTATTGTTTCTTTCTATTCGACAAATAAAAGTGTAGGGCCGGTATGATACAGCAGGGTCAGCCGGGCGAACGGAAACAGCGCTTTTTTTGTTGTTGGCCTTTTCACAGAGGACTCAGTTTTAGGTGCCGAACCGACCGTCAACAGGTTTTCTCAGTGATACAAAACAGTCCATCAGGAGAACACAACTTACGGAAGGAATTGTGTACTCGCCGTAACTTAATTCGGAATATACTTATAATTTCAATACTGCTTGAAAAGTTGTATTTTCACAGCCCGTCTAAAGATGACTGAAAGGCTGGAACGTTTAGCATCGGCCGTCATAAGCAATGCTGGGATGTGTAAATCCGCACTGGGATACAATCTATAAACAACTGATTAATATATGACAACGATCAAGTTTTTCTCGTCTCTGATTTTTTTTTTTTAACGAACAAAGAAATTCACACCTCATATACTTAACTCATTAACTCATTCGAGACGTGCCACATACGGATACGCGGCAAATAGCCGCGTATCCGTATGCGGCGCTTCACGAATGTGTTAATAGTTCTTTACAGCAATTTTATGACAACCCCATCGCCAGGGCTGAGCTGCACCTCATTAAGCTCAACCTCCTTCCCATTTAACCTGTCACTCAGACTGCACGTGCACTGGACCACCACCCCGCGCGTGCTCCACACTGGGTTCCCCGTGTAATCGTCGGTAGAACTCTCCTGCCCGAAGTTCATAGCCACCAGGTACCTGACGTCACTCGGTTGTGACGTCTGTCTGACGTAAGAAAAGATGTTCTTATTGGTCACAGCAAAGTCGAGCTCTCCAGTCTGGAACGCGGGGTCTCCCCTCAGTCGGGCCAGAGCCGCGTACAGCTGCAGTGTCGTCTGCTGAGAACTTTCTCTCTGAGTCTGAAATGGTATCAGTTCTCTTTGTACAATTAAAATAAAATACGCGAAGGCGAACTAATAGACAGCTGTAGAGTCTATGATGATGAATTTCGTGCATGCGCAGAGCTCTGCTCTGAAACTTTCGAGTAAACAAACGACTACACGATGCACGACCTAGTGACGGTGTCGATCTTCAAATTACGCCTGTGCAACCTAGTTCTAGCAATACTAAACAAGATGGGATGAACCACAACCCACAAAGTCCCTTCTATATGAGAGCTGTCCTCGCTGTCAATGATCTCTATCTTTTGTCTTTGACCTGATTCTGATGTTGAATTATCTCCTATTGAAAAAGTCTCGCAGATCTGCCAATGCGTCAGTGAGTTCTATAAGGGGTGCAGGATATACGCGTCATTGATTTGTCAAACGTCATTTGTCATGACGTAAGTTTTAGTTTTTACGTAATTTTATATTTTACGTGATATGAGTTCACTTTCGCTTCATAGGCTTGAGAAAATGGTGACAAAACTAGAACTTCACGGTACAATTTCAGTCTTGCGATAATTTGTGTGAAAGCAGGTTGACTTTACCTAGCTACATGATATACTAAGTACACGGGTCACCTGTATGCTCTTCTGAAAGCGAGTCGATGTGTGTGTGTGTGTGTGTGTGTGTGTGTGTGCGTATTAGTGCGTGGGTGCGCGCGCGCTCCAAACATCTCCAAGAGGCATAGATCCTCATGCACCTGGAGGGCGCATGAGGATCTATTCCTCCTGGATATGCGAGCATGTTTGTGTGAGAGAGAGAGAGAGAGAGCCGCGCGAGAGAGAGAGAATGACCTCTCTTATCTAGAGTATTATGTCAGTGTCTGCGAGGTGACGGAGTTGCCTGTCACCGCCATTGTCTGACCTTCTCTAGAAATAAAGGTTTCTTAGAGTTTTGATTCTTTTCTGAAAACAATTAATTTTTTACTAAATAAGTTCAAAAGATACAAAACTGGCCAATGAACTCATCCAATGTCTTTCTCCAAACTAGCTATATGCAAAAGTTCAATTAAATATGACAAAAATTACGGACTCTAATCTGGGTCAACCGACTTCCTATAAGCGGTACCTTATGTCTTCAATGAGACATTCAATGTACGCTCAGAGGCGAGGTTAGCGTAACTAGACATGACGTAATTTGTATCTTGTTACTTCAATTGTTAGAGGTTTAGCCTGCCCGCCTTTGACATCATGGACATGCTATTAAATTCGCCCCACCGCGACCCGTCCTAAAAAGTCCCTTCTATAACTAGAAGGGACTTAAAAACCATACCACGCCATGCTAGCAGCCCTGACCTTTACTCTTTAAAAAAACTGCGTGACCAGGCCAATGGTATTCAAGAACGCGATCACATGATTTTTCTTCACGGTCTTAGTAAAGCGCCGCCGAACGCTACAGCGGTCTATTGAAGTCATCACCATCACACTGTGTTTTGGGTCCTTTCGGACTTTTATTAATCATGCAAACGACTTTTTCAAACCTGGAACCCTAACTTTGGGAGGGACCCTGTGGCGAATACTCGCCGGTTTCTGGAGATAACTGACCCACAATAGTTCAAGGGTAGTACCAGATTAGTACTGCCCTTGAACGTTTTTACCCATCCATTTGCGGCCGTCTCACGTGAACGGAAAAAAAGATAAACACTTTCAACCATAGCGTGCGCTTTTCACCGAGCCATTCAGTTGAATTTTCAAAGGAAACTGAATTTTGACAACTTCAGCTCATTTGGTGTTCTGATTTTGCAATAGAAGTTAATGATCTGACCTTGACATTGCGTGTGGCGTAGTCCGGATGTAGCGGCAACCATGGTGATGACGAGCTGGAGAAGCCGGCGTTCTTGGTGGCGTCCCATTGCATCGGGGCGCGACAGGGATCTCGCGAGAACTCACCGAACCTCTCCTGAGAAATTTGATGAAGACATAGTGTAAAGCAGTAGAACGCAAATACTTCAATATATGTGTGTTTTAGACCTTATTGCTGTAAGACCATAGAGTATTACTCCAATTCATGTAAGAAGTAAACGTGGTGCGGCTAATTTAAACATAGCTGAACTTTTAGCACACTAACGATCATTCCGTAAATGATTGATTATCGTCGAGATTACAGGGGGAAACTCTCATGGGACCAACAAAGAAAGTTGGTTGGTGGTACATCGCTTAACGTTCCGACAGCAACAAGACTTTCACAGGACGTGCCTGCATTGCTTGTTGGGGGGGGGGGGGGGAAAGAAAAGAAAAAAAACACTAATTTTGAATGTATGTCGCCAGCCGGTCTAATATGCTAAATAAACCTAAGACATGCTAGGGGCGCTGCACCTTCATGGATGACCAGCAACAAACTTAAGCTTAACACTGACAAAACCGAAGTCATGCCTGCTGGCTCTCAATCTCGCCTTAGCCTGATTGACAGCGAGTTCGCAAACATTGGTGGCTGCAGCGTTCGCTTCCAGAACTGTGTCAAATATCTGGGTGTGAAAATTGATTCGACGCTCTCCATGCATGATCATATCAGTAGCGTCTGCCGAGCTGGTTTCCTTGAGCTGCGCAGAATCTCTTCCCTCAGATCGTATCTCACAGAAAGTGCGGCTTCAAGACTTGTAAATGCATTCATTACGTCCAGGCTCGATTATTGCAATTCTGTACTGGCAGGTTTACCGGCAGACCAGATTTCACGCTTGCAGATGATTCAAAACAGTACGTCACGTCTCATCTTAAAGAAACGAAAGAGAGACCACGTTACGCCTCTGCTGAAGCAGCTGCACTGGCTGCCCGTGAAATTCCGCTGCCAGTACAAGATTGCAATTTTCGCCTATCGGCATTTTGACGGATCTCTCCCGCCGTACCTTCCTGCCAAACTGTTTGTTTATCAGCCATCACGTACCCTCCGTTCCTCCAGTGAAAAACTTTTTAAAATCAGGAAGCTTAACATGAAGACTGTCGGGGAGCGTTCTTTCACCTGTTTAGCCCCAAGTGTGTGGAACTCGCTGCCAATTGAAATGCGGAATCTGTCACAGTTCAAAGCTCATTTAAAGACTTTTCTTTTCTGTCGGGCATGTAACATTTAGCTCACCTTTAGCTAACTGTTGACTGCGGATGTAAAGCGTTGGGAAGGGATGGGGTGGGTTAAAGTAGTGTATAAAAATGCGTGTGTCTGAGAGAGAGTGTGATGTTGTGCATCCGCAGTGAGTCCAGTGTTTGCCTGGAGAACAGCGCTAAACAAGAACTATTTATTATTATTTATTATTATGATAATATATTGTACCCTATTTTACAAATAAAAAGAGTAGAAAAATCATTATAATTACAAAATATGTACAGGGAAGTGATTTACAAAAATGTATTAACCGCAAAACATAAAACGTTTCATCTCTTAGGACGTGCCTGCACTGCTTGTTAAAAAAAATTATTAAAGAAAAAAAAAAAAAAACTAATGTTGAATGTATGTCGCCAGCCGGTCTAACATGCTAAATAAACCTAAGACATGCTAGGGGCGCTGCACCTTCATGATAATGTATTGTACCCTAGTTTACAAATAAAAATAGTAGAAATCGTTATAATTACAAAATATGTACAGGGAAGTGATATACAAAAATGAATTAACCGCAAAACATAAAACTTTTCATCTCTTAGGTGCAGCAGACCTTTTAGCAACACACATCCAATATCAAGAGCTACAGACAGTACAGAAAGTAGGGAGAATTTTAAAAAAGGAAAATACAGGTGAATGGACCAAGAGTAGTCAGAAACGTGCCCCAGAAAAAGAAGAAAATCCCACCCTTTGGGGCTGACAGCATGACCCTGGGAACTAAAAAGTAGCTAACCCCACCCAAGTCCCCCAGGGCAGATCCGGGTGGGAAACAAAAAAAGAAACGCACTTCTGAATAACAACAAAATCACGCCACTGAATATTCTAAATAGTCAAACAAAAACGACAGAGATCTCGTCCTTTTGAAGGCAAACGATACCGAGTCCATGTTTGTGAAAAGTGAAATATTCATCATCACACAATGAAAACTCGCTTTTCGCCATAACTGAGTTACAGTTTTTCGCCTAACTTACAGCAACTTACGGGCCCAAAGTTTTTGCCCCAGGGGTCCTGCGTCTGCTCAAACGTGACCTGGATTTCCTGCATTCCCAGCTCCTCGCCGTAGTACGTGGTCGGCGTGCCCCGCAAGGTCAGCAGCAGCATGTGCAACGCGTCCACGTAGTGCGCGCCAAACTTGGTACTCGCGCGCATGCGGTCATGGTTTCCAACCTGGCATCATGCGAAAAAAGCAAATCGGAGGTGTTGTGCGGTGTGATAGTACAAAATGTGTGTGTTGGTCTGTGATTTTGCACCTTACGGCCGTAAGGTCGTAAGGTGATTTTGCACCTTACGGCCGTAAGGTCCAAAGTCACAGACCAGCACAAACGTTTTTAAGATCCAACATATCTGCCCAACGCTAAAAAGAATTTTATTGCATAATTGTATTGCATAATGCACTCATATAATACTAATATTAACTATATTAGATCAGTATTTTCCGGACGTTTTCTTTGTAGTACGCCCGAACAAATACAGTATAGGTCTGTGGACCCCTTCACTGCTCGAGCAATACAAGCATAACCATAAGAAAACATAGTTTCGTGAGGACCAAGTTGTGCCCATTGCTCGACTCGTAAGTCCTTTGGCTCAGACAGGCGATGTTTTCTGGCGGGTAATCCTCTCGCTGTCGAGAAATAGTGAGCACGATCCAACTGCAAGAGACATAGATCCTCATGCGTTCTCAGTCGCACTTGTGGGGCTCATGAGGATCTATGCCTCTTGATGACACATCTCGTTCTATCTATGTTCCTTGGACGTTCCTTGGGATCTGTGGCGTTGACATCAAGAAAAAATTCTGCGATCACTGTCAGAGAACGGGTAATGACATATGATTTCAAAGAGATTGTTTCCAAAAAAATGTCACTGAAACATTTATTGAATACACAGATCCAAATATTCTTCAAACAAATGAGGATTTCAGAATCAAAAGTAGGTCAAATCAGAAGTAGGTAAACAAGAAAGGCAAAGCCCTTATGGCTCACGTTTATGACCGATGCACACATGTGACAATAAGTAAAGGGATGGCTTCTGCACCAACAAAATCCATGTTTCTCAAAATTTAATCAGTTTTCACACATCTGTCAAACCTCCGTGACCCTTGGCCTTTGCGATGTCGACTAAATTAGTATACATAGGAACGTCTTATCATCAGCTACCTTTGTGCCAAATTTGATTGAAACGTTTGCAAAAATGTTGATAATAACTACAATTCTATCACAAATTGGCATTTTAAACACATTTGCCGACCTCTTGTGACCCTTGACCTTTTCCAATGGGTCATCCAAATTAGAATGCATAGATAGGTCTTACCGTCAGGTATCTCTGTAGCCAGTTTGGGTTTAAAGTTGTGAATAGTAATTGAGAAAAAAACATTTCTTGTAAAAAGAAAATGGCTATTTTTTTACCTATTTCCTGAGCTCTTGTGACCCTTGACCTTTCCGAGGGGTCATCCAAATTAGTATGCATAGATAGGTCTTACCATTAGGTATCTCTGTAGCACGTTTGGGTTTGAAGTTGTGAATAGTATTTGAGAAAAAATAATTTATGTCAAAATATAGCTATATTTAATATATTTCCTGATCCCCTGTGACCTTGACCTTTGTGAGAGGTCACTGAAATCGGTATGTTTAGAAAGGTCTTGTCACAAAGTATCCTTGGGCCAAGTTTGAAGACAGTAGCTTGAATAGTCTCCGAGAAAATGCCAACGTTAAAGTTTACCACGGACGCCGGGCGGCGGACGACGGACGGATGACCACTGGCCCAGAACATAGATTCACTTTCGCTTTGCACTTGAGCCAAAAAACTGCACGTCTGTTGACGCTAACAATGATTAAAAGCCCCGGCAAACATGCGACATTGCACGTTTATCTGGGTTTTCAATTTACTGTTTTCGTCGACAAAAACAAGTGCACTTTTGATCTACTTCCTATATCCGAACAACGTCACATAGGCCACTAACCACGAAAGTGGGCCATCCGCCCGGGGGAAGGTTCTTATACTCTCTGTCCACCAGGGTGGCGACCTTGCTGCCCGACAGTGGAGCTCTGAGCGCCTCCACCAGATCCATGTTGAACGGGTTAGCCCCGTACCCATAATACAAGTTACGCTTGGCAGGGGGTCCGTACGTCTCAATCACCATGTACCTGAATACAAATTAACCCATTTAGCCCCGACGCCCTACAGCAGGCGATGGATTGAGCATGATAATTCAAGGGTAGTGTCAGATTAGCTTGGCACCTGAATACAGATTAACCCATTTAGCCCAAAAGCCCTACAGCAGTAGATGGATTGAACATGATAATTCAAGGGTAGTGTCAGATTAGCTTGGCGCCTGAATACAAATTAACCCATTTAGCCCCAACTCCCTACAGAAGAAGATGGATTGACCATGATAATGCAAGGGTAGTGCCAGATTAGCTTGGCGCATGAAAGCTTGAATTATCATGGTCAATCCATCTCCAACTGGCACATAGTCGCTAGGTGACGCCTCCAAAATCTGGAACACGCGGCCGTGGGGTTATATGGGTTAAACCACAGGATACGTGTTTACCTTATATAAAGGATTAACTCATTCAGCCCGAAGGCCGTCCGTATTTCCCCAATTTTGGAGGTGTCATCTAATGACTATGCACCAGTTGCCGGAGATGGCTCGACCATGATAATTCAAGGGCAGTGCCAGATTAGCCGACAGGCGCCAAGCTAATCTGGCACTACCCTTAAAGTATCGTGGTCGAACAATATCCTGCTATAGTGAGTCAGGGCTGAATGGGTTAAAGTGACACATGGTACACATTTTGAAAAAGAGGAAGTGTTCTTGAGTGGGCAGTCGAAGTGCTTTGCAGACGCGCCCTGCAAAAAAACAGAACGTAGGTGCAAATTTGTGTTATCGTTTTTAGCTTCTTTTTTTTTTATTTGAACATGCTTTTGAGAGACTGAGTAGTGGAGTAGGAACGGTGCAGGGGGGGAGGGGGGCTGATTTTTCCCCCTCCAAAGATAAATTGTAGGAAGGGGAAGTGTGTGTGGGGGTGGGGGGGGGGGGGCGGGGCGAGGGGAGTATCCCCTGCTTCCCCCAACCCACACCCCCACACCAAAATTTTTTTTTTAAATATCTGGACACCTTGTTCGTCCATCCTTCTGCTCACACTCGTCCAGGACTTTGCGCCATCCCCGCACCATGTCTCCAATCTCAGGCTGGTCCATAGTGTAGATGTGTTCAAGGTAATCGTGCTGATTCTACACAGACAGTTCTGGTCAACCTCAGTATACCGCGGTACTCGGGAGCCATAAAGTCAGACCGCGTTACTGATTCGCGATCGCGCTATGCTGAATTTATATAAAACTGTGAAGAAAAGCCACTTAGCGAGCAAACGGTCCTCGGGCCGACGTCAGCCTTAGCTGGACCGTGCACAATCAGCTAGACCTGAAAAGTGATCTGCTTTCGAATTCTGACGTTCATAACAATCTCGGATCAAGCAAATGTCGGATATAATAACGATTTTTCAGAGATCCAGCAAACCCTCTTTGAGTAAATTACTTCGCTTCTACAACAAACTTCCGATATAATAGCAAATTAGACCCCCTCAAAATGGTTCCCGGGCATCGAGTTATATTCGAAATGCGTATGACGAGTGCGTGTTGATATATAAATATGGCTTCTGCGAGTCTGCCCCCTCGCGCGCGCTCGGCATACGTATGTATGCCGTGCACGCGCGAGGAGGCAGACTCGCAACAAAAAAAAAAAACCGCATTTTGAATATCAGCCAGCACGCGTCAGGAGCAGTGCCTGTGCCGAAAAGTGTGTGTGAAGAACCTCACTGGGGTAACGCCTGGAAGGTTTGACCTTGGTTCGTCTTTGGTGACGTCTTCGACCTCGAACTGAAAGTCAAGGGCGTCCACGCGCATCCCGTCAGCCTTCTCCATCCAAAACCGAACAACCTCCTGCACGTGCAGCAGACAAAAGAGTCAGTGGTCAAGGTCGTGCAAGGGGATACTTGGTGAAAGAGTGTGGGTGTGGACTGGTGTGGGTGGGAGATGCTCTTGCTTTACTAAGATGGGAGTACATTTAACCCCACGGCTGTCGGTAGCGGTTTATGTCGAGGTGATTCCTGTGGGTACACCTCGACATAAACTGCTACCAACAGCCAAAGGGTTAAGCTATATGAAAACAAAAAACAAAAAAAAAGAAATAAAAGTATATCGGGCCGACCTGTTCTCGTCTGTCTGTCCGTCTATCCGCCTGTCCATCTGTTCATATGTCATGTGCCTGCAAACAACCCCCCTGAGTCAAGTAAATGTTGCTATGTACAATTTAAACGTCCGCCAACAAATTAGTATTTCCACACGTGCCTATGTGCATTTTTTACGTGACACACTGGTTGCCTCATCGATCCGCTACGCACTTTCGAGCGTAGCGGATCGATGAGGCAACCAGTGTGCTTACGTTCATTTCCTTGACGACGAGTGGATTTCGGTAGTTGAGGTCGGGCTGTTCGGCCAAGAATGCAGAGTAGTAGTACTGTTGTCGCCCTTCATGCCAGCGCCACGCCGACCCGCCAAACACGCTGAGCTGCACAGGATACAATGGAGCAGCATTCGATGAAGATTCAGGAACGAACAGTTCAAGTACACGCATAATTTGTCTTAGCGTTTGTTTGTGTTTGTGTGTGTGTGTGTTTGTTTATCTTTGTTCGTTTGTTTGTTTGTGTTTGTGTGTGTTTGTGTTTTGTGTTTGTTTGTTTGTTGGTTCTTTCGGTTCTTTCTTTCTTCATTTTTTCTAATGTCTTTCCTCAATTTTTATTTATCTCTTTGTTTGTTTACTCACAACCAGATAGGGGAAGCTAGCGCTGGTAGGACTGTACACATACCAAGGGGAATTACTCAGCGCTGGACAGACAAACAGTTAGATCCCCTGACCCCGCCTATACATCCCTGAAAGGATGCATCAGGTCTAGCCTATAACCCATGTCTTTTTCTGGAACTTAGGAAGGAGGCAGGAGAAATACACATACACAAACAAGAAGGTGCACTACTAAATTAATGGGGTCGGGTAAATACCCTGATTTCCCACAGTAGATGCACAAGACAATACTCAACAATGTAACGTTTGTTTGTTTGTTGTTAATACGTTCTATTTTAGTTTCTTTCTTTATTTCCTTCTTCCTTTCTTTCTTTTTATTTATTTCTCTCTCTCTTCGAGTGACTGAGTAACAGATTGTCATTGACTGACTGACTGACTGACTGACTGACTGACTCATTCATTCATTCATTCATTTATTCATGCATTGATTCATTTATTGATTCATTCTTTGACTCTTGATTACTGACCCAGTTGTTGGGCGGATGTCTGTTGCCATCAACATCTACGGTGGGGTCGCGCCAAATGTAGAAGTCGTCGTAGGGCTTCTCCTGGCGGCAGCTTCTCTGAAACCAGTCGTGCTGGTCGCTGGTGTGGTTGGGAACAAAATCCACGATGATCCTCAGGCCTGAATCAAAAAGAGAAGTAATTTACCCCACCGGCTGTCTACCAGGATTCGCTCCGCTGCAGCGAATCGAGAGAGACAACCGGTGTGGTTGTTAACCCATTTACCCGGGGACTCTGCAGCAGGAGATGGATTGATCATGATACTTCAGGCGCCAAGCCGGCTCATCTGGCACTACCCTTGAATCATCATGATCAATCCATCTCATACAACTGGTACATAGACGTCAGACAACGTCTTCAAAAGTTTGCAAAAGCGGCCGTGGGGCTAAGAGGGTTAATGTCATTCTTGTTGACGTAACACATCGCGGACCGTGCTCTACAGTGGAGACATGTGGACCATGCTCGCTCAAGAGTTGAACAAAGAAGACTGTTTTGCACCTCCAGGGCGTCACAGGTCATCCCCAATAAATAACTAAATAAATAAATAAATGGCAAAACGGTGTCCCAACGAAAACCCTATGTCCTGTGATATGCGTCCTTAGGTTCCAGCATTGTGAACTAAAGCATGATAAGTAACTGTGGCTCTCTTATGGTCGTTGAAATTTAGTCGATTATTTCCCCTTTCCTTGAATGCGAGGGGAGGAGGTACAAGGTAAGTAACTGAAGGCGGCAAGCTAATCTGGCACTACCCTTGACATATCATGGTAAATCAATCTCCTGCTGTAGGGACTCGGGGCTAAATGGTTTAAAAGCGAGATTTTCAAATACATTTAAACTCTTGCATTTCACAAAAAGGGACACAGATACTGGTTCAACGTTTACCATATCATCAGGACAGAAACCAATCGACTCCTTAGCCTACTTTGTTCGCTTCGAAATAACCGTGGTGCCATTTCTCAGCTTAATCAACGACAAATGACTTCGGTGGAAGTTGACCTATTTCATATGACCCCGAAAGTCAATGCGCAGCATTTCTTTTTAAACATGACTTGTCTATGAAGCAGTTATTCACAGTAAACGCGTGAAATATAATCGCATTAACATTAACAATGAACATTTTCACATGAAAAAATAAACATTTTATATGTAGTTATGTAAACATTGACCAATTGGAGTATTTTTTAGCCGTTCTGCTTTCCCCACTTGACAGTTGTCGTCAAAAATCGTGTATCACGGTTTATATCAAACTTTGCCTGTAAATATTCCGCGTTCTCGCACAACTCTGGGGAAAGTGACGTATTTTGCTTCTTGTTAAAAATAGCACGGGAAAGCCCCTAGTATTCTGCTCAATCATTGAAGTCACATGGGATAACGTTTCATACAGAACTAGTTAGACAGGTCTGTCTGCAGTCTATCGACTCCCTTACCTCTCGCATGCGCCTCCTTGACGAGAGTGTCGAAGTCGGCCAGAGTTCCAAACATGGGGTCCACGTCGTTAAAGTCCGACACGTCGTAACCAAAGTCCTTCATAGGCGACCTGTAGAAGGGGCTCAGCCAGATCGCGCCCACGTTCAGGTATTGGAAATAGTCCAGCTTGGACGTCAATCCTGTGGGACGTTATTAAAGACCCTGCGTAGTTATAACATTCAAGGGGACCACTGACGGGTTGCGGCGCTTGAGTTATTTAATTGCACTTCCTTATCAACCCATTAATATATCCTGAGGCTTTTTTTTTTTTTTTTTTTTTTTTAAAGCTTACTGTCCTATGAAGGCATTACTGATTAGGAGATAGGTCAACCCTGCTAGTTCAAGTGCCTGTGGTGCTAGAATTGCCTGGCGCCCGAGGCGCCAAGCTATTCTGGCACCGCCCTCAGAACTATCATAGTAGTCAAATGTATTTCAAACAATGGGTGCATCAGGATGAAAAGGGTTAACACTATTGAAAATGTTAGTGATGAGTTACTACCATCTGAATAAGATAAACCATGACAACTCTTACGTTATATATGTTTAACGCAGTTGCAATGAGCCACGGTCGACCTTCCTACATTTTGAAGTCGCCTTCCCGGCGGCTTTATTACAGTCACAGTTCAGGAGACAGATCGAGCAGGATAGTTCAAGGGTGGTGCCAGAATAGCTTGGCGCCTGCAGGCGCCAAGCTATTCTGGCACAACCATTGAACTATCAGATTCGCTCTATATACTCTGGTAAGGTTGGATAACCAGTAATCATCCAGCCCGCACACTCTACACCACGATATGGATACCGTGACAGTTCAAGGGTAGTGCAAGAATGCCTACTCACCATTGAGGTCGCCGATGCCGTCGCCATTGGAGTCACAGAAGGAACGTGGATATACCTGGTAGATGATGGCCTTCTGCCACCACTCCAACGCCCCGTCTTGCGACATGATTTCTCAGGCAACTTATCTTATTGTGGGCAGCTGAAACTGACCATACACAGTAACACCACCAAATAAGTACCCTGTGAACAAGGCCCTTTTGATCAAGGCTGCATGTTAAGGCGGCATTCTCACTTGCGACATGATTTCTCAGCTAACTTATCTTATTGTGCGGGGCAGCTTAAACTGACCATACACACAGTGACACCACCAAATAAGCACCCAGTGAACAAAGGCCCTTTTGATAAGGCTGCATGTTAAGGCGGCATTCTCAACTACTAACAAGAACGGGCTAACAAGACATGACATAACCTGACATACTACACTGGCGTTCTTAAGACGGCCTCAACCAACGGTAAGAGTAACTCTGCAAAGTCGGAAGGCAACAGACAGTAAGCTATATACCCACGTCCGTTTTTTTGTCAGTGAGATTTTCACCGTGACTTGAAATGAAAATCTCACATTTCAGAAAACAAAATTGTCTTACTCTTAATGAACCCTTTTCATCCTGATACGCCCGCTTGAAATTAATTTGACTATGATAGTTCAAGGGTGGTGCCAGAATAGCTTGGCGTCTGAGGCGCCAAGCTATTCTGGCACCACCCTTGAACTGAAATGGTTGATCTATCTCTTAATCTGTAATGTAGCCTTCGTAGGATAATTACCACATTTTATAAAATCAGACTCAGGATGTAATGGGTTAACTCATTCGAGACGTGCCGCCTAAGCATAAGCCGCGTTTCCAGAGTCGGAACGTCTCGAATGAGTTAAGGAAAGTCTCGCTTTTCACAAAAGTGAACTTACTGTATTTTGCCTACATCAGATAGAACTCTCCACATTCCCTGTGACTAGTCAGAATGACTACTCTGTAGGCCTATGCAGGTTTAGAGGATAAAACCTTTTCGCCGCCGAAACACGCTGCTCAGTGCATCCAAATGCAAAAAGCACATAATTATTATCCTCAGGTGCCCCCGCGTCTGCGGTGTGGACTCATAAAGATCTATGCATCTTTTCTGCACATTCGTATTCCTCGGTACCCGGATTGGTTTCTGAGACATAAGTTTGGCTGCTGACAGTCAGAAGGGGTCTGAACCGAAAGTACTAAATTTTAGTGTTCAGACGATCTAGATCCAAACACTACCTGATCAATGTCCAAAGCCTGTCAACGATTTTAAAATGAAATTCTTCTGGCTCTAAAACTAACCTCAGTAAGGCTCATTCCACTCCAAGATTACAAATGCAGAAGCAAGAAAGATGCAGAGCAAATTTAAACGAATCAGTTAAACAGCAGACCTAGAAGATTAGATTCAAGGGTTGCACGTGACGTTATCTCCCCTGCTATCTCATTCCCTTTTCACAGGCATGTGATACTATCCTACGTCAATAGACTGTTCGGTAATCAGAGGTAGGTCAAAATTGCACGTGTTTCGGCGACAACATTAGATTTGAAAGCCCGGACAAACACGAGGTATCGCATGATTTGTCCGGACTTTTAATCCACTGTTTTTCGTCGAACCACGTGCAATTTTGACCTACTTATGATTTCCGGAAACAGTCGTCACAGTATTCACATGTGAGATCAATGACATGCTGTCTCTGCCACGGCGGCTGACCATTTTGTCACATGACTGTAAGCTGCAAACACTGACAGTTGGCGTACGTTTCATAGTCGCGAGAGCTCTTTTTAAAAAAAAAAAAAAAAAAAAAAAAAAAGCAAGGCGTTTCATAGACACGGGTATTATAGCACTTGAGCAATAGCGCCGCTTTCGGGCGCATTTTTTCGCTCGCAAGCGCTTTCGTTCAAAGAAATGCACACCAGCAGCAGCAGGCGTTATTTGGAGTTTCACGCCTAAATTAAGTGAGTTGTAGCATTTTGGAGCAATGAAAAAAAAAATGGTTTGTTGGGAATCAGGCATAAAACATGTCGAACCTCTTTCTTACTGAGCCCAATGTAACAGCAGTAGGCTACGACTTCAATCTAGCTCAGACCAGGCCGACGTTTCAGTTCACGTTCATGCATAGAGAGCCACTGCTAAGAGCCACTGCGAGCACGAAACGAGTGAAGTGGCCGGAAATGTGCGCGTTTTGTTTTATCGTTGTTATATCATAAGCCTATACTAGCAGCTGCCCTTCATATACGATCAGCCGTTTACGAGATAGTGATTTTCTAGAGAGTAACAAAGGTTTGGGTATATCAAAATGAAGTCTAGTATGAATAAAAGCAGTGCGCACTCGTTTTAAACCGCCGGAGGATGGAGACATTTTTCTGTAGCACATGTTTCCAGTATGGCTGCAGACGAAACCAGGACCGTTGCGGCCATGTTTACAGGGGATCAGTAGTTTACACGGCGGGTCTCATTGTTCCTGTATTCAGAGGTAGTATGCACTATATGTCACTTAAAAGGATTTCATTTTTTTAAAGTAATATTTTCACACTTAGATATATTAAGAGAAGAAACAATTACGAAAATGCTTGCCTTGAACTCAAAATTAATATCGTTTCTCAACAATAAGGTATCCCAAAATCACGTGATCAAAACATCACGTGATGCCCCGACCTCCGCGGACGTGAATTTCGGTGTGCCGACGGGTTCTTTTTTATTTGTTCTACATAAGCTTGTTTGTTTAAAAAAAAAAAAAAAAAGCAAACGTGTAAAGTTGCTGTGTGCATTTTTACGGCTTGATAAAGGTTTGTCACGTTTATTTCCATTCACTTTACCATCGCTTTGCCCGTTTTCTATTTCGACAACACAGCACCAAAACAAAACGCAACCGACAACACAAACGCTATCTTCAAAACCTATGCTGCATTCTGTAAAAGAAAATGAGTGCCACACCACTTGGTTTAGTAACTGTCATGGCTGAGCAAAGTTTCGGAACTTGATTAATTATTTTATGCAGCAGTAACATTTATTTTAATCAGTTGCACTGACAAGCTATGTTGTGATGCCAGTGCCAATTATGCAGTCTCAGTGATCACTGATGGTACAGTACACTTCACACTGAAAAAAAAATACACAGCACAATGTGAACACGCTTGGAAGTTCATGTAATGCTTTGTTTAAAATTGAACCCTATCTTGCTAGCAGTAGCCTACTGCACAAAAGAGGAACTTATTTTGCTGCTGTGTTATTTGCAGTTTGTCTGCATATAGACATTTGCAGTTCGCTGCAAGGATGCTTAGCAGCTGACATTAGCACTGACATATATATTGGGATTAAAACGAGAAAGAAAACGGAGAAAGGTGACACAGAGATGATTTAATAAATCAGTCAAGTGATCAAATGAATGAGATATCTATGTTTTATGATAAACAACTAGTTATGGGAGGGGGGGGGGAGGAGGAGACACATACTTTATAATGTACACGTACTATTTCTTTCAGTGTTTCCATCACCCACTCATAACACCATTAGACTCGATGAGTTGTCATGTTTTGAGTGGTTTACAAAATACATGTACTTGTTGCTGTTACATTATCTTCTTACTTGTTTTGACATTTCGCTGTAAGATTTACAGTCCCATACTTTAAGCGTGTTCCCCCTAACGCACACAGAGGTTGACTGTATCATTGATATGTGTGTGTAGGTAGCGTTTGGTTTTGTTTGAGGTGGCAGTTTTGGCCTCACCTTTAAGTTTGGTGCCGCTGTGCATGTGGCCACCAGTACTATTTACAGAACTGATGACTGCATGTGCAGGCTAGTTCACGGTATCAAAATGTGAACTGGGCAGCCTATTGTTTGAAGTGATCAGTGGTAGCAACATCCATGATGTATGTGTGCATTTGGCCACTGGTACTGTTTACAAAGGTGCTGTTTACAGAACTAGTGGCTGAGTATGCATATTATTATTAGTACTGTTATTGTTATCAGGTGTGACCTTATCTCTAAGTTTTGGTGCCCCTGTGCATGAGGCCAACAGTACTTTTCACAGAACTGATGGCTGCATGTGCAGTGTGGTTAACTGTACACATGAAATTTGTAGGTGGGCAGCTAAAATACAGGCAGTCAATACAAGCCACTTGCTTAACCTGAAGTCTCTATATATAGATTTTACAGTCCACTAATGCCCATCAGTATACAATTGTGCATGTCTTTTGTGGGTGTTCTGTGGTTTTGTATGTGGGCTGGGGATGAAAGTGGGGCGGTATGGCACCTATTACCGTGTATGTACAAAACCTACATTACAAACAAACATAAATTAATAATTTTAATAAATAGTTATTTGGGTTTAACGCCGCGCGGTAGACTACGGCCATCTCACGGCAGTTAACTAAATAAGATAAAGTAAGTCAAAGATACCTGGGACATAAGAATGCTAAGTAAAGTATAGATTATGATCATGCACAGATGTACATTGGTGGATGTTCTGCGGTTTTGTGTGTGTAACTGGATTGGGGTTGGGAGCGAGCGATACTGCACCTAATACCATGTAAGTGTACTTACTTACTTACTTACGCCTGTCACCCCTACCCGGGTATAGGCCGTCGACGAGAGACCTCCAGCAACTCCTGTCCTGTGCTTCTCCTTCGATTCTACTCCAGGTGGTTCCCAGTCTCTTGATGTCTGCTTGGAGGTCTCGACGCCAGGAGTTTCTCGGCCTACCTCTTTTCCTCTTTCCCTGGGGGTTCCATGACAATGCCTGCCTAGTGATACTGGAAGCTGGCTTTCTCAGACTGTGACCGATCCATCCCCATCTTCTTCGCCCAATTTCATTCTCTGCTGTTATCTGTTCTGTTCTCTCCCAGAGTCTGACGTTGCTGATCTTCTCTGGCCAGTGGATTTTCAAAATTCTTCTAAGGCAACTGTTCATGAAGGTCTGTACTCTGTTGACTGTGGTTTTTGTCAATCTCCAAGTCTCTGCACCATATAGGAGAACTGCTTTTACATTGGAGTTGAAAATCCGGACTTTGGTGTGTTGTGACAGCTCTCTGGAACTCCACACTTTTTTCAACTGGAGAAAGGCTGCTCTGGCTTTACCGATTCGTGCTCTGACATCTGCATCAGTGCCGCCTTTTTTGTCTATGATGCTCCCGAGATAGGTGAAGGACTCCACCTCCTCCAACGGGGTGCCAGCAAGCAAGACTGGTTCTTCCCTGGTTGCGTTCAGCCTCATTGTCTTTGTTTTCTGTTTGTGAATGGTGAGGCCCACTTGGGACGAGATGTCAGCAAGCCTCGTGGTCTTGTCCTGCATTTGTTGATGAGTGTGGAACAGTAATGCCAAGTCGTCTGCAAAATCGAGGTCGTCAAGCTGTGTCCACAGTGTCCACTGTATTCCACTTCGTTTGTGCTCTGTGGTCATCTTCATGACCCAGTCTATGGCCAGTAGGAAGAGGAACGGAGACAGCAGACACCCCTGCCTGACACCAGTTCTGACCTGGAGCTCCCTGGTGAACTGCCCTTCGTGGATCACGCGACATGTCATGCCATCGTAGCTGCTCTTGATCAGGCGGACGAGCTTTGTGGGTACACCGTAGTGTCGTAGGAGTTTCCACAGAGTCTCTCGGTCCACACTGTCAAATGCTTTCTCATAATCCACAAAGTTGACGTACAGCGGGGAGCTCCACTCCAGAGACTGTTCCACGATGATGCGGAGAGTGGCGATCTGGTCTGTACATGATCGGTTCTTCCTGAATCCTGCTTGCTGGTCTCTCAGCTGGGGGTCAACGGAGCTCTTCATTCTCTCCAGGATGATCCTGTTGAAGACCTTTCCTGGTACTGACAGCAAGGTGATTCCTCTGTAGTTGGAACACTTGCTGAGGTCGCCTTTCTTGGGAACCTTGATTAGGTACCCCTCCTTCCAGTCAGCCGGCATCACCTCCTCTTCCCAGATCTTTCCAAACAGTGGGTACAGCATCTCCACTGTTGTCTCTAGGTCTGCTTTCAGAGACTCCGCTGGGATGCCATCTGGGCCTGCTGCTTTGCCATTCTTCAAAAATGCCACTGCTCTTCTGATCTCTTCCCGGCTGGGTCTGTCACAGCTGATGGGTAGGTCGGTCTCTGCCGGCTGGATGTCTGGGGGGTCGTGTGGGCTAGGTCTGTTCAGTAACTCTTCAAAATACTCGGCCCATCTGTCGAGTTGGTCTGCTCTGTCTGCAATAGGCTTGCCTTCTTTGTCTTTTACTGGTCTTTCTGTATGGCCATACTTGCCTGACAATCTTCTGGTAATGTCGTAGAGCTGTTTCATATTGCCGCTGCCTGCTGCCTTTTCTGCCTCTGCTGCCAGGCTGTCTGTGTAGGCCCTCTTGTCTGCCCTGATACTCCTCTTCACCTCGCGGTTGGCTTCTGAGTATTCCCCCTGTGCCCTTACTTTGGCTGCTCTCGTGCGACTGTTGTTGACAACTGCTTTCTTCTGCTTCCTCACTTCTATCTTCTTCAAGGTCTGTGCCGACAGCCAGTCCTTGTGATGGTGTTTCCTGAACCCTACAGTGTCTTTGCAGGTTGAGTTCAGCGCCTCTCTAACTGCCTTCCACTGCTGCTCTGTGGTGGCCGCCTCCTCTTCATTTACTAGCTCCTGTAGCGCTTGAAACCGGTTGGACAGCACCAGTTTGAACTCTTCTCTAACTCCAGTTTCTCTCAGGAGGCCTACATTATAGCGCTGTCTTCTTGTTGTCTCTGTGCGGCTTTTCTTTAGCTTGAGCTTCATTCTTAATGTAAGCAGATGGTGGTCGGAGGCGACATCTGCTCCCCTCCTCACTCGAACATCTTGAAGGGATCTTCTAAATTTCTTGCTAATGCAGATATGGTCTATTTGGTTCTCTGTTGTATGGTCAGGTGAGACCCAAGTTGCTTTGTGTATCCTTCTGTGTGGGAAGATGCTGCCTCCAATGACAAGTCGGTTTAGAGCACAAAAGTCTACAAACCTCTCCCCGTTCTCACTCATCTCCGGGCCTAGTCCCTGTCTCCCCATCACCTCTTCGTATCCGGTGTTGTCCTCCCCTATTTTGGCATTAAAATCGCCCATGACGATGGTGATGTCTCGCTCCGCACATTTGTCCAAAGCACTCTGGAGTCGGTCGTAGAACTCTTGTTTCTCTTCCTCGTCCCTGTCATTAGTGGGCGCATAACACTGGATGACGTTCAGCTTGAGCTTTTTCTTGGTTCTAAAGGCTGCTGTGATGATTCTTGGCCCAAGAGGTTCCCAGCCCATCAGCGCTCTCTGTGCCACTGGTGACAGCATGAATGCTACGCCTTCTGTATGGGGGGCATTCTCCTCTTCATGACCTGAATACAGAATCATCTCCCCACTTAACAGCCTTTTCTGGCCAGACTGTGTCCATCTGGCTTCACTGATACCTAGCAGGGAAAGGTTGTACTTTTGCATTTCCGCTGCTATCTGGGCGGCCTTGCCGCTCTGGTACATGGTCTTGACGTTCCATGTGCCCATGGTTGTATCCCTGGATAGAGAGAGGCGGCTCGGTCCTGTGGCTTCCGAAGACTTCCGGCTTTCACCACAGGACGTCATAAGTCTTCTGGTAGAAGAACCTTCCTCCTCCAGGAAAGGAATTACTGTTAGTCTTTTCGTCGGCGTTTTTGTAGCTATTTCCTTTTTTGCAGGGTAGGGAAGCTACCCCCACGCCCAACCCCCTTACTAGGAGGACCAGGGGTTTTCTGTCGGGGTCACCTTCCCTTAGACCATGTTGGTTCACGGAACCTTATTTCATCAGATTCGGTGCACCCCTCTCACGAGGGACCCCCTATCCACCACCCAGGGGACGCGCCTCAACGCCATATGGTCCCAGCGCGAGGACCATGTACGCGTATAATAATAATAATAATAATAATAATAATAATAATAATTACGGTATTTATAAGACATTTATTCACCAAGTAAAACGTTACAAGGATTTTTGTGTGGCATGGCGACAGTAAAATATGTCCTCGCTTGTAGGGCATTCATCATGTCATACACTTAGTTGGCGATCATCCTATATACAGCACTAAAAGATAGATAAACACAATATTAAACATAAATCAGTCATATGTCACAAATCATGGAATCACGTTGTTCCGTGCATGATGATGTATTGAGGACAGCTTCTGGAAGAAAAAAAAATGCATCTGAATCGAGAGGTTCTGGCTTTAAAAGCACGAAACCGCCGGCCAGAGGGCAGAAGCTCGAAGAGATGATTGGCTGGGTGTGACAGATCTGACAGAATAGTACTGGTGGCCACATGCACAGGGGCACCATGGTGTATGTTCTTGAGCTGTATGCTGATGTGTATGTACAAAACCTACATTACAAACAAACAAAATAAATAAATAATTTAAATAAATAAGATAAAGTAAGTCTAAGGTACCTGGGACATATGCATGCTAGGTAAAGGATAGATTAAAAATTATGAACATACACAGATGTGCATGTCCTTCCTTTGGTAGGTGTTCTGCGGTTTTATGTGTGTATTTAGGTAAGGGTTGGGAGCAGGCAGTATGGCACCTATTACCATCTATATATGTGTATATTTTCTTGTTTGCTGATGTGTATGTACAAAACCTTCATTACAAGCAAACAAAATAAATAAATAATTTAAATATATAGTTATTTGGGTTTAATGTCGAGCAGGCGACCAATGCCATCTCATGGCGGTTAAATAAAAAAGATAAAGTAAGTCAAGATACCTGGGACATATGAATGCTCAGTAAAGGATAGATTATGAACATGCACAGATGTAAGTGTCGTTTGGTGGGTGTTCCCTGGTTGTGGAGTGGGGTTGGGAGTGGGCAGTATTACCATGTGTATGTGAACATCAGCATATGTACAAAACCTACTTTTCAAACAAATAAAAATAAATAATAAATTTAAATAACTAGGACATATGAATACCAAGTAAAGGATATATTATGAACATGCACAGATGTGCATGTCCTTTAATGGGTGTTCTGTGGTTTTGTATGTGGGGTGGGGAGCGGGTGGTATGCACCTATTACCAAATATGTGTACATGTTATGTTCACATCATATATGTGTATATGTATGTTCTCATCTTGTATGCTGATGTCCCCCACCCAGGTCTACCCTGGGGGGCTTGGGTGGGGTTAACTACTTTTTAGTTCCCAGGGTGACCCTGGTCAGCCCCACAGGGTGGGTTTTCCCCTCTATTCAGGGGCGTGTGTTTCTGTCTACCCTTGGTACATTCACCTGTATTTACCTTTTTTAAACTCTTCCTACTGTCTGCACTGCTTGTAGCTCTTGATATTGGATGTGTGTTGCTAAAGGGTCTAGTTAGATTTATTTAGTGTATTAGACCAGCTGGCGACATACATTCAATATTCTGTTTAGTTTGGGTTTTTTCACAAGCAGTGCAGGCACGTCCTGAGAAAGTCTTGTTGCTGTCGGGACGTTAAACAATGTACAATCAATCATTTTATGCTGATGTGTATGTGCAAACATACATCACAAACAAACAAACAAACAAAAAAATAATAAATTAATAAAATAAGTTGGGGATACCTGGGACCTATAAATATGCATGTTAAGTAAAGGATAGATTATGAACATGCACAGATGTATGCATATTGAAAACAAATTTCCTCTCCTTGGTGACCACTACCATACCACTATAGTGATCATGTGCATCAAGGAATTCCTTCCATCCATAATTAAAAGGATAAATAATAAATAAATATGTAAGTGAATACATACATGAATCAATAATAAATAAATAAAACATGTAATATAATAGAGAGGGCTACTATCTGTATTGTGTCTCATGCAGTCCTGATAAAGCTTAATCATAAGAGTCCTTGTGAGTACTTGAGTGCGGATTGGTTGAATTGGTTGCAAACACTAAAATTTTATATTTAGATGTTTGGCTGAACATGGTGATTTTGATGGAAACGGTTCGGAGATGGGATTTCACTCTGCCTGGCTTGTGCTTAAGACCAGTCGGATACGAGTGTGCTTGACCAGTTAAAAATCCCATCTCCACTAATAAAAAATTTTTAAAATTTCAGACCTGCACTTAGAGCCGTTAGGCTGAAAAACAGACGAACAACATGCATGTTGTATCCGGCCAAAGAATGTTGAAGATGGTCGGCAGACACATTGCACAACATGCACAAAGGGAGTTTACTTTCGATATGCTTTCCTCCCACAAAAGACCGAGTTCTGTGGAAAAGGCTGTTTTCAAGACCAGGAAAAATAACGTATTTGACGTTGATAAGATGTTCAAATCGAAAATAATCTGTTTCAATTCAGGAGCAAAGTAAAGCTTCATCAACCGTGCGCGTCTGATTGACTTCTTTAGAAGGCTTCTCGCTGACCGCCATTTTGAAACTAGCGACGCGACCATGCTTACCGCATTAAAAATAATACTTTTACACTTATTTTATCGTATATATGTATGCATGTTTACTTGCTGGTGATTTTAATTTACTCACTGGAATAAACTTGTAACTTGTATGCTTGAAATTTTCAATGTTATGCACAAAAAATGTCTTGCACCTTATCCGGGCGGTGCACGAGGACTGGTTCCCTCACATCGAAAAATAGCTTTCGAAAAACACTTCTACAAAAATGTCTCCATCCTAAGGACAAATATTGTTGCCATGCATAAACTATATGACATTAGTACTTTCGTTTCGTACCTGCAAACCGGCATTGTTACTCTTTTGACAAACTACTTAGTCTGCAGAAATTGCGAAAAGCTGCTAGACTAATAGACCAATCAGTGAATAAATGAATCAATGAAACTTTATTTTACAACAGTTGAGGCATTGACATCGTCATTGACATCCATTTTACAAAACTGCCGTTACTAACAATTAAAGAATATCAGTCTACAAACATGAAGATATACTCATAATATCCATTGATGCATATGCATATATTTAAAACGTAACACTTACAAACATTTGACAACACTGTTCGAATAAACAGATAATAGTAATCATAAACACACTACACACACACACACACACACACACACACACACACACACACACACACACACACACACACACACACACACACACACACACACACACACACACACTACAAAGCAGTCATAGAATCATAGACAGAGATATACAATACCGGCATCCTACCATTGACCCAACAAATACTTGCAAGAGATCCGTCAGTTTGAATCATGCTAACGAGGAGGCGATCAAACCATAAATTTTTAATAGATAATGGACTTCTAGTTTTACTGAAATAAAAGGGGAAGAAGTCGGCTATTATTCTACATCATTTCAGTTCCGGAATACCCATTGAGCAACACCCCGCCTAATGCAACAAGAGATGCAAATAAAGTGGTCGCGAACTAACTGCAAGAGGCATAGATCGTCCTGGGCCTCCGCGACTGCAAGATGTAAATCCTCGTGAGCCCCTCCCACCCCCACCCCACCCCTCCACCTCCACCCCTTCCCACTGAATTGCGGGTTGATTGGTTAGTTCGGGGTTTAACCCCTTCACTGCCGAGAAAAAGTGATCGCGATCTAACTGCAAGAGGCATATACCCTCATGAGCCCCCGCGACAGCGGGGGCTCATGAGGGTCTATGCCTCTTGCGGAGACCACTTTGTGTCCATGTTTTTTTTACAAACTTTGGCTGTTGGTCGTACGGCGAACTCAGATTTCAGAACTGTGACAAAATGTCCGTACGTCTGTTGGCAGGGAAGGGGTTAACGTCCGCGGCACCACAGACGCGTTATGGGCAACAGGAGCAGCTATTGCTTATAGAGTATGACCTGAACACTGATCAATTCAGGCGCACTGCAACTGCGCCAAGTCATTGATTTACCAGGACCTTTCAACTGAACGGAGAGGCTGTACAGTATACAGCAAGCCCGCCTTTCTGCCTGGGCTATTGCTGGTGCCATCAATGTAAGGCTGGTTGGTTAGTTCGGGTTTAACGTCCACAGCACCGAGGTGATTATGGACTGCCCTGACGGGGCGGGTTATGGGGGACAGGGAAATCTATTGCCTATGGAGTACGACCTGAACACTGATCAACTCAGGCGCACTCCAACTGTGCCACTTTGATTTACCAGGACCTTTCAACAGACATGTTATTGAACAAATCCGTTTTTCCCCCTGGATTGAATGTAAGGCCTAAGGCAGACCTTAGCATATGAGCCTGTGGGGGAAAAAAAAAAAACCGTCGTGCGCGTAATAAAAAAAAAAACCGTCGTGCGCGTAACAATGGACATATAACGGACAAGAAAACCGCACTACAACAAAAAGTTAGTTCTTTTTGTGATTCTGCTATGAAGACATTGTTGTTGGAACACTGGCATTTCTCACAAAGTTTCCTTTCACCAGAATGGCTGATCTATAGAGGATTTTCATGTGTATGTCCAGTAGTATGTCCAGTGTCACACCGAGTGTGACAACAAACATTTTTCTCTGCTGAGTGACAGAAACATATTTGTATTTCTGTTATCTCATCTAAGGACAATGACTGAAGAACCTTTTTTGTGAAATGTGGTAATCACACGAAGACCTGTGTTTTTGTGATTTAAATTGACAAAGTATGTCCACCGTAACAACCAACACTGATTGTTACAGAAAACTTAATTTCAAAAGGAATAAAATACTATTCATACTACCACTTGTGAGAACAGGTTATACAATTAATTTCTTTTGAAAGAGAATAATAAAAATATTTTTAAAAAAGATAAACTGACTTAATGTGATCATATCTATCACCGTACGTCTGAGTCCACCGTAACAACCAGCATTTTCATAAAGGGACAGATTTAATTATTCGCTGCTGGAAATCATCTGTTTCTACATTCACATTAATTAATTTTACATGCCCACATGCAAGATACATCAACACTAACCAGTGCCTAAAATAAAGACATCTCTGTTGGTTGTTACTTTAGGCATTTCTTTTTGTTGTTACTTTTGGTACAAACGAAGTTTTGTCGCAGGCTCATATACGACAGGGATTAACCCTTTTCATCCTGATGCACTACTGCTTGAAACTAAGTTGACTGTGATAGTTCAAGGGTGGTGCCTCTTGTCGCCTCAGATGACAATTGTGCCGTCAGTGATTAGCCAGGATATGGCCATGCCATTGGCACACGTTTATCGTGCCCACCCGGGAGCTGTGCGATACAACTGGGTCACTGAGTCACTACCTGGCGTGGTTAATCTCTAACATAACCCATTTATTCTGAAAAGCTAAACTGAAATTCAAGTGTAATGTCCCGCCTTAATTAGTTCAGGCCTCGGCGCTGCCGGCGTGACCTAAAGGCAGTCGCATCACTCAACCTATTACAGCTGTCAGCTCACAAGAAGGTGAATGCACCGATGCGCATCATATGATGTCATGTGTGCTGGTCTGCGATTTTGGACCTTACGGCCTTAGTCGTAAGGTCCAAATCACAAACCAGTACACATATTATACTGACGCGAGGCCGGTAATAAACCCTTCCGTTGCCGCACAATCCACGTTACGAATCAAAGTCAAGTTACGACTTCGATCCTGACAACTAAAACGCTCAGTGATACGGCCAAAGACAATACATTATGTATTGTCTTTGGTGATACCGTCACTCAGTGACGTGGTTCAAGCAGCGTGCTGTGGCTCTCCTGCCATCCATCCTTCGTCTGCTTCCTTTTCAGGGTATGTAGACAGGACTACGGTGTGAAAGGCGGGACTACGTCCCCAAAGACCCACTAGGCTATAATTTATGCTTGTATCTGACAAAATATAAGTCGACGTTGTTCATTTCAAACATCTGCTAGCTGCAAATAAATTGGCAACCTGCAGCTCTTTGCAGAATTTCGAAAGCTGGCGGAAAATTGCCAAAATTTGAAGACATCGGTGACCTTTTGTGTGCAAAATTTGTTCGGACAGATTCTGCTGCAAAACAGCGTCCACTCTATATTAAATGTACTTGCCAGTATTCTTGCGAGTAGTACGTGGTATTCTGTGTTTAAGTTAGAGAATTTTAGTCTCTTTTGAGCTGAAAAGGGTGCCTGATGTTAGGACTACGATGTGCAGGAATGGTTGCGGTTGCCGCGCCGAGATGGCCTACGGTGTAAAGAATGTGGGACTTCACTGTGCAAAAATCGCTGCCCCCCCCCCCCCCTCCCCCATCCTACGTTGAATTGTTACATTTATTCATTATGTAGCTGTCTGATATTAATATACAGTAAAATACTGCCAATAAACTAGTTAAAATTCAATTAAAAGGTGTAATAAAGATACATGCCGGAAAAAGAGGTATGATAGAGGCAAAGGAAAAGTGTCTGTTATGACAGAATGCGTTTGCCTTTGCTAAAATACCCCGGCTGGAATATTGACTATTTTATATGAGGCTGGTCAAAAACGAACATTTGTGGGAACAAAGAACACAATACACGTTACATCCAACTCATGTCAGCTGCATGCAATGGCTTATGTTACTTATGGATGTTTATTTGCTAACCCTGCAGTAACTACACCTATTTAGGTCCATCTTGAAATATATGACTGAGGGATTTTTTCTTCAAATTTGCACAAAATTTCAGTCGACATAAAGTCCGTCTGAAAACCACTTCATTCAAAATTTGATGGAAACATTTTTATATGAATCCACATACCTATTGACATACCTATTTCTTGATTTCTTTTACCTTAACCTTTTCGATGGGTCATCCAAATGAGTATGCATAGGAAGGTCTTACCACCAGCAGGTATCTTTGTACTAAGTTTGTGCTTTGGGTTGTGAAGAGTATTTGAGAAAGAATAGGTCATTTGTCAAAATATTGCTATCTTTTTCGTATTTCCTGATCTGCTGTGACCCTGACATTTGAGAGATGTCACTAAAATTGGTACATTCAGAAAGATCTGACCTGGGCCAAATTTGAAGTCTGTGGTTTGAGTGGAAAATGCCATCGTTAAAGTTTACGACGGACAGATGACCACTGTCCCATTTCATAGACTTACTTTTGCTATCGCACATGAGCCAAGAAGTGCATGGTGGACCACTTCAATCCGGGCAGAATATTCCCACAAAAAGAAGACGAAGAAGAAGAGGAAATACGGTTGGATTTAGAAACCTTGCTTACTTTGTTAGCCGTAAGTAACTATGGTAACACGACTAACAGCTGATGTTAGTCTCGTGTTACCAAAGACATGAAGAGCTGTGGGTATGCTCATTTTGTGTTTTCTAATGGTCATGTTGCAAGCTTCATCTAAATACGATGTACATTAAGCTGAACAGCATGCAAACTGTGAAACAACAAGATATTCTGTATTTTTATTGCGATGTATTGAACCAGATGTAAATCGCAACACGACTGACAAGATGACTGTCAGTCGTGTTACGAGACTGTCAGTCGTGTTATGACAGATCTTACCCTTTTATTCAAACGTAAAAACAATATATTCCCACCATAGTTTGAGGCTTTGAATCGTCTTACATCAGTTCCCCATTTAAAAAATGCTGCAGAACAGCTGGTCACATCTTTATCTTTTTACCGACTTTTCCGTTTTGCAAATATAATTTATTTTACATAATACACATTATTCGCCTAAATATCATATTGCTTACTTCAAATGTTAATTTCTGTTTTGGCATTTGGAAATGTCATACCTACTAGTTGCACTGCAAGTACTTCAAACAAGATATGTTTCCTGTTTCTGTCATGTGCATAGTGTAGTCCCAAATCATTCACACCGTAGGCCATTTCTGAACAACCGAGATCGTCTTTTGCACAGCGTAGTCCCAACATTTTTTTAGTTCGAAGGACACTGAAATTCCCTAACCTAAACACTTATTGTCATTTGTACAACCCACAAGAATGTTGACACGTGTATTTAGTGTAGTGTAGACGCAGCTAAACAGCAGAATCCGTCCTGACGAATCGGACACACGATCGATCAAATTTTGCACACTTAAATCTCGCCGATTTCGTCAAATTATGACAGTTTGCGACTACATTTTTTACCTCTGCAACTAGCTATAGGTGCGCCCATCTATTTACAGCTAGAGGATGCTTAACATAAACAATACTGACTTACATTTTGTCTGATCCAAGCATAAATTGTAGCCTAGTGCTTCGTACGGGACGTAATCCTTAATTCCGCTACTTGCACAGGCGTAGTCCTGTCTACATACCCTGCTTTTGCAAATGACAAGGATTGCCACCCCCAAGTCGGCTTGTACAGTCACAACAGACGATGCCGAAACTGATAAACCCATTACATCCTGAGGCTGATTTTTTTTTTTTTTTTTTAAATTTTGCTTATTGCCCTGTGAAGACTACATTACAGATTACAAGATAGATCAACCATTTTAGTTCAAGGGTAGTGCCAGAATAGCTTGGCGCCTCAGGCGTCAAGCTATTCTGGCACCACAGTGCCCTTGAAATATCATAGTCAAATTTATTTCAAGCAATGGTGTATCAGGATGAAAAGAGTTAATGATCCAGACAATTCCGTCTGGGCGCACCAATGATGGCCTCTCGAGAATGAGCTGCCAATGATGGTCCAAGGGCTAGGTACCAAGCTTCGGTTCTATGAAAAGACAATTACTACTAACTCGGATTCACCATTTCTGCAAGCAGCCACCGGTATTACATTATATTATATTGAGCAGCCTTTTGCTTGATATAGTGCCGATAACGAGATGTGATTACGAGACCTGAATCAAAATGTCCGAGTCGTACGACTCGGACATTTTGATCGGGTCAAGTAATCACATGTCTGTTTTCGGCACTATATCAAGCAAATTGCTGCTCAATATAATTTATGTAACCAGACCAAAACAAAACTTTACCTTCAGTTCGCTTCGTGCCCTCCACTCTGTACGATCATTTTAGGTTCGGCATAACGAAATTATCATGCACACCGAAAAAAAACATTCATATTCACAAAATGATCTTAATTCAGTTTAATTCATAAGCAAAGTTTAGCAATGGAACACCCATAGCAGCAATGTGGATAATAACTTGAAAAAGAAAAAAATAGTAGCGAACAAACAAGAAAACATGACTCAAGCAGACGACAGTTTTGTTGACGCAAGGGATAACTGTGTTGAGTGATTTTGAACGTTTTGATGTTCGTCTACCTCCAATTCTAATACAGTTTCGGTGTTTTTAGTAGTAGTAGTAGTAGTAGTAGTAGTAGTATTGTGAGGACAAAATAGGCCATGAGGCCTTTATAAATGTCCTTTCTTTCTTTAGTTCCTTTATGGGTCTGCTATGCATGCAATTTTCCTATAAAATCATTCATCATAGGAATAAAAAATCTCTTTAAATTTTGGTAATTCGTCCAGCTGGTTTTTAAAAGAATTTATATTAGATGCTTTTTTTAATGAAACTGGTAAGTCATTCCAAACAATGGCAACTCTATTAGTAAAACAAAACTTCCGCAGGTTAGTGTTACAGTGCTGTACAAAGATTTTCCCTTCAGAATTTCGGGTTCTGTCACAGAATGGTGTTGCAAAAATGTCGTTCCACTTTAGGTCGTCGATGCCATTATAAATTTTAAAAACTTGGATTAAGTCTCCCCGTATTCTACGTCCGCGTAAGGAGTGTAATCCAAAGTATCTGAGTCTGTCTGAATAAGTCATATTTCTACATTCTTTGACCAGCTTTGTTGCTCGTCTCTGTACCCTTTCGAGCGCAGCTGATTGTCTCTTTAAACCTGGGTACCATACAGTGTTTGCATACTCTAAATGTGGTCTGACTAGTGATTTATACAGTTTACTAAAAATGTCCTTGTCCAAATAATTAAAAGCTCTCTTAATTACTCCAACCATTTTGTTGGCCTTCTTGATGCAGTTCTGAATATGGGGGTCAAAAGATAGAACTTTGTCGAAGACCACACCTAAATCTCTTTCCTCCTCACAAGATACCACCTTTTTAATGTTACTGTTCACTTTCATCAAGTAATCGTGTTCAGGATTGTTCCTTCCAGCATGTAAGACCTTGCATTTCTCTACATTAAAATGTAAGTCCCATGTGTCGGACCACTCTTGCGAGTGATCCAAATCATGCTGCAACACGTCTTTATTGCTCGATTCATTATAGATTTTAGTATCGTCTGTGAAAATTTTGCACATGCTATTAACACAATCTGGCAAGTCATTTATAAATATCGTAAATAATATAGGTCCTAAGATGCTACCTTGAGGTATGCCGCTCAGTACCTTTATTTTGTCCGATTTTGCTTCTCCAACCTTTACCATTTATTCTCTTGCATGTAAAACAACTTCTTATCCAGTTGGAAATGTTTCCACATACACCATAGGCCTCTAGTTTCTGAAGAAGCCGTTCATGAGGAACAGTGTCGAATGCTTTTCTAAAGTCTAAGTATATGATGTCAACCGTTTTTTTTTTTTTTTGTTGTTGTTGTTGTCCAGTAAGGAGGTTATATCATCCATAACCTGTAGTAGCTGAGTAACACATGATCGTTTCCTTCTAAAACCATGTTGGCATTCAGTGTACATATTATTCACCGTGAAATGATTAACGATCTCATCTCGGACTATAGACTCTAAAACTTTACATACTATACACGTTAAGCTTACTGGCCTGTAGTTTCCTGCATCTGACCTAGAACCTTTTTTAAAAATCGCACTTACCTCTGCGGTTCGCCAGTCTTGCGGTACAATACCTGATTCAAGGGAAAAAGTAAACAACGTGCAAAGTGGCTCTGCCAACTCATTACACAACTCTTGTAAAACTCTGGGAGGGATGCAGTCTGGACCTTGAGCGTTGGAAGGATTCAACTCCTTTAGTTTTTTCTTGACAATATCAGGAGTTATTACGATATCTGTTATGGTGCACCCATTCGATTTTGAGCCTCTACCAAGCAACGGAACATTACTCAAATTTTCTTCCACAAATACACTTGAGAAGAATTTATTCAGTGTTGCTGCCTTTTCATGATCTCCTACAGCAAGTGTGCCATCTTCTTTTTTAAGTGCATTTATTCCAGAATTATATTTAGTTTGTTCCTGTACATACTTCCAAAACACTTTGGGGTTCATTTTACATTTATCTGCAATATTTCTTTCATGCAATTTTTTGTTGCGCTTTATTAATTTGTTACAGTCATTTCTTAGGGTAATATATCTTTGGTAATCTCTACCTTCTTGAGTTTGAAGATATCTTTTGTATAACTTGTATTTCTTTTTAATCATTCTTAAAGTACCCTTATTCATCCAAGATGGTGTGGTTCTTTTATGTGATTTGCTCTTCACTTTTGGGATGTGCAACTCCATACCTTTCAGAATCGAGGACTTAATTAATGCCCAGAATTTTTCCACTCCGCAATTTTCAGGTTTAGTAGTTGTAAAGTCAATATTTGCCATATATGCTCTCAGACTATCATAGTCTCCCTTCCCAAGGTTAAGGGAGTGTTTAATACTCTGCGTCACCTTAACCTTAGGTACATACAGCTGGAAGAGTAAAACATCATGGTCACTCTTGCCAATGGGATCCAAGTGTTGAATATCTGACGTTAGCAACTCGTCATTTACTAAGATTAGGTCATCTAATGTCGACCTCTGACCTTGCCTATGTCTTGTTGGGTTTTTCACCATTTGAATCAGGAAGGCGTCTCTTATGCACTCAACAATTTGATTATTTTTTTTCCCCTGTCCAGGAGCCATCCCATCCTGCACAAGGGAAATTAAAATCTCCGAGAATGCAAATTTTGTCATATGCTTGTATCTCCTCGGATCGTAAAAGTTATAATAGTAAATCTGTGTTTTCAGTTGTGGAGTTGGGGCTTCTATACACACAACCAACAAGAATTTTTTCACCAGAAGCACTCACAAAATAGTACCATAAGCTCTCTTCAAACTTACTATTGTTCAGTGTTTCACATTCTTGAGCATTTAACTTTTTATTAAAATAAAGGGCAACTCCTCTTTTAGGGTTTGTGTTAAGAAACATATCATAATTCGGTAATGAGTATTCTGAATCCAATGGAGTATAGATCTGGTTTTTAGCTTTTACTTCGGTAAGACCAATGATGTCAGGCTTTATATCATCAATCCTTTTTAAAAGTTCACTCTTTTTATTTAACAGGTAATCGATATTACTATAGATGACGGTGCAAAAATTGGAATCACTTGAAAACAAAAGACAAGACGATGAACAAGAAGAAAGATGACAAGACAAAGAGGAATCTGAAGTTTCTGAAGTTGAATGTCTAATGTCATTTTCAGTATATGTACACTTATTTACAAATGAAGATTTTTTGTGTGGCCTGTCATACTGTCAATTGTCTGCCCCTGCTTGCGTGGCAGAAGCATCCTGTTGTGCTGCATTAGCGCCAACAGGTCTGGTTTTTCTGGTGACGATCTTCAGTGCTCTGTAGTCTATCATCAAATTTTCCTCCCCTCCATGCACCTCTCTCATCTCCTCCCTTAGTTCTATTTATAGAAGGGGCTTTATAGGACGGGTCAATCGCGGTGGGGCGAATTTAATAGCATGTCCATGATGTCAAAGGAGGGCAGGCCTAAACCTCTCACAATTGAAGTAAAAAGATACAAATTACGTCATGTCTAGTTACGCTAACCTCGCTCGGCTGAACGTACATTTGGCGCGAAGCGCCGTATGTGCGTATGTATGTATGTATATATGTATGTATGTATGTATGTATGTATGTATGTATGTATGTATGTATGTGCGCATGTATGTAAACAAGAGTCTCCCCTTTTCTTTTCATTTACTACTACAATATCGACTGCAACCCCTTCCCCCCTTTTGGTAGGTTCTCTTTTAGGGTGCATGGAAATTTAGCTCTAGGTGGTGGCATGGAATGTATGCCCCTGCAGACACCACAGTAAAATGTGGTTGTCTTTGCAGGTAGGCAGAAATTCCTGCCTCCTCCAGTATCGCCGATGGTGTGCTGAAGAGGTCGCCAAGACCGAAACAGCTGTCCACACCGGCTAAATATCTGGACCCCCCTTGGGGGGGGGGGGGGGGAACCTAGATTTAAATTCCATGCACTGAGTGGCTGGAACAGTGGGATATGTGATACGCCCCCCTTCGGGGGACCTTCCATATGCATTGCTTTCAGTCACTTTTTTTTAGCGCCCCCTCTCTTTCCTATCTTTTGGGGTTTTTTTTTGTGCTTTGGCCACTGGTCGATCATGCACACTTCTCTCCCCTGACAGTGCTATTATCTACTTTACTTTGTAGCCTTACTAAAAAAAAAATAAAAAAAAATTACTTCTAGAGAAAGTCAGACAGTGGCGGTGACGTAAAAGAGGCTACTCCGTCACCACGCACACACTGATATAATACTCTAAATATGAGGACATTCTCTCTCTCTCTCTCTCTCTCTCTCTCTCTCTCTCTCTCTCTCTCTCTCTCTCTCTCTCTCTCTCTCTCTCTCTCTCTCTCTCTCTCTCTCTCTCTCTCTCTCTCTCTCACACACCTCACACACACACACACACACACACACACACACACACACACACACACACACACACACACACACACGCACACACACACACATGCGTGCATCTCCAAGAGGAATAGATCCTCATGCGCCCTCACACACACATCGACGCGCTTTCAGAAGAGCATGCAGGTGACCCGTGTACTTAGTATATCATGTAGCTAGGTAAAGTCAACCTGCTTTCACACAAACTAATAGCAAGACTGAAATTGTACCGTGAAGTTCTAGTTTTGTCACCATTTTCTCAAGCCTATGAAGTAAAAGTGAAACTCATATCACGTAAAATATAAATTACGTAAAAACTAAAACTTACATCATGACAAATGACGTTTGACAATCAATGACGCGTATGCCCTTATAGAACTCACTGATGCATTGGCAGATCTGCGAGACTTTTTCAATAGGAGATAATTCAACATCAGAATCAGGTCAAAGACAAAAGGTAGAAACCATTGACAGCGAGGACAGCTCTCATATAGAAGGGAGTGGGTTATGGTTTATCTCATCTTGTTTTAGCTTGGAATGTTGCATTTCGCGACTCTAATTTGCGTTACATATCTACAACAATGAAGGTTTCAAGTTATAGGTTAGTGTCTTAAGCTTTTTGTACTCTTTGTATCTTTTACGGATTTCCACGTTCAATGCGAGTGCCGAACGGCACACGATAGCAGCGATGGCACGTACACGGACGATACAAGTATATTCGGCATTGGTGAAGACTGAACGGCAAGTTTAAAATCATTCAAAGTGTTAATTTGGTCATAGTTAAAAAGGATGCATTAGTGTTGCAACAGAACAGTATGTTGTGTTTTATTTCCTAAGACCCTGGCTCAAGAATCCATCCGAACTTTTACCAGGGCCGCAAGGCTTTTCGAGAAGGAAAGTATATCGAGCAAGCTCATGAATAATTAATTTGCTTGTTATACAATATATCAGTACATGTGTCAAAGAAGGGAAAAACATATGGAGTGGGTACATATTATAACTACAAGCCTACTGTTTGTTCATAATAAGAAACAGTTGTCCGGAGTCAAGAGTATAAAGACAAGGGACCTTTTGATCCGAGACAGGCATGTGTAATAATATAATAATAATAATAATAATAATAATAATAATAATAATAATAATAATAATAATAATAATAATAATAATAATAATAATAATAATAATAATAATAATAAAAAGTTTAGTTTGACCTGAGTTGAAAATGTTTTGTCATTTTTACGTGGAGGGTGAAGACGGGGGTCTCTGCCCCCTCCCTTAAAGTTTCTTTCGGGTAACCCCTTCTCCCCCTACGCCACTTTTGGGGCTCACAATCACAATCTTCAGTAAAAGACGGGTTTTTGTTTTTTTTTATACAGTAAGCTTCGGATCATGTATAACAAATCGCCAGGACCGGAGCTGAACTGTCAGTTCTTGTTGTTACATCCAAAGTTTGTTAACTCATTCTACCCCAGACACACCACAGCAAGATAAGGATCGACCATGATAGTTCAAGGGTGATGCCAGAATAGCTTGGCGCCTATGGGCGCCAAGCTATTCTGGCATCACCCTTGAACTATCATGTTCGATCTGTGTCCTGCACGGCAATGCAGTCTTCAGAGAACAACGGCAAGATGATGGGATTTCGGTGTTGGGGTAGAATGAGTTAACACATTCTGCCCCAGGAACAAAATCCCCAAATTTTGAAGTTTTCATGTGAGGGACCGTATTACAATTCAAGAGACAGATCGAGCTTGATAGTTCAAGCGTGGTGCCAGAATATCTTGGCGCCTATGAGCGCCGAGCTATTCAGTCTGGCACCACCCTTGAACTATCATGATCGACCCATGTCTTGCTGTGGTGTGTCGGGGCTGAATGAGTTAAAAGCGAAGTAATTTACTTAGAAAGAGTGCTGTCCGGATCATCTCTGAAAAAATAGTGTTGTTACTGATCGATATTGGACGCCGAGTCGAACTTCACGTAATTTTCAATAGCCACTCACAGTGTCTGCCTGTCTTAGTCCTAGCTACAGCAAAGGTCCTCGGGCCCACCGCAACGGCCGCAGTGGGCCCGCGGCGCACAGCCGTGCGCGGGCCCACTGATGCCGTCGTGGGCCCGAAGACGTTTTGCTACTGGGGATTGTAGTGTCGAGGGACTGTTGGTTGGCAGTTGCTTTGGGGGGGGGGGGGGGGGGGGAAGGTTTCCTGCACTAACTGGAGGCGGACGGCCGCTCCCCACATGCTTTTCAAGTACTGATATTGCAAACCCTAAGGTGCGTGGCGGCCTGACATAAGTTGGCCCGGTATGGCTCAACGCAAACTAAATACAGCACCTGTGTATCCGGACCTAGACAAGTAATGTAGAAATCTGTTCAGTCATAGTATATATTCGGCTGTACGGAGGTGCCGGCACTGGTCTGTAATGTCTAATATCAATCACAGGCCAGCAAACGGATCAGTGCAATAAAGCAGTGTTCACTGTGGCATCCCGGATTTGGCAAATCAGTCGACTGAGTCATATCAGCTCATATGGCTACCGTAAGATTTAGGCGCGGACGGGACGCCTAGCGGCCGTTAAAGTGCCATACTGATCGATGTATTCAATGTAGAAGGCATGCGCGGCCCGGTGCCGTATGCAGTTTGGTTCTACATACTCAGCTGAGTGGCTGACTATAAGGAGCACTATGACTCAAACGATAACATTCTTGCAGTGATGAGCATGATGATATTACTCAGTCTTAAACTCCCAGAACTAAAACTCCCCGCGGAGCTACATGACTTCCATTCGGCTATAGCGGTTCTGGGAGTTTAATTTAGAGTTAATGTGACTTTACGCCGCCGCTCAGTCTAAATGTGAACTTACCTAGACTCCACGTACTGAAGACCGGGCTGTCTTGTCTGCTTTACTGACATTACTGCACAACTCAAGCCTGTCTTCTAGTCGGCTCGCGGACGGGCTGAGGCGGAGACGACAGCCGTTTTCAGTGACGTCTACTGCCCAGTGCGCACAAGCTCATAGGCCGACGTCGGCCGCCATTGGCCTGCGCATGTCCGGGCCTTGCGCGGGCCAACGGCGGCCGACGTTGGCCCGAATGACCTTGAGCGCATTAGGTAATCGCTTTCACTGTGCGGCTTGCAAACAGGCTCACTGACAAACTGAAATGAGGACGTGATTTCATGTGTCTCTTCTATTGGCCCCACCCGCCCCGGGCACAGTCCCTCCGGGCCGGCCTCTAGCTCTCCCTTCTTGCTGTACACGCTCCTCTTTCCTAACCCTCACAACACCCACCCACCCCCACCCCCACCCCCACACACACCCATCCCCCACCCCTACACCCACCCTCACCCGCCCCTCCCTCCCCCCACCTTCGTGAGAAGTTCCTTCTTTCCTCAAACCACGCGAAAGTCATTGGCATATCTACTGAGGAAATATAGGGCCCACTGTCCTGAAAAAAAAAAATAAGATGAAGATTTCATCCCAAAGTCTACCGTATTGTTTTGAGCTCACATGCGTATTTCTTTTAGGTTCAGAGTTGTTCCTGTTTTTAAGCATAATTATCCTTCTGGTTCATCTCTCCCCACCTTGACTCCCCCCCCCCTTCCAGCCCCCCCCCCCCTCCCCCAACCAATCCGCACGGCAATGGCACACACAAACACAGACGACAGACACACGGCGCTTCCTACCTAACCAGTTAAACGTTCTGTGGACTGGCGTAGCCACAGCCATTTTGAAGAACAAGGTGAGATGGTCCATGCCCACACAGACTCTTCTGTATGAGCTTGCATGCGTTTTCCACCTTTTCCACAATACGTTCGCAAACATCATAACAAAAATACAGAGACTGTCTTTCTAAATCAAGGCGGAGCTCATTGAGTCTGCTCATTCACATGTAAAATACTTACGTGCTGCCGCCGTGAGATGGCCTTAGTCGCCTGCTCGGCGTTAAACCCCAATAACTGACTAACTAACTACATGCTGGTGCTTTGCGTCACTTAGGAACATTGTATAAAACACTGACGCGTTTGCTGCTTTTACGTCACCCTCACTGTCTGGTTCTTCTGATGAAATCGATGCGCCTACCTTTTTACATTTTTTTTTTTTTTTTTACGCATTGAATTTTTATTTTCGAAAAAGTTGAAAAGGTACAAAGCTGGCTAACGAACGCATCCAATGTCTTTTTACAAACTAGCTATATCCAAAATTTCAGGTGCATATAATCAAAATCACGGACTCCAATGTGGGTCTACCAACTTTCTGTAAACGGTCATTTAACTCTTCAATGAGACATCCAATTTCAATATGCTCGGTCGGATGGGCACCTAGACTGACACCCCCTGAATGAAGCATTTCCTCTATTTTCAAGCTTGTACGAAAGCCAGCTTCGGAGATTCTAGTGTTTACATACATACGCGCGCGCGCACACACACACACACACACACACACACACACACACACACACACACACACACACACACATAATTTATTGCCTTTCGCGCCAAAAGTACGTTCAACAGCAAGGTTAGAGTAGCTAGACATTACGTCATTTTGATCTTGTTACTTCTTTACCACAATCTGAGGCCCGCCCGCCTGTTGTGTCCTTAGCATTCTACTGAACGGGTTCCGACCAGCCGGCCCATCCTAAAGTCTACCGTATTTTCATTACGGCACCGTATACAAAAATCGGTGATTGGAGATAGACTGAGGAGTGTGTGGGGGGGGGGGGAGGGGGGGGGGGCGTGGGGAAGAGGAAGCAGTACAACTTGATAGGCGATATCGATGCACAGTGCTTACTCAGTCCAGTCTTTAGTGAAGTTACGTTTCAAGTCGGCTACGAACGACTCCTAAGATCTCCTAACAACGAACGAGAGCGAAATCCCCACGGATAATCAGCTTAAACCATAAGCTGCATAGACAGCCCTCCAAACATCTCCAAGAGGCACAGATCCTCATGAGCTTCTTGGGGATGTTTGGAGCGTTGTCTATGTTATTGGTGGGAGCACGTTGCCGTCTGGGTGACTTCGCTTTCGTTTGTTGTTGGCAGTCGTTTGCTGTAAACGAAACCTCACCAGGTATTCAGTCTCGTGCAGGTAGGGCTTTCATAAAGGGATGACTTTTCTTCTAAAAATAAAGTCCGACGACCTTTTGTTGAACTTGTAGGATCACATACATGTACCTACACACCACATGTCACGATGACTTTACTTCGCGGTCCTCAACTGCTACCCGGAACATGTATAGGGCCGGCCCAGCCGGCCCAGGTCAAAGGCATGGGATGATCGTTGATAACTGGTCACTTCTTAACACCACTAGTAGTAAATAGCGGCGCCAAGGTGTGTGTGTGTGTGGGGGGGGGGGGATCAACTCGGATAATCCAGCATGCAGTCGAATCGCGTTGTCACTTAGATTTTTCGCTACACAAATCTACAGGAAACACAATGAAATCCTACTGACTTCAGTAATATTATAAAAGATTCCTAAGAGTTAAGCGAGAGTTTGTTGGGTCCCAACCTCGGCGTCGACCCAACCTCGGCCAAAGTGACATCATGTCTGTCTCAACGCCGAGGTTGGGACCCAACAAGGTTCAGTCTGAGGATGAGATCTCTGCGCTCGGAAACTGAAGCCCATACACACCCAACCCCGGCCCACCAAGCAGAAGTATTCCCAGAGTTATGCCTTTCGAGATCAAGTTGCTATAGATATCTCATGTCTCAAGTCTGCCAAACGCCCGGGGACTTTCTCCACACCTCTGCTCTGGAGGTGATCGACAGTGTGGTGCCCTTGGTAGAGGTGAAGGGTATGACGCACCTCGGTTGAAGTGATTTTCCATTGGCGCATCCTGGACCCCTTGGGCCTGCGATCAGTGGAGATTAGGTCCGATATCAATGTGTGTGCTGGGTAGTACCCAGTGCGCAAAGGCCATCGGGCTGACGTCGGGCGCCGTTGGCCCGAGCACGGTCGTGCGCGGTCCAACGGCAGCCGACACGGCGTCGGCCCGATGGCATTTTGCGCATTAGGTAAGTACTGCAAGCGACTAGGTAACCGCCGTGGCCTGCTGACATACTAGTTAGGTTACTTTTACGCCGAACGTCAAGTCCTAGCAACGAACGGCTCATAAGGATCTGTGCCTCTTGGAGATGTTTGGAGTGTTATTTGTATCATGATTATCCGCTGTGACTTCGATCTCCTTCGTCACTTGCTGGGAGTCGTGTGTGTGTGTGTGTGTGTGTGTGTGTGTGTGTGTGTGTGTGTGTGTGTGTGTGTGTGTGTGTGTGTGTGTGTGTGTGTGTTTGTGTGTGTGTTTGTGCCCTAAAATCGTGATGTTTGGTTGACGTTTGCGCACTCTCGTTTTCGGTTCTCGAAGTAATTCGTGATCCGTGGATAAAAAAAGTTTATCTGCCAAAATACGATCTTCGTGATCCGTCGTGAAAACGTCTCATGCAATTATTTATTATGCAAGCGGTACCTTATCTTCTTCGTTTATTCCACCGTGAAACGTGAATGCTCAGTGATTCGTGAATCGAAAATGAATCTTTGACCCCCCCCCCACCCCCCTACACCCCCCCACCACCACACACACACACACACTCCCCACCCCGGCACTCACCCATCCCCCATCCTCACGCCAATGTACGATATACACGCGAGGCCTGATAGGAAAGATACGGGTTTGCAGTCGAGCGCCTGTGATTCATATTACAATTTTGTGTGATCAGCTTGTCACTAGCATCAGTTTTTATTGAAGCCCTTTAACCCCTTTACTGTCAAAAAAAGTGAACACGATCCAAACTGCAAGAGGTATAGAGCCTCATGAGTCTCCGCGGCAGCGGGGGCTCATGGGGATCTATGCCTCTTAACGAGACCGTACCATTTCGTATCCATGTTCCCTGGACTGATGTTTTAGCTTATGGTCGTCGAATTTTAAAATAATAATAATAATATCCAGTGGCACGAAAAGGGGTTAAAGCCGCTCGATTCAAACTGCGACAGGTATAGAGTCAATTAACCCTTAGTCATCCCGCTCAGTCTGTGAGTCTGCACTCTGTGGGAGCACATGAGAATCACAGTATGCAAATTGTCTTGCCGGCGTGTCCCCGGTTTATACTGACGATGTGCTCCAGCGTTATCTGGTTACAGATTTCGCGGGCCCTATCGTGTTTACTTCGAACGCGGAGAGCATCCTGGTCTATTCATCTATTCATAAATTGTTGTGCAAGAGGCATAGATTCTCATGAGCCCTCGTAGCCGCGGGGGATCATGAGAATCTATACCTCTTGCCTGAAGAATCTGGCCTCATTTATACATCGTACAGTAAAACCTGCTTCGCATAGCCGCCTAGTTTGTAGGAATAATCTTAAAAGACAGGTAATCGGGAAGAGAGCAAAAAACAATCACCTGTCATGAATGGTGGACTTCAATGACAGATGATCTCAGATAAAGGTGGTCGCTCCAAACAGGTTCTATTGTACGTCCTTCAATTGAGGGCCTTCCGGGTGCGGTGTGCGACAGTCCTCTCAGCGTTGAACGAGTGGGTTCTGTTTGGTTTTAGCCAGTTTGATGTCACAGTTTGTGTTTGCTCGCCTAGTTTTTGGTTTCAGCGCATCGTATTAGTGCAAGGCCGTGTATGGGACCACAGTTCTTAAGTCAATATTTGGCGACCTATTTGTATAGATGTTATAGTGCACGGTTAGTGCGTGTGTAATCCTCTTTTGTAACATCGTCAGGTCAGCGTGTGCCGATGTGTGTGTGCCTGCCTACGCGTGTCCGTTTCGTTCAAGAACTATCAAATACACACCATACCAACACACCCGCGCTTATTAAACACACACACAAATATATAGTTATACACACATACACATAAATAAAAACATGCACACACACGCAAACACACACACATTGATGCAGACACACACACACACGCGTACATATACACACACAAAATTATCCAGAACGGTGTTTATAATTAACTTGAAGCTCACAAAACACAAGCATTTGGCGGGTAAAAAGTATTGTGAACAATACAAGAATTGAAAGGTGATCCAAAAAAAATAGATGTACACAAACAAACATAAAAAGGCAAGTCAGCGTAAATTGCATGAAACAAATGAGTGATTGTCGAGTGTTCTACACGGCAAGAAACTTTGCATCGTACTGTACGCAACATAATCCAACTCGATGACATTCAGTAAAGGTGTGCTGTTCTGTGATTTTGGACCTTACGGCTGAAAGCCGTAAGGTCCAAAATCACAGAACAGCACACGAATCGTTTAGGACCTCCGAAATCACCGAGCATCCAAATGAATATGTACAACAAGAGGTTGGGGAAATGGACAGGGGCGAGGTGGAGGTCACCAAAAAATGTTATATAAAAGACAACAATTCAAGAGACGGCTGCAGCTGGCTTGCTTCGCCCATTGTTGTGTCTCTCATTAAAGCGATCTGCTCCACGGCAAGTTACAATTAAGATGGCTAAAATTAGCCGATACGAGTTATCAATGTTGTCTCGCCTCGACTAAGACTCTTCTACCCTTCTTTTCTCAATCCACGTGTGTAGGCACATGTACCAGAGGGTTTCCACCGCCTTTTAGGCGTAACGGAAGGAACACTTCTGTGTACAAAGGAGAAAAAGAGCAGAAGATTCTTTCAGTTACGACACTCAAACTTCTTCATCTAAGCCATCTTGTCGAGCATTATTGTCAGACATACTGAGATCATTTACAACACAGATATAGCAAGCTAGTAACCCTTTTCTGCCTGGAGTAGATCGCTATAACGCCTTTCCGCCTGAGAAAGACACGGACATGGGTCATTGCAGTCTGTGATAGCTCAGCAAAACGGAGCGGACACACTAACTACTCACAAGATCAATCAAAGCAAGTAAACGTTATGACGAAAATAATTCCACACAATACAGAAAACTGGCACTTGATTTTAAATACAGAAACTGTACAGTCATTTTAAAGACACAATGACGATACAGATTAAATGCATGACGTCATAAAAATCGATATGCATATGCAAATGATCGGATCTTTAAAAACGCAAAATAGCTGGCCAGTGGGTTGTACAAAATTCGCTGTATAAATCCTACACACAAAACTTGGACATTCACAATGTGTGTGCAGGCTGCCACACAGTTTATTGCACAGAGATTATGGTCGACCTCGTTGATACATAAAAAGGGAGAAAATGCAACCACACATACACTCACTCATTCGGGACTGTATGCCTTTGGCTATAAGTAGCGCTTTTCGTCGCGATAATTTCTGCAGGAATTATCATGATCGCGACAAACAGCGCTAACGACAGCCAAATGATTAGCTATTTGCCGCGTGTCCGGAACGGCACGTCTCGGACGTTTTAAGTTGAGTGACCTACATTGTCCTTCCCACCACCACCCCTCTTTCTCCTAACCCAGAGAGCAAGGTAAAGTCTGTAGACATTTGTCAGACAGAAACACCCAACCACCCCTTCCTTTCACGTTGTATACTGCTACCCCCCTTCCCACTCCATACATTAACTCATTCGAGACGTGCTGCATACGGATACGCGGTTATTTGCCGGTTATCCGTATGCTGCACGTCTTAAATAAATTAACAATTTTTACAATTTGGCAGTCTAGTTTGAATCATAATTTCAAGATTAGTGAATCATAATTTCAAGTCCCACTCCCTCCCCCCTCCCCCCCCCCCCCCCCCACCTGAAGCAACATAATAAACTCCCAGTGAGCAAGAGAAACTCGGGTCGATGTCGGCCTGAACACCTTTTACTCACTGTAGTTACCTCTAGAAAAGCTACACTGGCGAAAGGATCGAAACAGTTTTTTTTTCTTTTCATAACTCGTCATATATAATTATGTACAGTGATAACATACATTTATTTAATATCATATCAAAATAAACCCAAGGTAACCTACATAGAGAAGAAAGAGATCTTCATTTTCTGATGTACAGCAGGACACATCAAAATACACAGTATTCAAAACAAATTTGCACAGATCATAACAAAGAGATAAAGAAACGAAAAGATTTACAAGTCTGACAAATGAGGGAATTTGTCTAGTCTCTAAAACAAAAGCTTTAAGAAACGGTCTGAAATGCTGGAACTACACCATCAAAAATTAATCATGTGCGCGCTTGTCTTTAATTTTGGATTGATTGATTGTACATTGCTTAACGTCCCGACAGCAACAAGGCTTTCTCAGGACGTGCCTGCACTGCTTGTGAAAAAAAAAAACAGAACATTGAATGTATGTCGCCAGCCGGTCAAATACATTAAATAAACCTAACACATGGGGCCTAAATAAAGCTAAGACCATTTAGCAACACACATCCAATATCAAGAGCTACAGGCAGTGCAGACAGTAGGGAGAGTTTTAAAAAGGCAAATACAGGTGAATGGACAAAGGGTAGACAGAAACACATGCCCCAGAATAGAGAGAAAAACCCACCCTGTGGGGCTGACCAGTGTGACCCTGGGAACTAAAAAATATCTAACAAATATCTAATATCTAATATCTAACCCCACCCAAGTCCCCCAGGGCAGACCCGGGTGGGGATCTTTAATTTTGGACCTTACCGCTCTCGCCGTATGGTCCAGATTCTGTACAGACCAGCATACATGATCTGTCCAAACTTAATCACATACACTTTCTTTCATAAATACATTCATGCAAGCATTTGACAGCCGAGTGCAAATACAGGGTTGCAAAAGTGGCAAGATTCAAATCATCAAACAGTACAAGAATTCGAGATCGACCAAGAACGAAGTAAAAGCCACAATCTTTGGTACAAAAACACGATTCTCCATTATACTGAATTTAAATTACCAGTTTACAGAATATGCCATTAACACCCTTGCGCAAGCAGCCATCAGCTGCACGCACAAAGGGGATAAAAAGGCTAAAAGGGTTAAAAGGCAAAACCATTCAAAAGCCAAGCGGGGTTAATGACACATGAACTAATTTTCACAAGACCCAAAATGCAGCCAGAAATCTGTCGCAAAAAATGAGTTGGAAAATAAAAGCATGCAGCAATGGTTACAGGCGGTAAGGCACATGGAATGTGTTTACAGTACATGATGTGTCCAAATTAAAAAGAACACAACGTGGCAAAATGGTTTGACAAAAAGGTCAGCAACCACACACATACCCGATCAACCGATAAAGCTGGTTCTTTCATCCACAAAACACATGGAATGCAAAAACAAACCAAAAAATGATGTAAAAGATATGTGATTGTGAGACAGTTTACAAAGCCAAGATAAGTAAAAGTACATTGATCAGTTAAGATCAAAATTATAATGCTTAACTCTTAAACTCCCAGAACTTGTTCATGCAGCCAAGAGTATGTGATTCTGTTCAACACATTCGAGACATACTGAATATCAGATACGTGGCTTTCTCCTGCATATCCCCTTGCGGCATGGTCATCATCATCATCATCATCAGTCCCTTGCCCGAACTGGGCGTTGGGGGGACTGAAAGGCAGCAGCAACAGACAGTGCTCTCCACTGAGTTCTATTTTGGGCGGTGGCAAGCAAGTCTGACATCTCGAGTTCGGTCCATTCTTTTATGTTTGCGACCCAACTCTTTCTCTGACGACCTCGCCGACGACTTCCTTCGAGAGTGCCTTGGAGGATAGTCTTGGACAAGGTGTTGTGTCGGGTCACGTGGCCAAACCAAGCAAGCTTGCGCCGTTTCACGGTTGCCAGAAGGGGTTCATGTGGGCCCACCAGGGAAGTGACTATGCTCCGTACATATTCGTTGGTCTTGTGCTCGCGGTACGAGATGCGGAGCAACTTCCTCAGGCACTTGTTCTCAAAGGCCTGGATTTTCTTTTCTGAGTCTGCAAGCAGTGTCCAAGTCTCACAGCCGTAGAGTAGAATAGACACTACTTGATGGTGAAGCTGATGGAGTTACTTCGCCATATCCTGTCCAGCCTGGCCATTGCGGATGTTGCTGTACCTATCCTGATACGGATCTCTGCTATGCAACTACCGTCTTTGGACAGGGTGGCTCCCAAGTACTTGAAGCTATTGACCTCTTCTAGCTTTTGGCCATTCATGTGAATGTTGCTGCTGCTGTCGCTTGTGGTGTTGATCATCACTTTGCTTTTATCCGTACTGATCTCCATGCCATAAGACCCTGCGCTACTTGAAAGTTTGTCTGTCAGGTTTTGGAGCTCACTATTGCTGCCTGCCATGAGGTCAATGTCGTCTGCGAATCGAAGATTGCACAGGGATCTGCCACCAATAGAGATTGAAGTATGGTGGTCGTGGAGGGTTTCCTGCATGATCTTCTCCAGGAATATGTTGAAAAGGACAGGAGAGAGCAGGCATCCTTGACGGACACCGATCGTCGTCCTGAAGAACTCGCCTGACTGATTGTTAAGTAGAACCGCGCTGCAGGCGTTCTTGTAAAGCGCTTCTATCATTTGGATCAGTCCCTCCTCTATGTTGAACGATCTCATGACTTGCCAGAGTCCGTCGTGCCAGACGCGATCAAATGCTTTCCTGAAATCAATGAAGTTGTGGTAGAGTTCGCGCTGATGCTGCAGATGTTTCTCGATCAGGACGCGGCAGTTGAAAATCTGCTCTACAGTGCTTCTTCCAACTCTGAAGCCAGCCTGTTCTTCTGCCAGCAGTTCCTCGGCGAAAGTTTTGAGGCGGTTGAGAATGGTACGAATGGGTTAAATACTCGCAGCTGCATGCACAAGGGTTAAACCAATTAAGCATCAGCGTGTAGTTACAAGAAGGAAAGAGCTATCAATGCACTTGCTAATAAATAAATTTAACCCTTTTCGTGCCAGTCGCAGTTTTTGTATGAATCATCGCGGCAAAAACCGCTACTGACACGCGAAGGGTTAATATGTTCCCTGCTTGATTTTCTTAGCCAAGGTTGTATGCATGCATATATGTTGAATTGCGTATAATTATATACATGTTTTTGGACTGATACATGTTATTTACAAGTATTTGTGGCACAGATAGGACTAGAATGTAAATGGCTGGTTTATGCACTATTTGTTTTACACGTCACTTTACACAAGCACATTTTGCACAATAAAAAGGGCCACAGTAGGCAATGAAGCAAAAGCCTCAGAAAACATACAAAGTAACTCATAAAAGCTAAAAGATAATGAATTGTGCGACAAGAAAGGCAAAGCCATTATGGCTCACGTGTATGCCCGATTTTCATGTGGGTGACCTTTGTGACAAGGGCTGGCTTCTGAAGCAGCAAATCCATGTTTCCTGAAAATGTAAGCATTTTTCACACATCTGTCAACCCCCCACCCCCTCCCTGTGACCCTTGACCTTTGTGATGAGTCGACTAAATTAGTATGCATAGGAAGGTCTTATCATCAGCTATCTTTGTACCAAATTTGGTTGAAAAATTTGCAAACAATTTGGCAACACCTACAATTTTATCAAAAATCAGCATTTTACACACATTTGCCAGCCTCTTGTGACCCTTGACCTTTTCAAGGGGTCATCCAAATTAGTATGCATAGATAGGTCTTACCATCAGGTATCTCTGTACCAAATTTGGGTTTGAAGTTGTGAACAGTATTTGAGAAAAAATATCTGTCAAAATATGGCTATTTTAGACCTATTTCCTGAGCTCTCGTGACCCTTGACCTTTCCGAGGAATCAACCAAATTAGTGTGCATAGAAAGGCCTTTACATCAGGTATCTCTGTAGCGTTTGGGTTTAAAGTTGTGAATAGCATTTGAGAAAAAAATATGGCTATTTCGGACCTATTTCCTGAGCTCTCGTGACCCTTGATCTTTCCAAGGGATCAACCAAATAAGTGTGCATAGAAAGGCCTTTACATCAGGTATCTATGTAGCAAGTTTGGGTTTAAAGTTGTGAATAGCATTTGAGAAAAAACATCTTTTGTCAAAATATGGCCATTTCGGACCTATTTCCTGAGCCCTTGTGACCCTTGACCTTTCTGAGGAGTCATCCAAATTAGTATGCATAGATAGGTCTTACCATTAGGTATCTCTGTACCAAGTTTGGGTTTGAAGTTGTAAATAGTATTTGAGAAAAAACATCTTTTGTCAAAATATGACTAATTTTCACCTATTTCCTGAGCTCTTGTGACTGTTGATCTTTCTGAGGGATCAACCAAATTAGTACGTATAGAAAAGCCTTATCATCAGGTATCTTTGTACAAAGTTTGGGTTTGAAGTTGTGAATAGTATTTGAGAAAAAATAAATTATGTCAAAATATAGCTATTTTTTATCTATTTCCTGATCCCCTGTGACCTTGACCTTTGTGAGAGGTCACTCAAATTGGTGTGTTTAAAAAGGTCTTACCACAAAATATCCTTGGGCCAAGTTTGAAGAATGTGGCTTGAATACAGAATAGTCTCCGAGAAAATGCCAACGTTAAAGTTTACCACGGATGATGGAGAACGGACGACGGATGGACGACCAATGGCCCAAAACATACTCACGTTTGCTTCGCACGTGAGCCAATAAAATTACTTGCTAAATGCCATGGCACATAAAGTAATACAATAAATGCAAGGTCATTTCATGGTTCATTACACACAAATGACACGTTGACACGAAGCTGCTCAACTGGCCCAAAAATTAAATGTAGCTGCACTTCCAAGATATGCTTACATGAAAAATTATGATCAGCCCCCTCCGGGACTGCACGTGTGAAAAAGAGGAAACACTGCTAGCGATGTCAGCAGTTACAAACACCTCCGTACATGGAGTCAGTATGAGTTTGTTCAAATGGCCCTATGCAACAAGGTTAGCTGCCTTTCAGTCATACGTTGCGTTGCATCAATTCAAATAAAACAACAGGGCTCAGTTGTATGAATGAGCTTAAACCCTGCACAAGCCACTAATATAATCAAGATGCTCGGTTATATAGTGGAGCACTTTGCTGAGTAGGATTTACTCCCGCAACTGATAACAGGGTTTTGTAAACAAAACGCAATTTTGTACTTTCAGTTTTAAAAGAATTATTTTTTAAAAAATTCGAGATTTAAAACTGAAAAAGCAAATCATCTTATCAGTGATAAAAAAGAGATTTTATTTTAACCCTCTCGGCACCGGTTTTTGTCACGATGATTCCTGACATCGTGACAAAAAACGCTACCAACATGCAAAAGGCTAAAAATTCTACATCATTGATGTTTAGAGATAGGAGGATTGACATAATCTTCATCATCCATGAACTTCATGATATACAGAATCTTTAACATTTAACCCCCTTGTATAATTATGCAGCCAGCATGACTGTAAACAGTACCAGTGGCTGCATGTTCAAGGCGGTTAACTTTGCTGTGCCTTGCTATTCCTATTCTTTGTTGTGCCTTGCCAACAAAAAGAGACCTCAACCACTAGCAACTTTTAAGCATTCTGGTGAAGTCTATAAGTGAACTTGTACATAGACACCTTGTACCTTGCCTAACATACATCCTGTGAGACAAAGCACAAGTGTGCTACTGTGATGCTCATGGGTTTGTTTTGCAAAACGCAAGCTGTGTCCAAACCTGCAAGCAAGTTACACATTGTAAACACTGCCTGCATGACTAGTAAACTGCTTTTTAAAATATATTTGACCTTACCAGTACTGTAAAACTATGCTCCCTCAGTCTGATGAGTGATACATTCAACAACTGAGGAGGCAGTCTTACTGTACTATTCTGACAACAAATATCATACCCTTTCAGATGGAGAAACTTCCCCCATTACACCCTTTTTTTGCAAAGCAATGCAGCATTACTTTTTGGAAAGTCGTACCCTGTCAATAGCTGCAAACGTGAATGTACTTGCACACACACAAAGATTGCACAAATTTCAAAATTAAAGGACATGTACTTCTATAACATTGTAATATCCAACCACTGACATATTAGCTCCAGGCCTCAAAACGAATACTCCCTTGCACATGCACAACAGGGTAAAGTTTTCCTTCTGGGCCTCAAAACGTACAGTCTTTGTTTCTGGGTTTCAAGCATCAAAATTTCACAATGCTGGACTCAAAACTTAATACCTTTGTGCAAGCAGCTATGACAAAGAGTACAAGTGGCTGCTTGCAAAAGAGGCTAAGTCCTTGATTCTTCAGCCTCAGAATTCATAGTTTCTGGGCTTTAGGGCATCAAAACTCCGGTCACCTTTGTCATCAGGCTTGAAGTGCCGTTTGTCGTTGACCTTTTTCAGATCTGCATGGTCGGGATGGTAGCGACGCAAGTGTGCCTTGTGTTCCTCGGCGTTCTGAGAAACAGTTCCACAGTCTTCACAGACGAAAATCTTTTCACGGCGCTCCTTGTAGCCATAGGGCAGCGTGAGACCGTGGATTTTGCGCTCATGTGACTCCAGTGAACAGCGCTGAGAGAATCCTTTGCGACACATTTCGCAGACAAAGGGTTTGACATCTGAAAAAGACGGAACATGTCATTGTTTATTTTTGTATGATTATGACGGACGATCATATTTTATAATATACCCTTTTACTACAACAATGATCAGTATGCTGCAGAAGACACCAAAGCAGGGAGGCAAGGGAAGTAACTGCACCATTCAAGTTCCAGAAATTGCTTCCCCTGTGCAAAATAGCCTGCAGTGTGATTTGCATGGCAAAGTTTTGTATTGCTTTACTCTAAAAGTGGCATAATTTTTGCTTATTTTTATACATTGATTCAGTAGCGCAGTATTAAAAAATGATTACAAAACAAAATCGAACAAATATGTATTAACCCTTACTGGTACCAATACTGGTGGCTGCATACACTACAGGGTTCAATAGCTACATAATACATACTTGTATGTGTTCGTGTGTGACGCTTGAGGTCAAAGGTGTCATTGAATCCTTTGGCGCAGAAGGTACAGAGAAAGCGTTTGGTGTCACCGTGATTCTTCATGTGACGGTTCAATAGGCGCTGCATCTTGAACTCTTTCCCACATCCTGGCCAAGGGCACTTCATACCTGGGTCTGAAAACACATAATATACTCAGAGCAAAACAAATGCAACGTCATTAGGATCATCTGAAACACTGTTGTATACTATTAAGCAAAGGAAATCATTGGAATCATTGAAACACTCAAGAGCACAAAGGGAAAGCAACATAAATTTTGAGTGATTTTTCACACAATATAAGTGTTACACATGGAGGGTATTCCCTCCATCCTTGCAAAAAAAAGGTGATGGAAACAAAAAGAATGTCTGGAAATAAAGAACTAAATGACAGTCAATGGCACTCGCCATGGCGAGTGAATTTTTTTTTTTTTTTTGGCGAGTAAAAAAAAATACCCACTCTAATGCGAGTGCGCTCGTGCGTTTTTCCAATACAACGGCTAACCGCCAGCCGAACATCAGGTACGCCGGCGCGTGACCTGACCGCACCGCGAGTCGCCTCTAATATCACTTTGCGACAGTAGCCGAACGCGTGCGTACCATAACAGTGGTCGGTGACAGTCGTTCTATTTTTAGTGACGAATTGGTTCGTTTAGCGGCTCGCTCAGTCGCGGCTGCGTTCAGAATCGACCCGACGCGGGGGTCCGTGCGAGTGTAACAGGGCGGGCAAACTGTTAGTTCATATGTGTGGTGTCAGCATGTTATTACAAAGTGCGTGCTGCATGTTGAACGCGTTACTTGCTGTGACGTCACCGTACATACTATTATGGGATACGGCGTCGTGCGTTTCGCTTTCGATCTAGAACGAAGTTGTACATGGCGGAGATAAAGCAAAGGAAGAGCTGGAATGCTTCGGATTCTTCAATCCGGCACCGTCTGATCTTGATAATCGCTAAGAAGAAAGTTGCACTTCGACATCGCCATCTCCATCGACAAGCGACAGTACCAGAAATGCCACCCCTGGGCCGTGTCCACTGCCGGGCTACGACACAGTTTTCCGCAGAATCCATGGCTGTGCTGAGTGTATTTCCATGGCTAAAGCACGACAGCACTCGAATGGCATGCGCAATGAGCACTGAGGCAAACTCAAAAAGCAAGTCCAGAAATTTGAACAGAAATAAGTTTGTCTGGTCAGTTTTTTTTAATCATGGTCGATCCATCTTCTGGTACACAGTTATTAGGCAAAAATTGGAGAAACACGTCTTTCTGAGTGGTTAAACGGGTTGAAACAAACTTTGAAGTACATCAGTTTACACACACAAACACATACACACACACAGAGTTTAGACAAGTCACACTTTGGTTGTCAATCTGCCGCGTTCAGCAGAAAACGCTATATTCTCTGTTACAATACATTATCAAACGATCATACAAATAAATAAATAGATATATGTTTTTCTGTGTGTGAGAGAGCGAGGGAGACAGGCTTTTGCGCGATAGCTCACCAGTTAAAGAATCAGTATCATGGAAAGGACACGCACACACTGTCACAACACATTTAAAGAGGAGAGAGCGAAATGAGATAATTTATTTTAATGATTGATTGATTGTACATTGTTTATCGTCCCGACAGCAACAAGGCTTTCTCAGGACGTGCCTGCACTGCTTGTGAAAAAAAAAAAAAAGAAACAGAATATTGAATGTATGTTGCCAGCCGGGTCCAATACGTTAAATAAACCTACGCCATGGACGATTCTTAATGAGCTTGGGGTCAAAAGGTCGCGTGCGCGAAAACGAGGCTATCTGGGGCTAGACGCGCGACAGCAACATGGCCAGTGAAAGCGCAGAACGTCGAGGCCTTAGAATTATACCGTATTTTGAGCATTAGCAAATATCTGACCACATATAAAAATCACTCCCCTGTAAACCAATCACAGCCATTTGCATTGAAGCTTGATTGAATTGTGTTCGAAGAAACTTGTCAGCAGATGAAGCATTCAGAAGATTGTGGTTTTAGGATTTTCTTCTACACATTTGAGATATATGAGTGTTTTGTCAAAGCTTACACGGAACTTGTAACATACTGAGTGCACACTTTTTTTTCCAAACATTTGACAGCACATTAACATTGTTGGAGGGGTCAACTCGGTTATATTTTGTGAATTTAGCCAGCGAAAAACAACACAGTTTGAATTCAATTATCGGTTGTGGACCTACTTGGTGTTGTCCCATGCTGCTCCCCCCCCCCCCCCCCTCTCTCTCAATGTTTCCAGTTTGGTGAATTCAAGCATGTGTCGGTGTGCGTCAGGAAGATAAATAAGCTAGTGGGTTAACACTATGTACAAGTGTTTGTCCTGTCTTAACCATCATGTTTCGCAGTTGGTAGCAATTTCAGAAGTGTTTTTCACAGGCATCATTTCAACCAAATCGCTGCTGACAGCTAAAGGGTTAAAATTGTCGAAGTCAGATTTATGCAGCAGAATTAAATATATGACATTCATCACTCTGTGTGTGTGTGTGTGTGTGTGTGTGTGTGTGTGTGTGTGTGTGTGTGTGTGTGTGTGTGTGTGTGTGTGAGTGTGTGTGTGTGTGTGAGTGGCAGCACTACTCAATCATCTAAATGGATCAACTATGACATTTGAAGGGTACTGCCATGGTATTTTCATGTGCTAAGCTGATCAGACAATACCCTTAAGCTATCACAGCTGATCCCCTGTTTTCTTGGAATCAAGATTGTAAGCCAAAACTTTAATACAATGACATTCTATAGCAAAACACGCACACATACACACGTGAGAACAGGCACCTAACTTAAATTTTACAACAACAAAAATAAATGTTAACACAGCAGAACCTGTTCTGACTATCACCATTTTTGCTAGAAGAAAGTGTACTTAAACATCTCATGCTCTCTCAAGAGAGGTCTTGAAGGGCAAACAGTGTCACCCGGGCTGCAGCCACCCAAATGTTGGTCTGTAAAGACAGGGGATCTGCTGTAAGGATGGTCGCTCAAAACAGTTTCTGCTGTAGACCATAAAGTCTATACATGCAAGTTTTTCTCACACCCAACACACTGCACATGCACCCACACACGAGCAGATGAATTCGGATCAACCACTCCTTCCTCCGTTGAGTTTCGGTTGCTTTTGGAAAAGTATGAAATAAAACTTTAGCGTTTTCAATATTCTGTGCTCTATTTGATGTGCACACAGGAACAACGCAATGGTGTTTCGATCTGCGCTTCGACTGCTCCTTCTCTATCGCCATGAAAGTACTGTCTGCCCCTCCCACATGTTCCCCATATAGCCTCGCTTTCGATGCGACCTTCACCTCATGAATATTCGTTGAGAATCGTCCATGGGGCCTAAATAAAGCTAAGACCACTTAGCAACACGCATCCAATATCAAGAGCTACAGGCAGTGCAGACAGTTGGGAGAGTTTTAAAAAGACAAATAGAGGTGAATGGACCAAGGGTAGACAGAAACACATGCCCCAGAATATAGGGAAAAACCCAACCCTGTGGGGCTGACCAGGGTGACTCTGGGAACTAAAATGTAGTTAACCCCACCCAAGTCCCCCAGGGCAGACCCGGGTGGGGATAATTTATTTTAAGGAACATACAGATGATGCAGTTTTTCTTAAATAAATCTGCGGACCCTCTATAATGCTAGTCTGGGGGTCTGTATACCCTCTAAAATTTATACCTGGGGTACAGACCCTTTAACCTGTTGTGCAAACAGAAGCCCAGCTCTACTTACAAAAAATAAATAAATAAAAAATCCCACCACAGTTCACATGGGGACTTTGTCAGTTATTTCTCCACTTGATACTATCAAAAGCCTGAAGTCAGGTCATAAACATTAACTTGGTTATGATTGTCTGTTCAAATATTTGTTTTCAATGCCTCTGGGCAGAAAAGACTCTCTAACATTGGGCGTCAAACACTTGTGGTACATTATATTGTTGAGTTGGGGGGCTATTTTCAGTTTTGGCTAGTAACATTTTCAGTTTGGCTAGTAAAACTTGGAAGTTACTAGCCAAAGGCTGGTGGGCAAAATTTTTGACTTTCAGGGCTGAATGTAATGCTTTGAAATGTCAAAACAATGAGCCGCGCATCTGGATGCGGCCGGCCGCTAATGAGTTAACTTGCACATAATCATCTGTAGGCCTTCGTCCCCTCCCCACTCCCGGCACCCTCAACAGGTGGTGAGAAGTATGCTGTTAGCCTGTTACAAGCTATTGTTTCTTTGCTCCTCCAACCACCTCAACCCATCCCTACTTTATAACTGCCGGTACTCACGGTGCCCTCGCGCTGGGACCATATGGCGTTGAGGCGTGTCCCCTGGGTGGTGGATAGGGGGTCCCTCGTGAGAGGGGTGCACCGAATGAAATAAGGTGCCGTGAACCAACATGGTCTAAGGGAAGGTGACCCCGACAGAAAACCCCTGGTCCTCCTAGTAAGGGGGTTGGGCGTGGGGGTAGCTTCCCCACCCTGCAAAAAAGGAAATAGCTACAAAAACGCCGACGAAAAGACTAACAGTAATTCCTTTCCTGGAGGAGGAAGGTTCTTCTACCAGAAGACTTATGACGTCCTGTGGTGAAAGCCGGAAGTCTTCGGAAGCCACAGGACCGAGCCGCCTCTCTCTATCCAGGGATACAACCATGGGCACATGGAACGTCAAGACCATGTACCAGAGCGGCAAGGCCGCCCAGATAGCAGCGGAAATGCAAAAGTACAACCTTTCCCTGCTAGGTATCAGTGAAGCCAGATGGACGCAGTCTGGCCAGAAAAGGCTGTTAAGTGGGGAGATGATTCTGTATTCAGGTCATGAAGAGGAGAATGCCCCCCATACAGAAGGCGTAGCATTCATGCTGTCACCAGTGGCACAGAGAGCGCTGATGGGCTGGGAACCTCTTGGGCCAAGAATCATCACAGCAGCCTTTAGAACCAAGAAAAAGCTCAAGCTGAACGTCATCCAGTGTTATGCGCTCACTAATGACAGGGACAAGGAAGAGAAATTCATTTTTCTCTGAAAGGTATTTTTTCGAAAAATACTTACCGATGACATGACTTTATGGAAATGTCTACTTCTAGCTCAATTTTAGCCTACTTACCCGTTGTGTGCCCACACAACCCGGGAGGCACTCGGGGAACCCCCCCCCCCCCCCCCTAGAGGGGCCGAGAGTTGTCTCCCGTTTCCCGCCTTACCAGCTCCGGTCACGAGACCGGCCAGTTTTTTTGTGATACTTCGCTCGAAAGCGGCAAGCGGGGCAGGAGGGAAGGTCCTCCGAGTCATGTCATCGGTAAGTATTTTTCGAAAAAATACCTTTTAGAGAAAACGACTATCAATAGTCTTATGCGTCTACGACCCTCTCACTAAACATACACAGCGTTTACACGGGCACAGCGCGGGAGGGTCGCGATCTACAGCATACTCATAAATGGAAAATAAAGAGGCGCTGCTGACACTGCGATGAGAGAGGGATCCGCGCAACTCTTAATGGTACGACAGGCGCGTCGAGCGCGAGCGGCGCGCTCGCGGCCACGCCCATTACTATGCACGAGCAGTGGACAACATATCACGCACTACACATATACACGGTGGCCGCCGTGTGGAGTGTGAGGGCTATGCTTCCGCGTCGGACATGTCCCACTACTACATATCTATCATATCTACATATCACTCTCATTGCTATATCTGATGCACGACAGTGCCTATCAGTAGCGGATCCGACGCTATACACACACTCACTACACATACATCATATCTCACCCTCTATGCTACACCATAGACGATGACCCGTGAGCGCAGCGAGTATGCTCGAGCTCTCGGTCACAATGCGCGGTGCTCTGTAGTGCCACGAGGATCCGTCGAGACTTACTCAATGTTGCGGCGCGCGTCGTGAGCAGCCCCTCTTTCGCGCGCGCCGCGGTGATGTAATCGTGAGAGTAAGCGCTGGGTCTATCCGTACATCATCACACAAGAATCAGAGCCATGGTAGAGTGTATCTAATCTAGTCGATTAGGATGCCTTAGGAGCGCAGCGGGGGACTGCATAGGTAATGATGGGTGGTGAGACGAGAGTCGGTCCCGGCTGGCGGGGCATAGGAGGATCTTTTGGTGAGCGTAGCGCGAGAAAAGCAAAGACACACAGTCTGCGCGAGAGGAGACACGGGGTTTGACATCTGCGGATACAACTGGTGAGCGTGACAGGGTACTCATGTAATGATCTGAAGTGTCAGATTTAAGTGACTGTGAGGTGACACAACACGGGGGGACAGGAAAAAATAAATAACAAGAAACAAAACACACAAGCGGGACAAAAGTGACAGAGTATCCGGTGGACGGGAAAATGTATCTACATATATCACATATGACAGTGGTGAGGTATATTGTGGGTGTGCAATTACTCATCGGACGGAGCGAAGTTTCATACTGGCTATGGAAGACAAGACTATACATCTATTGCGTGAGTGAGGACACCGTCGCGTCTGTAATATGAGTGCGTGTTGATTGGTGCGAGGGAATCTAAAAGGACAATATATTGAGGGATTCTATAGTATCACTCATGCAATGGCGAGTGTAGATTTAGGGAGAGATTCTTGTTATGGTGACACTCTATCTGATTTATATATCTTCTCTACTCTCTACTCTAGTCGGTTATCAACGAGGGGGAGAGTGTGGGCGCAGAGATGAGGTGAGTGTTGGGTACTATCACACAGTGTGGGCGTGGGATTGCAGTTGATCTAGATTTGAGGAGATGTATAGGGTCACACAGACATGGACAAAGGGGTATTTAAAAGTGGAGTGAGAGGGACTAAGTGATAGAGGGGCAGAGAATAAAATCTTATATTTAAAAAGAGGGCGGAGAGGTGAGATGGGGCGATGAAGATATGACATGCGAGTGTTACTCTAGTGTTGTAAGGAATGGATAGGAGATTTGCGTGAGACACAACAGATATAGTTGGTGTGCGCGTGGCGCATGTCTCTCGTCTATAGAGCGAGCGAGTGCAGTTACGTGAAACAATAGTAAGAAGAAGTGAATAAGGCGCATGGGTGTTAAAGCATAAATTAACTTTTGAGGACACACACGGTGGAGTAGAAATATGAAAGAATAGGAGCGAGATCAAGATAGAGTAACTATGTTCTATCTCTATGTGAGGAGCGTATCATTACGTGCGCGAGGTTTGGCGTCTATATATATGAGGAAAGAGGAAGGGAAGGGGGTGTTAAGAGAGCGGGGGAGGGAGAAGTATGCGGTGGTGTGATCTATTAGTTACAACACACGGGGGTGGGTCGGTATGAGAGGGCGAGTAGTTCTGTAGGAGTGGCGCGGGAGTGGACACACACACACGGGGAGTGGACGTGAGGTGCGCGGGGTTATACACACACACAATGTGAGATAGGGGGGCGGACACAGAATTTAAATAAGAAATACGAAGAAACACGCGAGGGAAACGTACTATGGGAGTTATATAATCTATAGGCGTATCATGGGTGTGATCTGTTATCTTTCAGGAGGGGACGAACAAAGAATCGCAGTTCAAAATCTAGTAGTGGGGAAGGAAAATGGGTGGAGGTGGTGGAGGGACAACACGGAGAGGGGAGGCGACACAGAGGAAGGGTGGTGGGGAGGGGCGGGAAGAGTGCAGGGGGTGTGAGGGGGGGGGTCATCTATCTAGGGGGCGTGGAGGTGGTGAGAGCAACACACAGGTGTGGAGATACACACAACACACGTGTGTATGCGAATCTATGGTAGTTGGGCAAGATGGACGGTAGAGAATCTATCATGTTACAGGCAACACAGGAATGGACACAACAGAACAAGGGCAGTACTAAGCGGGCGTGATTCTTAATAGTGGCGGGGGCGTAAGATGATATAGTGTCGTGAGTGGACGTGTGGTGTGAGGAGCATGTTGGGGTATATAAAAGGAAATACTAAATAAATGATGAAGAGTGTAAGTAAATGGGAGTTGAGTGGAAAAAGTTGATGTTTGTTTAATAAATATGAGGGGAAGTTAAGTGTAGGATGGGGGAAGGTTATAAGAAATTTAGGAGTTAACAGTGGATTGGTTAAATAAAACATATATATAGCTATACCAATGGTGTGTGTGTAAGTCTATCAAGGGTGATAGTTTAAACACTCATAACTCACAATGTGATGGTATACACACAGCCATACATAGAACCAAACAAGATATAGCAATCCCAAAACACTACAAAGACCCTAATAGCCCATGGGTCAGCTCGGCATTCACCCCCTACATGAACACCAAACGAGGGTGGAACCAAAAAACAAATCGCACTGAACTTTTTAAGGTATGTGGGCACGGTCTATTCGGCCTCCCGCACCCACATCTATTTCGCACCGCAAAATCTCCACCCAAGTCTGTGACTGTGAGTGTGCCAGACATCCGCGGGTGCGCCGTGGCGCCAACCCGCGGTCTCTAGGAGTGCGGCGATACACACACAGCGAGCAGGACACATCATACAGACACTCGCCTCCTGTGCCTTCGCACCTGATGACTGAGGCGCGTAAAAGAAGTATACGGGCGGCGTCAGGTGAAACTCCCGACGCTAGCCAAGAGTGGTCGGTCCACCGACGAAGATGAGGCAGCACGCGTCTGGGGCAACCGGAACCAACGTCGTTAAGTCGCCTGACGACGGGCGCCAATGGAGTAGGAGATGCAGCTGGATCGGCCGGGAGTAGAGACGACCTAGGGGGATAAGGTCCGCTGCGGCGTTCAGCAGGCCAAAAGCTGGAGCCAGACTCTGGCGGGGGCCACGTCCTGTCGTGCTAACTGACCTGCTAGGTCCGCAATCTTCTGGATCCGAGGGGCTGGGAGGCGCACCGTGTTGAGGTCGGTCGCAAATTCCATGCCCAGGTGCACGAAGCGGCGGGACGGAGAGAGATCCGACTTGCCGTCGTTCACTAGGAAGCCCAAGTGTGCCAGAAGCCGTAGCAGCGCATCCCTGTCCGACGCGAGCGAGGTCTCTGACTGGTTGCGTAGGAGGAGGTCGTCTAGGTAATTCGACGTCGGACTGGAGGAGGGACTGTCGGGCCTTGGCGACTACGGCGTCCATCAGCCGGGTGAACACCCAGGGGCTGAGTTGAGGACCGAACGGGAGCGCGCGGAACTGGTATAACCCACACCGTCGATCGCAAAGCGGAGGAACTTCCTGGAGGCCTGGTGCATCGGGACATGCAGGTACGCATCTGAAAGGTCGCAGGCGCTGACTGCGGAAGTCCAGAGGCTGGACCGCGGCTCTCAGGGCTCGAGCAGTCTCCATCCGGAAGGAGGGGTGCCGTAATGTACTTGTTCAGGGCCGAGAGATCGATCACCGGTCGCCATCATCCCTCCAGGCTTCGGAACGACGAACAAGGCGGGCTGTAGAAGGCTGGGGAGTAGGGGACGCGTACCACCTCCGTGGCGGCTTTCCTCAGGAGGGAGGGAGACCTCTCCCCGAAGAAGCGGAAGGCCTTCAACGGATCGCTGGGGATCTCGGTCCAAAGGGGAGAGCGACGGCAAAGGAGGCGGGCTGCGAAAGGCGATCCGGAGGCCGGCCGAGACGGTGTCGCAAATCCAGGGGTCGTCGGGAAAGAGTGTGAGCCAATTTCCGCTGAAAAAGGCTAGCCTCCCACCGACCGGAGACCCCGAAGTGGTCGGTGGGGCAAGGCTGGGGGGCAGTCAGGTAGCCCGCGCCGCGACCCGGTCGCCGGGCGGGAACGGGGCCAGGCGGGGACACCGGGCCCTGGAGGGGTCTAGGACGGCCAAAGGCGAGGTTCCTGCTCAGGGGCCGAAGCAGGGGCTGACGCAGCAGCGGGTCTAACCGACCGCGAGGCGCGACCCCTAGCCTGGCGGGAGGACGGAAAGCGGCGGGGAGGAGGAGCACTCACAGGCCAGCTGGTCGCGGGGTTGGAGGCTCGAACGGAGGACCAGGTGTCGCCGGAAAAGCAGGGGGCCACCCAGCGGAGCAACGACGAAGCTGCGCACGCAGGTCAGGTGTGTATCCCTCGGCAGGCAAGCAGAAGGCGTCTCGACGCATCAGGTCACAGTTGGCGGAGGCAGCCATAGCGATTAACGGACGAGTGGTAGGCGGCTCGGTTGGCGACTTCCGCTAAGGACGAGTAAATCCCCAAGGAGAGGCGTGAATAGAAGGATGCCAAGCGTCTTCCACACGACGAACCAGGGCTTGAGTGAGCAGCTCCAGGAACCCAGGCGCAGGCTAAGGTGTTCCGCACCAGAGACGCAGTCAAATCCAGGCCACGAGGGAAAGAAGCGGCGAAAGGAGGGCGGAGCCGCCAGCTTGCGACACGGCCGGGGGGGATCGAAGGCAGGAAGAGGGATGGGAAAAGCCTGGGAATGCCCAACCGGGGCACTACAATCCCTGACGGAAGGCGATGTCCAGGCCAGCCGGCCAGCGACGATCGGAGAAGAACACCGGCTCTCGAGACGCTGGAAGTTGCAGGTGGCGCTGAGAAGACATCTCGCAGCATCCTTAAATCCAGGCGGCTGGGGAAGCGACTTGAACCTCTTCACCTGACGCTCGGGCATCCACAAAGGCCGAGACCTTCCTCTTCAGGGGGGGAGAGGCTGGGCAGGAGTCCGCTGGCAGAGTGGCCGCGATGATTCCTGGCGGCTTCATCCAAGGCTAGGAGGGTCTCCGCCGGGACGACGACGGAAGGGTCGAGGGGACATCATCACCGACGTCGGAGGGGCGACAAGGGAGCGAGCATCCTCCTCCAAACAGGGCTGACGGAGTCTTCTGGGCAGCAAGCTGAGGGCTTCTTCGTCCAGGGGTTGGCGAGAAGGCGGTGTGAGGCATGCCAAGGAAGGTCGATAGCTTGGAGCGGGGGCGCATCTCGAACCTCACGGGAAGCCCGGGCATGAGCCGGCAGCGACGACGGAGGCGGGGATCGCCCGCGAGGCGAGTAGACGCGGGAAGGAGCGAGGAGGGGTCCTGTCGGTGCGCGGGAAACGACGTCTGGGTGAAGTACGGGGACAACCGAGAGTCGTAGGAGTGACCGTGACACGGATGACGGGCGACGAGGCGGTGACGCGGCGAACGCATCGAACTGGTGCGAAGGCGAGCGCGACCGAGCGCGCGACGAGGAGAGGCGGGGGGAGCGGCGACGCTCCCGGGCGGGGGGAACGATCCTTCCGGCGGCGCTCGCACGGGGCGAGCGCGAGTGTCTAGCACTGACGCGTGGAACGGGAAAGGTCGGGGGCGCGACTGTGTCGCGTAGGTTGGAGGCTGACGTCATCCTGGCCGGACTCAGTGAGAAGGTCTCTATGCCGGTGTACAGATCCTCCGGAAGGATCAGCGGGCTTATCGTGGAGAGAGGAGAGGAGCAAGGCCAGTCAACGTGGGACGGCTCGTGGCGAACTGCTGCAGGCGGGCTCATGTGAGGCGGGCGCTTGCGGCAAACAGACCCTCGGAAGGTCAGGGCGTCTGGAGCGTGCAGTCTATGGTCAGCGAACAACGCAGGGTCCCGACGATCCAAATGCGGTCGAGCGGCCGAGGCGCAGTGGAAGAGCTTGGTCGTTGACCACAAGAGGGCGACGTCAAGTACAGAAACAGGAAGTGGGACGAAGGAGATAGTCAATGGAGTCGAGAATAAAGGTTCTTTCTCGCCGGTAAAAACTCCAGAGGTCAGACCAACGGATCTCGGCCAGGTCGCACAGACATCGCAGAGATGGTCCGAGGCGCAGCCCGAGCAGGGGAGGCAGACCGCATGGTCGTCCGTCGGCCACTTGAAGTCGCCGCATTGAGAGCAGGTAAGCATTTGGTTCCTGCAACAGACAAAGAGCACAAGGTCGCCAAGGCGGACAAGGGAGCCTAGCCCCACACCAAGGTACTCCAAGCGCCGTAACCACCGGCGCGTAAATAGTGGCTACAGTCTCCCAGAGCTAAAGGGCCTTTAAGGTAGACGAACGGAGTGTTGGTGCCCGAAGGCCCTACGAGAACAGAAACCCTAGTCTACAAGGCAACGTCTTCTCGTGAAATACCAAAGGAGGGAAGGCGACGTCCCTCGAGGAGACTCGTAAAAAAGGTCGTGCAAGGCGCCGAAGCGTAAGCTCAACAACTGGCGCCCACGTAGTAGCAAAGCCGAAAGGAAAGCCCAACGGTAGCCGGCTCTCGGCTGTGGGAAACTACCACTACCTTACCTCCGAGACGAATCGGGAACAGGGGGAAGGGTAGTCATACACCTCCACAGCCTAGAGGAGAGCAGCAGAACGACGCCAGCAGAGGCAGGGCACAAGAAGGCAGGTCAGCGCTAGGAGGCGCAGAGCACACGAAGAGGCAACGAGCGTAGGCAAGAGAAGGACCGGTCGAAGCGGCGCGAGAGCAAGGCCAGACACGTCTTCTCTGTACGAGCGAAGTAGCAAAAACTGGCCGGTCTCGTGACCGGAGCTGGTAAGGCGGGAAACGGGAGACAACTCTCGGCCCCTCTAGGGGGGGTTCCCCGAGTGCCTCCCGGGTTGTGTGGGCACACAACGGGTAAGTAGGCTAAAATTGAGCTAGAAGTAGACATTTCCATAAAGTCATGTCATCGGTAATGTTTTTGAGGAAACAAACAAGAGTTCTACGACCGACTCCAGAGTGCCTTGGACAAATGTGCGGAGCGAGACATCACCATCGTCATGGGCGATTTTAATGCCAAAATAGGGGAGGACAACACCGGATACGAAGAGGTGATGGGGAGACAGGGACTAGGCTCGGAGATGAGTGAGAACGGGGAGAGGTTTGTAGACTTTTGTGCTCCAAACCGACTTGTCATTGGAGGCAGCATCTTCCCACACAGAAGGATACACAAAGCAACTTGGGTCTCACCTGACCATACAACAGAGAACCAAGTAACCATATCTGCATTAGCAAGAAATTTAGAAGATCCCTTCAAGATGTTCGAGTGAGGAGGGGAGCAGATGTCGCCTCCGACCACCATCTGCTTACCTTAAGAATGAAGCTCAAGCTAAAGAAAAGCCGCACAGAGACAACAAGAAGACAGCGCTATAATGTAGGCCTCCTGAGAGAAACTGGAGTTAGAGAAGAGTTCAAACTGGTGCTGTCCAACCGGTTTCAAGCGCTACAGGAGCTAGTAATTGAAGAGGAGGCAGCCACAACAGAGCAGCAGTGGAAGGCAGTTAGAGAGGCGCTGAACTCAACCTGCAAAGACACTGTAGGGTTCAGGAAATACCATCACAAGGACTGGCTGTCGGCACAGACCTTGAAGAAGATAGAAGTGAGGAAGCAGAAGAAAGCAGTTGTCAACAACAGTCGCACGAGAGCAGCCAAAGTAAGGGCACAGGGGGAATACTCAGAAGCCAACCGCGAGGTGAAGAGGAGTATCAGGGCAGACAAGAGGGCCTACACAGACAGCCTGGCAGCAGAGGCAGAAAAGGCAGCAGGCAGCAGCAATATGAAACAGCTCTACGACATTACCAGAAGATTGTCAGGCAAGTATGGCCATACAGAAAGACCAGTAAAAGACAAAGAAGGCAAGCCTATTGCAGACAGAGCAGACCAACTCGACAGATGGGCCGAGTATTTTGAAGAGTTACTGAACAGACCTAGCCCACCCGACCCCCCAGACATCCAGCCGGCAGAGACCAACCTACCCATCAGCTGTGACAGACCCAGCCGGGAAGAGATCAGAAGAGCAGTGGCATTTTTGAAGAATGGCAAAGCAGCAGGCCCAGATGGCATCCCAGCGGAGTCTCTGAAAGCAGACCTAGAGACAACAGTGGAGATGCTGTACCCACTGTTTGGAAAGATCTGGGAAGAGGAGGTGATGCCTGGAAGGAGGGGTACCTAATCAAGCTTCCCAAGAAAGGCGACCTCAGCAAGTGTTCCAACTACAGAGGAATCACCTTGCTGTCAGTACCAGGAAAGGTCTTCAACAGGATCATCCTGGAGAGAATGAAGAGCTCCGTTGACCCCCAGCTGAGAGACCAGCAAGCAGGATTCAGGAAGAACCGATCATGTACAGACCAGATCGCCACTCTCCGCATCATCGTGGAACAGTCTCTGGAGTGGAGCTCCCCGCTGTACGTCAACTTTGTGGATTATGAGAAAGCATTTGACAGTGTGGACCGAGAGACTCTGTGGAAACTCCTACGACACTACGGTGTACCCACAAAGCTCGTCCGCCTGATCAAGAGCAGCTACGATGGCATGACATGTCGCGTGATCCACGAAGGGCAGTTCACCAGGGAGCTCCAGGTCAGAACTGGTGTCAGGCAGGGATGTCTGCTGTCTCCGTTCCTCTTCCTACTGGCCATAGACTGGGTCATGAAGATGACCACAGAGCACAGACGAAGTGGAATACAGTGGACACTGTGGACACAGCTTGACGACCTCGATTTTGCAGACGACTTGGCATTACTGTCCCACACTCATCAACAAATGCAGGACAAGACCACGAGGCTTGCTGACATCTCGTCCCAAGTGGGCCTCACCATTCACAAACAGAAAACAAAGACAATGAGGCTGAACGCAACCAGGGAGGAACCAGTCTTGCTTGCTGGCACCCCGTTGGAGGAGGTGGAGTCCTTCACCTATCTCGGGAGCATCATAGACAAAAAAGGCGGCACTGATGCAGATGTCAGAGCACGAATAGGTAAAGCCAGAGCAGCCTTTCTCCAGTTGAAAAAAGTGTGGAGTTCCAGAGAGCTGTCACAACACACCAAAGTCCGGATTTTCAACTCCAATGTAAAAGCAGTTCTCCTATATGGAGCAGAGACTTGGAGATTGACAAAAACCACAGTCAACAGAGTACAGACCTTCATGAACAGTTGCCTTAGAAGAATTTTGAAAATCCACTGGCCAGAGAAGATCAGCAACGTCAGACTCTGGGAGAGAACAGAGCAGATAACAGCAGAGAATGAAATTGGGCGAAGAAGATGGGGATGGATCGGCCACAGTCTGAGAAAGCCAGCTTCCAGTATCACTAGGCAGGCATTGTCATGGAACCCCCAGGGAAAGAGGAAAAGAGGTAGGCCGAGAAACTCCTGGCGTCGAGACCTCCAAGCAGACATCAAGAGACTGGGAACCACCTGGAGTAGAATCGAAGGAGAAGCACAGGACAGGAGTTGCTGGAGGTCTCTCGTCGACGGCCTATACCCGGGTAGGGGTGACAGGCGTAAGTAAGTAAGTACTCACGGTGCACTCCTGCAGGTAAGTTGGGTTCCTGGAAGTGAGGGTTCTTCACACCTTTGCCACTGTTCAACAGCTCCACAAGGGAATTGGCTTGCTGCAATTCAAAATTGACAGATTTTTACATTGTGCCTAGGACTGTGATATTTAGTTGTGCTAGAAAAAGAAATGCGGTCTTAATTTATTAAACTCCCAAAACTAAATGACTTACATTCTATCGAAGAGTAAAAGACAGATCATAATTATGCTCTCTCAACTGAAGTCTTGAAGGACAAAAAGTGTCACCTGTCATCTAAATGATGGTCTTCCATGACAGATGCCCTCTTATAAGGATGGTCACTCAAAATAGGTTCTGCTGTAGGTACTGGCAAAGATAAGCTCCATTTATGTCCTAATAGCTGAGGTTGGCCGCAGTGGGCCCGCACACAGCTGTGCGCGGGCCCACTGCAGTCAACTTCAGATAGAGGGTCTTTTGCTTGATGGTAAGTAGTTATCTTTTCTTCGGCACAAAAGGTACATGTATCGCCTCCCTTAGTTACAGGAAACTGGAAAACTCACCTGGAGAAGGGAGACGATCTCTGGAGAAATGGTGAGGTTGAGACTTGTGTTTTTTCGATTCTCTTCGCCACACACTTGCTGCATTCGCCGCAACGCATCCAGGGCTGGCATCGGCGCATCCACAGTGCATGTCTGCAAAAAACAGACAGATATCAATTATTTTAACAATCTTTAACAGACTGTTGACTTTCCTTGTTTCATTTTATTAACCCATTACATCCTGAGGCTGATTTTTTTATTTTTTTTTTTATTTGCTTATTGTCCAATGAAGGCCACGCTACAGATTAGGAGATAAATCAACCATTTTAATTCAAGGGTGGTGTCAGAATAGCTTGGCACCTGCTTGAACTATCATGTTCAAATTAATTTCAGTATGAAAAGGGTTTAAAGAAACTTGATCAAATAACGTGTTCTAGCAGTATAAACTAACTTCAAATTTAGTTATGTTATGGAAATGGGTTTTGAAAAGCTCATACTTGTGGCATAACTTACATCATTTTCACAGTCGCTTGGTGTGCAGCTGTCAGGTCTGCTGGCAGGAGTTGGCTCCTTTGGCGGCATGTAGGCAACAGGACTGGGCATCATGGAAGCCAACATGGCGACTGGACTTGCATGGCGGGAACCCATGTACACACTGGGGGCTGTGGTCACCATCATGGGAGTAGACAGGCCAGGAGAGGGGAGAAAGGTCTGCCCGGGCAAGCGTGGAAGGAAGGGGTGGGTGAGGGGGAAGCTGGAGGGGTGGGCGACCTGTGATATGTCCAAGAAGTGGCGGGAAGGCAAGACATCATCGGCCGTGCGTCCAACGCCAGCAGCCAGCAGTGGTGACGGTGATTTCATGTCGGACACAGAGCGAAATGCTGAAGAGCGATCGGCTGGGTGAAAATCTTGTGACTGCGGGCATGAAGCGGCAAAACCAACTGCCTTGAAACTCTCGTTCTGCAGTGTTTCATAGTCTGAGGGCCTTCGTTTCCTGGGTGAGCCGTTGGACGGTTCAGAGTCTGTGAGTGACCGCTGTCGCTTCAGGGGCACTCTCTCTTTCTCAGCTTCAAAGCTACGGCCTTTTTGCAGCTGCAGCAAAGCTTGTGCTGATTTGCAGAGGGTTTCACGCACTGGATCCACAGACTGTTTTGTTGCACTGAAGAGTTCGTGGTGTCCAGTATGTTGAAGGCCAAGCACAGGACTAGTGGCATGAAAACCAACTGGAGCAGCGGGGATCTGAGAGGAGTTTTCAGTGGATGCGAGTATGGGACGGAAAGCATCATACACGTGTGGGACAAGGAGAGTCTTCTTTTCTTCCGTGTTTTTCTTTTTATCCGAACTGAGCATGCTCTCCACAGAGTGAGACAACCTCTTGGGGGCAGGGGCAGACACCAGGGCACCGTTCTTGGTCATGTCATTTTCTAGTGCGGGCAAACTTGAGCTCTGCAAACTGCTATCAGGATAGCTGGAAGAAGTGGAGAAGGAGGCAGCTGATGGTGTCAAATGAGGGAAGAGGGTCATATGACTGGGGACAGAAGTTTCCTTAACCGACGTGTGCATGCTGCCACCGTTACTGTATACCGCACCAGTAGCTGCTCGCACAAGGGGGGTAAAAGTAGAGTGAACGGCGACTGCAGAAAGCGGGGCCCGTCGTCTAGGATCGTCCGTCCATGTGGTCATGGACTTGTAGTCTTCTTTGCCAGCTGTGGTAAAGAGTGAGGGAGGAGCGAACTGAGACAAAATGCCTGCTGATGACAGTGATGTGGATGGTGTGAAGGGGGCCGGGAAAGACCCAGCTTTTTGATGAGCGTGGTGAGAAAGCCCCAGCATCTTGTGTTTCATGGCAGCTGACAATCTCACGGGGGCAATAACACTTCCCTGAGAAGATTCAAGCGCAAGTCTTCGGCGCTTCACCACATCTGAAAATCTCTCTTCCTTTCCCACCGTGTCATCAGAATGCCTCGGCCTGGACAAGTCTAAGCCCTTGTGGTCAGTGTCAGGAGCGTCATAACTGTCTTGATTTCTTCTCAGACCTGCTGCAGAGTAGTCATAAGGACGAGCGTAGGCACTGCTGTAAGCCAGCCCATACGGGTTGGGGAAACCAGCCATAGGATGGGGACGGATGTCGCCCTGGAAAACATCGGCTGGGTGTCGGGCCAGCGGGTCAATGTCGTCGTCGGGATCCCTGTAGTAAGGGAACCACGCCGAGCGAGAAGACTGGAGGTTAGCAAAGCTGCGTGATTTGACAGGAGAATGCTTGAAGGGCGACTTCTTGGGGCTGGGAGGTGCGCTGTTGGGTCTGTCTGGAACTGGCTCATGCTCCTTCACTGGACTAAGATCTGGACTGAGCAACTCCTTGTAAGTCGGTCTCACGCCTTCCTCCTCAAGCATTCTAAAGCGAGGATCTTTCCTTGGAACGAAGGCACGCTTTCCTTCTTCCAAACTCTTCTCTTCGGTGTCCATGGCATGGCTGCTGGCGTCTGCTGACACACGGTGAAGAGGCGGCAACAGATGCGAACTGTCACTTAGCGTGGACAGGAGGGCTTTGGGTGTGGAGGAGAAATGAGACCCATAAATGCGGTTCAGTAGAATGTTCTTCTTGGACAAGTGGGAGGACGATCCTGACAGTGAACGACATCTCTCGGACTCGGTGCTCCCCCCATGCGAAACACATTCCTCTGCACTCTCACCAGGGGTTATTGGTAAGGTGCTTGGGGTGGAGTGCAGATGCTGGGACGAAATGGATCGGTCCTCAATCTGTGAAGGGGTTTGTGTGACCTCCGCTGACGTTCCAAGACCGCTGTCGTTGGAAGAAGTACCAGTGATTCCCTCAACTTTCGTCTTAACAGGAGGGACGGATCTGGAACTTCTTTCATGATCTGTGAGGTTTGAGTCTGCCGAGCCATTCGGTCCATATACACTGTCTGTGAAACTGTCTTTTCTCTCCACCTCGTGTGTTTTGTCCACAGAGTAAGTCTGTTCACGTGACGATGACGTCTCTGTCGAATGCGCCGCTGGGCGTTTAGAATCCATCTTGGAGTGGATACCACCGAAACTCTGCACGAACACCGGCATCACGTCTGTGAACATAAAAATAAGTAATCAGACAACTGTTTAAAAAACTTCAATCATACCACTGTGTGCTGTGGTAACACATTCGAGACGTGCCGCATCCGGATACGCGGCACAAAGCCGCGTATCCGAATGCAGCACGGCTCGAATGAGTTTAACTGGAAACCAGAACATTCAACGTTAACAGGTTCTGGTTCAACCAAGATTGTTCACATAAACACCGATGTCCAAACAAGAAAAAAATAAACTATTAAAACAACAAGATAAACTGGCAGATACAAAGTTACACAAGTATACACTTACATCCCCGTTTGCCTTCTGAAAAGAAACGGACTATGCAGTCTGACCGGTCTGTTATACCATGTCTTGATTTCAGTTAAGTGAGGCATAGGCATCCGTTGTTTTACATTTTAAAAGGGGTCTGTGTAACACTTATTACAGCTAGATTCACTCACTATCACTAGAATCAAACCAAGCGTCTATTTACATACACACACCTAGGAATGTTTTGTTTGCAATAAAATGGCAATGCTGTGATTGCGTCACGCGTGAGAAACGCGCAAACAACAAACACAGCGGGTCCGCACCGCCCGAAGCCTTTAATCAACTGATTCACAGCAGGTAAGTTGGTACCTTTCCGTGGTTAGTGTTTCACGGGTTAATTGTCAATACCGTAAACTAAGATACTGTGACTCTTTTCTTATAAGTTTTTGGTATATAGCGTGGGAACAATAAGTGCTTTCAGTTGGCAGTTTCGACTCGTTAGACAAAATTCAAAATGCGCGAAAGACAACACTGAAATAATAAATGAGATTTCTTAAAGCTCATTCAAATTTATTAACATCTTTGCAGAACGGATTCGAAATGAACACAAATTCAAAACAGCAAACTGTTGCGACTGTGCATAACGACTAAGGAAATTCAAACTTTCTGCGTTTCGTTAGGTCCACATCAGTTGACAACGGTTGCGAATCGAGGGACACAACCAGTGTCTTAAACTGAAGTCAGACTGTACAGTATCAACTTCCGACACTAATATGTTTGAATCCTAAAGAATGCACCGACGAACCAGAATGGAAAGACACACAAAAAAAAAAAAAAAAAAAAAAAAAAAAACCGCACGTCTCCGTAGTCAGTGCAGAGAAGAACTGAAGAAATGAGCTGGACTTCTGGCAAATTGCCATCCAAGTCTTTGAAGTCAAAATTAAGCAAATTTTGTCCCACAAATCGGCACACAGAACAAACTCTAATGATCGAAGTTACCAAATACAACCGAGAAATTTAAACCACTCAAAACACTCAGTGGGCCGCTAGCGTTTGTAACCGTTTCTTTAAACTTAACAAGTAATACTGAAATGGAGGTAACTAGGAGATTGTTGCGGACCAATGCGTCCGATTTATTTGCTTATCGAAATGGAAAGGCAGAAGTAGCTGAACTTTGAAGAAAAGTCTAGTATCTACAATAGGCACAGATCCTCATGAGCCCCCGTAGTCGCGGGAGCTCATGAGGATTTATGCTCTTGCAGACGGGTGCGATTTAGTTCGGGTTTGCCCAGGCGAAGAGAAAAATTAGTTACCCGAACCTCAATGTCGAGTGCGCGAGTCTCAGAAGTCCGAAAAGCTGGACATGCAACGCAACACCTGATTACATAGCGATACGGCGAGAGAAGAGCGCCCTCGCGCAAGCCTCAACAGAGCAATGCGTAACTTCAACAAGTTTAATCAACAAATCTCAAGTAGGGCGGCCTTAATCGCCCGCGATTGGCGGCGACATAAAGCGCTAACGCACAATCACTCTCCCTCTTCTATCGGCCGATGTCCCCCGCCGGAGTAAGTGAAAGGTGTCCCCACGGAGAACGCTGATTACCTCCCCTGACTTACACCTCGCGCGGTCTCTGCGGGCCGAGCAATTTGCCTCCCTTTAGTCAATCGTACTAGACACCAGCACTGAGACAACAACTTCAATGCTGACAAGAAGCATCGACTGATTCGCATGTGCCCTTGCGGCCGCAGGGGCACTTAAGACTCCATGCTCCTTGCTATAGTCCCTGCCTGTTGCAGTCGGCAATAGCTCGCCGACAGATTCTACTCAAGAGACAGTCGGCATGGTATAGCGCATCTTTCAAGTCAACTGGGTAGGGGAAAACAAATTCACTGATTATTTCAGTTACGGTATCCCCCACCGAATTGGAATAGCGAAAACACGAGCGTCAGTGCAGCGGGAGTCTTCAGCCCAATTTGGGCCCGTTCAAAAGCAACGACTGCCCCCTTTCGCAAAGAAAGCGCAGTAAACACAAAATGGTGTTACACCTGCAGCTATACGTCTGCGGGCAACAGTGCCTTTGAACTGAGACAGTTTAGCGGGAAAAGGTGAGCTGTTTTTGTAACGGGACGAATGATGTTCTTTACTGTCTCTCCGCCGTCGAATTTTTATTGCTAATCTCGTTATCTTCTCCGACAGTATTGGAAACGATTAGCTGCAGCTTAAAAATACAGTCAAAAGCTGCTTTTGAAGCGGGGCGTCAGCATGATGTACTCTGTTCAGTCTCAGCCTAAACCGATACTTAACTCATCCGAGACATGCCGCATCCGGATACGCGGCTAAATGCCGCGTATCCGAATGCAGCACGTCTCGAATGTGATTTACCACCTGTCTCAGCACACCTCTCAATATTAGAATAATATTACGGTTTACAAACTTTATGAACAGTCACAACCAGTTATCTGTTCAGTGGTATGTCTCTTTCTCAGGTTGACACTATATGCGTAACTTGTCAAAATCAGAATATTGCATGTAAAGTTATTACTGTTTTGATTCATAAGGTCAAGACCAGCATATTTATCATAAAAAGACTATCAAAGAATACATAAACGGCTTAACTCAATTCGCGGCCAACCCGCATCCGGATGCGCCTGGCCGCGAATGAGTTAATCGGCAGTCCGGCGTCTGCGGGTAGCCTGAATTACTAATTCATGTCGTATGCATGTCGGTACGCATTCGACCTTTCGTTGCAAACTGTTCGGCCTTTCGGGTTGCAAACTGTTCGGCCTTTCGTTGCAAACTGTTCGGCCTTTCGTTGCAAACTGAAAGAAAAGTATCTTTACTAAGTTTCTGCGGACACGGAGGAAAAAAACTAACTAATTAAATGATGAAACTACAAACTACACACGTTTTCTCTTGGTCCGCGACGACCACGCGAGTTATTTGGTTCAGTGTACACATACCGGCCTCAGTTCTGCCTACGCCCCGCATCGACCCAGCTCTCAAAGAATTTCGTTCTTTTCCGGTGCACCCTTCGGCACATTCGGTAAGGTCAAAGATGTTCAGAGGCTATCACTGAACGCCTCGGGTCTGCAAGAGGCATAGATTCTCACGTGCCGCTGCCAGTCGCAGTGGCTGATAAGAAACTATGCCTCTTGCTGGCATTTACCTAGTCACAACCTGTACTGACTCAGCGGATTAAACGATACCGCGGCTTTTGGAAAGTCAAAATGGACTATACACTGTGATCATACTCAGTACTGAGTTAGAAGCGGCTATTGTAGCGAAGTGAATCATTTATCAGTAAAATACATAAGTGTACCCGTGTGCTGTGCTATATCCGTACGGCTTCAAGATCCAAAATCACAGACCTGCACACACCTGTTGTTGCGGGTAGATTCCAGCCCCATTTAGTATGATGTATTTACATCAGTAGTTACACGTCTCCTCCTCATAATGAAGACTAGTACTGAGTGACGGACCTTCAGGACATCTTATATAACGGCTCAATGGCTGGATGTAACGGAAACTTTCGTCTGCTGCTGAATCCCTCCATTGTATGCCTTTCCCTCGGTTGATGCAACTTTTCCCGCGCATTCTGCACCCCACCCCCCACCACCACCCCCCTTTCACCGCCTTAACGGCCTTCAGCAGTCCCCCCTTCAGCTATCCGCTACCTCCCCATCAACTGATCCAGTTCAGTACAATCTGTTTCTAACTCTGCATCAGTTGATTTTAGCAAATGAGAAAAACAAGGATCGGGTTGAGGAAAATCAGTATGGAAACTAAGTGAAGAGATGCAGCCACCTACTGAACAGTAACTTGATTTGAACCTTTTGGCTGCCGGTAGTGCAGCTATTGGTCACGGTGATTCCTGCAGGAATCACCGCGACCAAAAGCGCTACCGACAGACAAAGGGTTCATTAATAACACGAGTTTTATTTTTTAACTCTTTTATTACTGAGACCAGACTGAGAAGGCCTATAATGAATGCGTTCAGGTACTGCCATATTGCTTGCAGTCCAACCCTCACGATATACTATGTATAGGGGTGACTGCCTACGCTTGTGATCCAGTAAAACGTTACATGCAGTTGGGACTGATTGACAGCACTGCCGTAGGGGAGAGACAAATAAATTGAACTGAGAAAACTTCGACATAGTCTAGGATAAATTAAAAATGTGTTTTAATGTGTAACATTTTGTACTGCAGAACCTAGCTCTCCCTCAGTGTTGTTTTTTGTGTGTGAGTTTTGGGGGATTTTTTGCCTGGTTGGTAAGTTCCGGCTTTTACGTCACTGACTACTGATGTCATTCGTGCATCACTGTACTGTAGTTAGTTTTGGTGACTGCCTAGTCTGACCAATATCACAGAGTGTCACGTGCTGGTCTGTGCTTTGGGCTTTTCTTACCTGCCACATCAGTAATGTTCTAAATCGCAAAGTGATCTAAAATTACGAACTAAACACAGAATCATTATTTTCTCCAGTCCACGTTTTCTTGAAGTTGCAACCCCGGCTGACTTGCGGCGTGCGCCGGTTTCCCGCCAAAACGAACGGGTCGCGTCAACGCGGGGAGGCGTGTCGGTATTTCATTCTTTTCTTTCCTAGTCATTTCCGTCTGCAAGCGGCATAGATTCTCATGTGCCCCTGCCTTGGGCAGGGGCTCATGAGAATCTATGCCTCCGGTGCTGGATACGATAGTTTAGCTGTCCCTCAGAAGGGTAAGAGGGTGGATGTTTCAAAGTCTCTGTTCCGGTGTCCATTGATTCAAGTGCTTCTACCTGCCTGCCAGCTGCCGCATACCCCCCCCCCCCCCCCACTACTCCCCTCCCCCTTTTCAAACACAGGTACATAACACCAGCATGTTCCCTGTCCTTTTCTAAAGCGGTCCCTCGGTCAACGGTCCTCTTTCTAAACACACCCTCCCCCTGCCCTTTCTAACGGACCACCGGACAGACTGGTCAGAGTACTAGCCGTTCAACTTCCCCGGCCGTGCAGTCGTTAAGATTGTTTGGTTCGAAAAAAAAAAGTTAAGATAAATTAAATGTGTATTTCAATGTGTAACTTTTTTTACTGCACAAAACAGCAAAATCACACAAGTTAACTAACCCTTTGGTTGTCAGTAGGATTCCTGCAGGAAACACCTCAACAACTGAAAAGCGCTACCGACAGCCGAAGAGTTAAAAATAAACGTACAGAAACGCGCTACGTCATCTAGGCCAGGCGACAGACTAACAACACCTGCCTTTCATAAATACCGCGCGCCGCTCATCCACGCTTACCTGAGGGGGAACTGATGTTATGCGATTTGCATGATACTGCAGACGGCAGTAATCTGTCATCTTTTAATTGCACATCTATCGTGCAAAGCGACTTTATGTGCCGAGGACAAGATCTTCTCATTGAACTGGAAAATGGCACGTTACTGAACCAATACTTAAAAAACGCCAACAATTAAGCTCTTTGGGATAAGTATTAACTAAAATAATACAATTAGAGTCCGAAAGTCCGTTATGAAGAACTATTAAATAAACGTGTTACACCGCATTGATTAATCCGGCTGTTAATTTACTGTCACGTCTTAAGGCCCCGCCACACGGGCCGGTTGTGCCCCGATTTTGAAGCCGATTCCGATCAGATTGCGATCGGATGACGTCAATTATCCGATCCGGTCCCAATCGGCTGGGAAACGGGTGTCTAGAACCTGCTCTATTTTCCCGATCCGAATCGGTCCCGATCGTAAGCTTCAACCAATCAGAGCGCGTCTCGCAAAGCATGTCGTTTCAGCACGGTCTGCAAATGGCCGAACACGCCTGTTGTGAGCAGTACCACCGCCGTTGCCGCTGATGTTTCGCACGCTTCTTCCCGAATATGATGCAAAACTGCTGATAATGCAAGCACATCATCATCGCTGTCAAAACTAGCAGTCATTTTGCAGAACAGGTACGACTTTGATCTTCGATTCAAACCGGTCGGCTAAACAAGTCGGGACTTGTGTGGCAGTACACACGTTTTTTAGTCCGGTCCGATCACCTACCGATTCGAAAACTGATCGGGAATCGGCCTCAAAACCGGGCTCGTGTAGCGGGGCCTTTAACTGTGGCGGCCTTGAATTTCAACACGAACAGACAAATCAGAAACCGACATAGCGGGACTGCAAACCCCGACTCCGAACAGGTAACGAAATCCCGTTCACCTGTTGAACACCCGGAAACTAGCGGACTAGGTCAAGGCGACAAAATACGCGGGATCCGTTGTTGTACACGCGCAGTTGCAGGGGTTTAAATAGCTTTCCTGCCAAAGCAATAGAAGATTCTCCCCATTCTTCTATCGGCAAGAAAGATTCTCACGAGTCCCTGCAGTTGCAGAGGCTCATAAGAATCGTTCTCTCTTGCAAATGGAACGTTAACCCATTTAGCCTCGACGCACTACAGCAGAAAGTAGATCGAAAAGAAATAATTCAAGGGTAGTGCCAGATAAGCTTGGCGCCATCAGGCGCCAAGCTAATCTGGCACTACCTTGCATATTCATTAGTCCTGCAACTTGTACCCATAGCGGTTAGGTGGCCCTTCTAAAAAAAAAACTGAGGAAATGCGTCCTTGGGGTTAACTCTTTCAGCCCTGACGCACCGGCCGCTACAGCAGGAGATGGGTCGACCATGATAATTCAAGGGCAGTGCCAGATTAGTTTGGCGCCTATCGGCGCCAAGGTAATCTGGCATTACCCTTGAATTATCATGATCGATCCATCTCCTGCAACAGGTGCATAGTCGTTTGGGAAATACGTGCGCCAGGCTGAATGAGTTAAATGGGCTAAAGCTGACTCACAAATCATACCAATGACTGCTGAGTCTCGCCCTCTATAGTTTTGAATGGACTTTAGCAGCCTTCCAGCAAGAGAGTATGAGTCTCATCAGCCCCTGCAGTCGGCAGGGACACATGAAAATCATCCCCCTGGCAGGAAGGCTGCTAACAAGCACACTGAACAGAGTGCTGCATTCCGGCGCCAAACCTAACAATACAAAGAGGGGGTCGGGGGGGGGGGGGACGGAGGGGGGGGAGGGGGGGGAGGCGGGGGTCAGAACTAAAAGTCGCAGACGCGTGCTGGGTGCATTCATTGACAGAACAGGGTGGAGCGGACAACAAACAAAAAAAAAAAAGGGGGGGGGGGTAGGGGGGGTACTTGAGGTGGGAGAAGGGAGAGAGAACAGGTTATTTCAGGGCATATAATGTTACATTTTTAGACTTCGGTAGGCGAGACGTTAAAAAAAGGAGGCGCGCAAATTTCTTACCACATGTCTCGTCACACCCCAATGTCAGAATAATGCTGCGGCTTAAAAACTGTTTTGTGACCTGCAAGTTTGTGGGTGGTTTTTTTTTTTGTTTGTTTTTTTGGGGGGATTTTTTGTCTTTTTTTTTTTTTTAAATAAACAATAATAATTTGGTATGTAATCTGTTAGTTCTCTCGATCAGAATATCAGACTCAGTACAACTTTCGTTCCTAATTTTTAAAACTACAGCAAAGGATTGATTGATTGTATATTGCTTAACGTCCCGACAGCAACAAGGCTTTCTCAGGACGTGCCTGCACGGCTTGTGAAAAAAACAAAACAGAATATTGAATGTATGTCGCCAGCCGGTTCAATACGTTAAATAAACCTACCACATGGGGCCTAAATAAAGTCAAGACCATTTGGCAACACACATCCAATATCAAGAGCTACAGGCAGTGCAGACAGTAGGGAGAGTTTTAAAAAGACAAATACAGGTGAATGGACCAAGGGTAGACAGAAACACATGCCCCAGAGTAGAGGGGGAAACCCACCCTGTGGGGCTGACCAGGGTGACCCTGGGAACTAAAAAGTACCTAACCCCACCCAAGTCCCCCAGGGCAGACCAGGGTGGGGGACTACAGCAAAGGAGTCTGCTTGTGTTTCCACTGCCGGAAACTGATCCCCCTTCATGACATCGATTCGTTCCGAAGCAGCAGACTCTGACACTTAAATGTCGAACAGTCCTCCTTTATTCGCCGTCCTTGCATCTGTTCTGCGACGAATTGCATGCAGGACTGATATCAGTAATACCAGCAGAGATTCCGGCTATGGTGAAACCAGCCCCATCTCTTGCTGGCTATGGTTACATCTTTGCTCCTTCGGCACAGTTCACCGGACATACATGTTGTAGTGAAATAGAAGTTATGTAAACGGTCCTTCAGCCGCACGCGAACAAGGCACCGTTTCTTTTACTTCGGAAAGACTACACCCCTCCCACACGGGTTACCCCTCTCAATCCGCTACACTTGATCACGGGGATCGAATGAGGTAACCAGCGTGCATCCTGCCAGTCCCTTCATCTGTCAGAAATATAAGTTTCAGCCACACGTGTTGCGTTTAGCGGGATTATGACATCAACGGTGTAGCTAATTGGAACGAACTCGCAACACTGACAAGTATTGTCTATCCCGGTGAATAACGTTCCGTATTGTATAGCCTGTGAATTACAGCGACACTGATTGGCCATTATGACTTGCATAATGTTTCATATTCTACAGTTACGCATCGCATAGCCTGTCAGTAACACCGACACCAACTGGTCATACTGCTGTTATCCAGCACCTATTTGGTCTGGTCTGTCATCTTGATAGAATTAAACGTGTGCTGGTTTGTGATTTTTGGACCTTAAGGTTTGTAGCCGTACGGTCCAAAATCACAAACCAGCACACAAATCACGATCGAAGTTGCCGTATCATGGACACTGATGGGATTTCTTCTACTTTCTTCTCTTCGCATTGTATACAGTTCCATATCCTACACCGGGTAGAATTTAATCACGTGGGTACCAATACTAATATTACTAGAATCCCCTTAAGGACACTTGCCATGGAAGGGAAACAAAATTCGCCTTGCGATACGGTCGAACTGCTGCTCATCGTATTCCCTCAGGAACGAGACATAACAGTAGAAGGTCATATCCAATCCTCCAGGGAGGTGACCGTTTTCAAGCGGGATAACTAAGTCCCGACAACGGCACAATTTTAATCACAGCTTTTAACCAACTACACATTGAAATGACAGTCAAATCCGAACCAGACTGTCTCTTTAGGCTCTATCCCACAAACTTTACCGACAAGGTAAACATGTCTCCTTACAAATAATATAGTAAAACTTCAGGTTCAGTTATTAAGGAGCAACGGTGACGAAGATTTAATTCGTTACAGACTCGCCACTGGATATAAAATCTGTGGCCGAGAGAAGTTAACAAGTTCAGAGGTCAGCAAGAAAGAAATGCTCCCAGAGAACGGACAACAGAACCGGTTAAAATAATTGCAACACCTTCTCCGTCCTTTAACCAGAAATCACAAAATTTTGCAGGTTATAACAGATTCTACAAGGCGTATAGATCATCATGAGCGCCTGCAGCTGCAGGGGCTCATGAGGATCTATGCCTCCTTCTCACGGGAAGTCATTAGCGTGGGGATGGCCGTTATCTGTCAGTTACGCCATAGTCAGGCCGCTATCTTGTCAGGCAGCACCGTGAGTGATCGGGTTTCGCCGTGACGGATGGGAGAACCTGGAACTCCTGGTTCTACACAGCAGAAAGCCCGCCAAAAGTAACCGACGGATCAATGTAGCATTGTATGAATCTGAACACCCGTGTTCCCAGCCCACTGACTGAATGAACATCCAGTCTTAACGCGTAAAAGTAAAAACAATTTTGTATGAGAAGGCATAAAGTGAAGACATAACTGAACTCGATAAATCATAAACGATCTGTAAAACACACAAAACAAAACTACTCTCACTGTGTGTGCATGGTTCCCCCCCCCCCCCCAACTCCGCTTGCTCTCTCTCTCTCTCTCTCTCTCTCTCTCTCTCTCTCTCTCTCTCTCTCTCTCTCTCTCTCTCTCTCTCTCTCTCTCTCTCTGTGTGCAGTATAATTATTTTCTGTGTTTTTCTGTGTATGTAAAATTGTAATGTAATGTAATTAATCGGACAATGCCAGGTCTGATATGCCACTAGTTGAGGTATGCCAACGAACTAGCTATACAGTAAAATGCAATTCCTTTTTAGAAACGTGAGACATACATTTACATTTGAAGTTGGTTCACTGGCGACATACGTTTTAGAAAACAATAAAACGGTAAGATTTACAGATTGTCAAACTTCGTAATTACACTAATCATACGTATAAATACTTCAACGTATATCAGTAGTTGTCGCTTCCTTGAAACATGACATACAACTACTAATGTTCTCACCTTCATCTATAAGTCTCCGACAAAACTGTCAGTGCGCCGACTCGCTAACTGTTCCACCGTCTCGTGTTTTCTCCTCACCGATTGACAAGTCAGATGCCTCGCACAAGTCTACAGTCCGAGTAACCGTTTATCAATAGTTTCCGCAGGCTTAGCACCCGGGGAAAACATCAGGGCGGGTGTAACCAAACACCCCCGCCCCCTTCTCCCGTAAAACATTCTTGGAAAGTATCAGCCAATGACAAGGGTCGTCAAAAGAAGACGTCAAATATGTTTGGACCGCCTCAAGGAGTCAAGCTCTGTCTGCCCTTCTATACCGAACGCGCAACCTCCTTACGCTTGAGAGTGGGGGGGGGGGGGGGGGGGGGGGGGAGGGAACATGGAAAGGTGAGCCAACAATAGGCGTAGATCCTCATGAGGATCTATGCCTTTTCCAGATGGATTATTTTCGCCGCGGGAGTGGGCAGACCGCCAACGAGGCAATTATCACAGGTCCTCGCATCAACGTCTACCCGTGAAGATGCCGTGCCCTGAAGCGTTTGGGGTTCGAAACCCGAAAGCAGTCTGCGTATTGTTGCGTGTCGACGTGGCTCCTCCTACTACAACCAAAAGGGTTAACGAGATGGGCTGCAAATCGCCATAAGCTGATGTACCCGCTAATCTAACAGTGTCGACCCAACAGAAATGACCACCTACTAATCCAACAGTATCAACCGAACAGAAATTGATTGATTGATTGTACATTGCTTAACGTCCCGACAGCAACAAGGCTTTCTCAGGACGTGCCTGCACTGCTTGTGAAAAAAAAAAACTAAACAGAAAATTGAATGTATGTCGCCAGCCGGTCAAATACATTAAATAAACCTACAACATGGGGCATAAATAAAGCTAAGACCATTTAGCAACACACATCCAATATCAAGAGCTACAGGCAGTGCAGACAGTAGGGAGAGTTTTAAAAAGGCAAATACAGGTGAATGGACCAAGGGTAGACAGAAACACATGCCCCAGAATAGAGAGAAAAACCCACCCTGTGGGGCTGACCAGGGTGACCCTGGGAACTAAAAAATACCTAACCCCACCCAAGTCCCCCAGGGCAGACCCGGGTGGGGGCGAACAGAAATGAACCACCTGCAGGAGGCGTACATCTTCATGGGACCCTGCATGTGCAGGGGCCCATGAAGATATATGCCTCTTGCAGACACGTATCATCTCTATTTGCTAATCTCTGTTCCTAAAGCGAAGGAAGGCATCGGGATTTAAACCTGTGATTGTCAAAGCCCGCAGGGAGTCAAGCACAAGTAGATGGCCATTGTTACCATCATCCCAGATCCCGGTCTTTCAAAACGATGTAGCTAAAAATTACCTAGATGCTTGACTCTGTACCCGAGTACCGGTAATGGCTCAATCAGGGGCGAGGGAAAGAGGCTCTTGTGTTCTTGATCCCGAAAAAGGGGTGGGAGGAAATGGATCGATTGAGGAGAATTCAATCTAAAAGGAGGAAGAAACGATTCAATCTTACCAAAAGGTGAAGAGTTGAATAGAGGTGGTAACAAGCAGGATTTTCTGTCACAATAGGAAAATCTTGTCAAGTTGGTGATTAGTTCCTCAACTAAGCCTTTTCGTCCGCAAGAGGCATATATTCGCATGAGCCCCTGCAGCCGCGATAAGAGGCATATATTCTCATGAGCCCCTGCAGCTGCAGGGGCTCATGAGAATATATGCCTCTTACCGTTAAGGACTTTCAGTTCCATCGCTGTTCATAATGTGTACGTTACAAGGGGTTCTAGCTCTTTGTTTTGCACTGATCCCGAAAAAAGATGGCATAAGACGGTCAAAATTTCCTAAAAAGTAAGAAAAAAGAAACAAGAAAAATAAAAAGAACCACTTGGGTGGTAACGAGGCAAGTGGTAACTGATCGCTTCTCGTGTAATACATGGAAATCTCGTCATCAAGTAGTCAATAGTTCATGTAGTTGATCAGGAGGACGGGCGGAAGAAAAAATGGCAAGAACTTCGAGGCGCAACGGAGATGGGTTTAATAAGACGCGAGGCGCAAAGATGAAGTGGTTAATGGAACACCTGACTAATAACTCAAATGGATGATTGTGTCACGGTAACTACTGTTCGAAAGTAGTTGATCCCATCCGTTTAACATCTTCAGACCCCAAGCATACTCCAGACGAGATCAGAGACCCTGCAGCGTGCTGGCTAAAGCGGTTCAATGTCTTGTTCGAGAGTACCCTGATGACTCACCAACTACACGTAGGTAGATTCTCCTGCTTCAAGCGGATCAATGTCTCTTGCTTGAAAGTATCTCGATCACTCACCGAGTACAGTTCCGTGGCCTAAACCTAGACGAGAGTTCTTCAAGCTGGTTTGCGACCTCAAGTGCGGAAGCGGAGAAAGACAGGAAGGCCTCGTGAAAATAATAGGGAGAACATTGAGATACATGAGCTGAAAGCAATCTGGACAGCAATACAGGGGCAGACCTTAATGCTTCTGCCCATTCAAAAATGCACGTGCTATACTTAACTACTTACCTGTCCACCACTACATTCGTCGTCTCTGATACTACATAAAGGCAATCCTCCGCAGGCTACTGTTTTTCCCCAAAAAAGAGACGCTATCAGGATCCAGTCATTTTGGACTTGGTACTTGGCGAGGCTAAAACGTGTGCAGGTTTGTAATTTTGAACCTTGCGGCTGAAGCCGCAAGGTTCAAAATCACAGACCAGCACACACACACACCGAAGCGAGCCATTGGGCGCGACACGAGAGTGACAGGATTAGCAAGCAGATTACGGCACTGCACCTTGTATTGTTAAAAACGTCAATCGCTCTTTTTGTGAAACCTCCACGGGGGACATTAACGCATCCCTGGCGTCTCTTGAATTTTCTTTGAGGGGATGTTAACAAATCCGCATTAATCACTCCTCGTGACACGTTCAGTACTTGGTCCGTTGATCGCGACCGAGGATAAAACAATGGGGCGCCAGTCTTAGTGGTACAGTCAGTACTCTTACTCACAGATAAGCTACGGTAAGACATTTGACATCTTTTGAATGAGTTTTCGCACCTGCGTTGATCGGCTATTGATCTACACATCATGTAGGGGGGAGGGGGGTGCAGAAAGGGGTGGCTGGGAGGTGTTTATCTAAAAATGGGGTGGGGGAAGTGTTGCAGAGTCCGAAATAGCTCAGGCGGTTAAACGTCAGAGCAGGAGAGCGAAGGGAATCGCCGGGTCGTGGGTTCGAATCCCGTCCCGGCCCCGGTAGCTGGACTCACAATCCAGGGGGAAAAACGGATTTGTTTAATAGCATATCCGTTGAAAGGTCCTGGTAAATCAAAGTGGCACAGTTGGAGTGCGCCTGAGTTGATCAGTGTTCAGGTCGTACTCCATAGGCAATAGATTTCCCTGTCCCCCATAACCCGCCCGTCAGGGCCGTCCATGATCACCTCGGTGCTGTGGACGTTAAACCCGAACTAACTAACTAACTGTTGCAGATCTCATGACTAAATCCCGCCTACAAAACCCTGCTAGCCTTACTAGTAGGGCGCCAAGCTTACCCGCAAGATCAGCCGGTTATGGAAAGCCGTTGACATCTTTTGAATGGCTTTCGCACCTTTCTTGATCACCTGTTCCACATGTTGGGTCCACATCTGCAAGAGGCATAGATTCTCATGAGCCCCTGCTGTATCAGGGATTCATGACAATCTATGCCTCTTGCTCTTTGCCATTCGTCTATTGTTATGTTACCCCACACACGAAGGCAGTCATCAAGGTTTACTCTTCAAGCCCAGTGCTCTACGTCTCAGTCTTATTTATGTGAAGAGGCATAGATTTTTCATGAGCCCCTCCAGCCGCAGAGGCTCATGAGAATCTTTATCTCTTGCTGGCATTGCTGGCACGAATCCACTCTCTTAGCTCAAGCACTTACGTTATACCTGGCGAAAGTGTGGCTGGACGTGCCAATACGAGAAAGAATAGTATCAAGAGAAAACAGCTGTCATAGATCAACTACCAGGTAAAGCTGTCGTTTACGAAGACAACGGTGTAGGTGTTAACGTGAACGATGGCGAACGGAGGTGTTAATGTGGACGGGTTTCGGGTTACACAAAGTAACAGTGGGAGAAAAGATGCCAAAAGTTAACGACACGTCGATGAGGCGGCTTCAACAGTTATCTGTTAACCCCAGACCTGCTGTCGATGCTCTTGTCAAATATAACCTGTTCACTGTCGAGATATTTTGAAAACCACCCATCTGCAAGAGATATAGATCCTCATGATCACCCGCTATTGCGGATCTATGCCTCTTGGCACAGCACCTTGGATCCACTTTCTTAAGACATAATTAACGTAGGGTTTTTGGGTCTTGAATAAACGAATACTGCAGCAGTCTGCGTCAACGGGCACTGTACGAGTTAAAGTTAACCCTTTACATCCTGATTACTTGAAATAAATTTGACTAACAGTTCAGGGGTGTTGCCAAAATAGCTTGGCGCCTGAGGCACCACACTTGAACTAAAACAGTTAATCTATCTCCTAATCTGTAATGTAGCCTTTATTAGACAATTAACAAATTTCACAAGATCAGCTTCAGGATGTAATGGGTTAAACGCCTACAGTCTTAATTTTTCTTCAGGGAGAGTCAGGTTACATTATACTCTATTCGGTGTTCGACTATACAGACGCAGGTCCGTAGTTTTACGACCCTATTGAACACATTTACCCGGGGTATGTGCGTGTAAAATTCCTCTCTTTGCAAAAGTAGGTCTGTAGTTTTATGACATCTACCCGGGGTATGTACTTCACGACACATCGCCAGGTTCTGGACCAATCATCAGCGCCAAACTGTAGACCAAATGGCCACCATAAAACAGTACCCCCTGGGGGCCTCCCATTGTAAAACGGACCCTGTTCACTCATACACTGAACACCCGACGACACAGGGTAGTGAACATCAAAAGACTCAGCATGAGGTATAGATCCTCAAACATCCCCCGCACGACTACAGGCATACATGAGAATCTATGTCTCTCCAACGGGTGCCTCTCCGCCTGAGGAAAAATCTTGAGAGGTATAAATTGCACACGAATAAGTGCCAGCAAGAGGCATAGATCCTCACGCGCCCCCACATGCCTGCGGTGCTCAAGAGGATCTGTGCCTCTTGCTGATGCCATGCAGGAGTTCATAAAATCCCCTGCTGGTAGACCATGACAGTTTGGCTAGCAAGCTTGACAATCCTCAACACAAGCTGAAACTCATCTGGACTAGGTCCACGAGGTCCGCGATTTCTGGACAGAGTCCATTCAACGTCCTGAGAGCGATCTTTTGCGTGGGAATTTGTTTTAATTGCTGAATTTGAATCAAGTTGTTGAATCCTGATGCGGGCTGTCGGCGGCGTTTGACAAATGCGACATTTTTTTTTAAATGCCTTGGAGTTATTAAAAGAATTCCTTACACAGCAAGCTATTTTGATTTTCCAACAATTAACATTCATTATACTCAAAGCGTTTTGTCCACTTTTATAATGTTTGTTTTTTTTTCAAAATGTTTGTACATTCAAAGAAACGTCCTGCAAACAGCCTATTTTTCATTCGGCATCATGAGTGCTAACCGCGGTTAATTAGTGACCGCTATCATGCCAAACTTTCCAACAGGACGCCCTACAATATGCAAGACTCGGGAGCATGTCTACCCACTACCCCCTGGGGACCCAAGAAAAGGGGGGGGGGGGGGGGGGGGCAATGGCCACCGCACAAGAAGATAAGACTGCATTGTGGATACAAATGAACATGAGGCTGTTATACAAGACGTACAGATCCTCATGAGCCCCTGCGGATGCCAGCGGGAGGTCGGTCGCTGGGAGTCGATAACTGATGAAGATCAGATGATAAAGACAATGATAGGTCTCAGGTCGATGTCTTGTTGCTGATGCAGGAGATGGTTGGGAGTGACACGACCCTAACGGTGTAGAATGTTGAAACCACACGCTGTGGTGATAATTATTAACGATTGGATGCCGTTTGCAGACACAGTACCATGATTTACATAGTGTAAATAAGACGCGTGTGTGGCGGGGGTGGGGGGGGGGGGGGGGGCGGAGAGGCAGGCAAGTGGGATAAGGCGGGAATCTATTACATTCTGGTTTTAGAGGAAACATAGATACGTTTACGTCTTACGAACATTTACTTTGGAACAAACTTTCGACGACTTGTATAATTTCTAAACGCTAATCATGCTCTTTACCAAACTGACATTAAATTATCACCACACATCCAAAAGGTGTTGTATGTACTTTTGTATAATTGCAGAATAACCACTTAAAACCGAACAGACCAACAAAAGACTTAAGACAGTGCAAAAAGCATAATCTCTTTGACTGTTTACCAAGTGGATGTGCGACTATCACTTATCACTAACCGGCCGACAAGGTACAACTTAACTGGTTGTCTCCCTCGATTCGCTGCGCTGACAAGCGCAGCGAATCGAGGGAGACAACCAGTGTGGGCACAACGTCTAATTATGGGTACTGTAAATTAATATCTGTACCAGTGGTGTGTGCTGGAGCATCTTGCATAACAAGGTTCAGCGGATATGCCGTAACTTTATCAACTGACAAAGCAATGATTGTAACTGTTGAATAAATCTAGTTGTCTCCTGAGAAATCTGGCGGGTATGCACAGGTACTTTATCTGGTGACCGTAAATAACGCGATGAGAACAAATGATCAAATGGTTATTACAGTGAGCGGTTGGATAAGTCTAACGACAGGAACATAACTTAGAAAACCCTTGGACCAAACGCTGTTAGTCATGTTACAGTAAGTTTGGCTGGGACAGCGCATCGAGACACTGACAGATGCATAGGTTAGCATAGTACATACTCTTCAAAATAAATCTAAATGTTGTTGGACCATCTGAAAACTTATTGTCCATGACATAATTTAAAACCAAGTTTGGACACCGAAACATGAGCAACTACGATAACTTCAACATTTACTTACAACTTGCTTCTATCTATGACATTAATTTTATGTGTATATATTCGCATTTCATTTTCGGGCAGCATTTCAATACAAGTCCTCTTAGGACAATGTGTGGATGCGACGCAGTCCTGCGGTAATTGTTTTACGGTTGACTGCACAAGAATGTAGCGGTCGCCGGTCATCAGTCACAGTCGTGTGTCAGATGCATTACGACAAGCAGAGGATGACACAACAATAGTTTGAAACTGAGTTTACCGTTTACCCCGTGTTTCAACTAGCTTTCATTTACCTGAACGCATTCATGTCCAGCATCAATAGCTGCGGAAGTATCGCATAGCGTTGCCGACGGCAACGCTATGCGACACTTCCGCAGCTATTGATGCTGGGGCACCTTGAATGATAATCTTTTGCTCACCATCCGCCTGTGTGATGAAATGAACATTAAGTACAAATACATGTGCACAGTAGTAATTAATGTCACGGCGCTTGTTATGTGCACAGAACAAGACGCCTATGTGCTACTCTAACACTACCCTAAGACTATCATGGCCAATCCATCTCCCTATATGTGGCGCCATGTTCTGGAAGCGACACAGAAAGAAAAAAAAACTGATGACAACGCACTTGGTGTCAGGGTTTCCTATCTACAACTGACAAAGCGCTCGTGTCACCTACGGTGTTGTTTTTACTTTGCTAACAATGGTGTTGATTTTTCGGAGTAGCGGGTTAACACAAATACATATAACACCAACCAATAAGCAAAAGGTGCTGGGTCCGAAGTCGGTCGTAGTTGGCCTGCGCACAGCCCAACAGCGGCCGACATCTGCCCCAGCGTCTTTTGCTTGCTGAGGTAGCGGAGCCTCAGCCCTCAATCACAGCTGATGATTGCAATGTTGCAACCCCTATTGTATGGAACGAAATTGGTCAAGTGTCATCTTCACAAACAAGATCGTAGTGGACTCCGCATCAGGTCTTCGACTTTTGCGAGGAAGAGATATACATTTTTATGAGCCCCTGCAGCCGCAGGGGCTCATGAAAATCTATGCCTCCTGCCGAGGGAAGGGTCCGAATGCAGGATATGTTTTTGTGTCACCACGTCTTGTTTTAACTGGACGAGTTCTTTCAGTAGGCAACTTTTCATTTCATTCATTATTTCAGTGAGATCTGGTTTGTTAGTAAAAAAGTGACACCGCACCATTCACAGTGTTAGAAACACTGTACGTAGTAAAAAAAATAAAAAAATAAAAATTAAAAAACTATAAAGTTTAAAAGTATTAATAACACAATTATCCCTAAGCATTCTTAATCATTTACGTTACAACTTTCACTACCACTACCCCATATCAAAAACGAAAAAAAAATCTACCTGAAATAAAACATAAACAAATTGTCAAAGAAAAATCATTCCGCCGCAAAAATTTCTAATGCTACATGCTGTGTGCCTTATTGCGACTTTCCCCCCTTTATGTGTGCCCGTTTACATTATTTTGAGCCCAGCTTTTTTACTGACCTTTAACCCCAGTCAACCGTCTCGCACGCCACAACAGTACGGGATCAAAAGACGACGTGCACTGGCCCCTTACTTGGCAGCGACTTGCAGACTTCAACGCACGACCACCAAAACGATATTCCTACCCGACATCAAATATCCACCGACGTAAGTTTAACGACCATCCACCCGGCAAAACACTAGACTCTCTTACCGTCGTGCTCTATAAAACCGCAAGGGGTCTGTCTCATGTACAAGCAAGCTCAAAACCCTGATGCCTTGCGATCACCGCGGATCATGACCGATGTGTGCCACATCATGAGGCATGGATTCTCATGAGCCTCTGCGAATGCAGGGGCTCATGAGAATCTATGCCTGGTGCAAATGGAACTATCTGGATCATGGACTTGCCAATACCCAGTACCCAACTCAATTTCTACGCTGCTCAAACCCATCCCCAAAACACAGACCTTTGAAGTTTTCCACTCACAAGGCGGGTAGATGGCCCAACCGAATCCCTCACACCCGGGTGCAGACCCTGGTGGCTTGCTGGCCTCTTGCGATCGGGTGGAATTTACAACCTCAATACCCCAAGTCTCTGTGTGCAAACCCTTGATTTTCTCTCCGCTGCGCTTTTCTCCCCAGGGTAGTAGTTAAGTATGCTTAGGAGTGGGGGTAAGGGTTTAGTTAGGCAAATGCCGGTGATCCCGTGCCAACAAGATGCACAGATTCTCATGCGCCCTTGCTGTAGCAGGGGTGCATGAGAATCTACGCCTCATGCACAAGAAATAGTCAATTACAAGTAGACGGGACTGCCCTGAGAACTGATAACAACTTGAGCAGAGACCCTTGCATACTGGAGGTATAGACCCTCATGCTAACCCTGAACTAAAAATATATTCTGTACAGCCCAATGCGGTTTCAAAGTGATGTCCCTTGCAGAACCAAAGGACTATTTGGGGATCTCTGACTGTAGAAAGCGTAATGGAATGCAAAGAGCGCTGGGGATGTCCGTCACCCTTGTGGCTTATGTAGCGGACGTGAAAAGCACACATCACGGTGAATGGTCACCACAGATTGTCAAACTTTTATTGCACCACTTTGGACTCGGCCAGATCCCGTCCAGATGCCCCTAATTGCTGTGCGATACCTGTCTGCGAAAACGTGTCTCCTCTCTTGACAACGCTGCACACCAAGAAACAAGGCTCTCCAGACTTCGCGCAAAAGCGTTTCATTGGGTGGTGTACTGGCTTTATAGTAACTTATGAAGAAAATGATGGACTTGTGATTTCTACAGCCATACGCTACTTCGCACTTTCTGTAAACCATGAAATGTCAGCATAATGAATGCTCGGAACTGTACTCAGACCCTCTTGTTCTGTGGGCAGAAGGTCGATATCCACAAGAGATTACAACCCGCAAAGTCTGATTGAAAGGTAGATTCCAAACAATATGCGGCTAACAAAGGGCATAGATGCACAGCGTGTAAAAAAAAAAGTGTATCACATCGCACACTATCCGATGCAACGGCCTGCTCTCTCGGCCGGCCGTACACACTCTTTTCGTCACCTTTTACTATGAACTGCAAACCTTGAGCAACCATCCTTATGAGAGATCACCTGTTTTTAACGCATTTAACCCCAAGGCCGCATTTCCCAAATTTTAGCTCTATATACAAATCAATTTCAGGAGACGGATGGATCGACCATGCTAATTCGAGGTTAGTGCACGATGGCGCCAAGCTAATCTGGCACTAACCTTGAATTATCATGGTCGATCCATCTTTTGCCATAGTGCGTTGGGGCTACATGAATTGAGACCCCTTTATCTAAAAAACTCTGAAAAGATGGTTGTTCAAACAATGCGTTCTACTGTATCCGTGAAATGTCTGCCTGTGGCAGATTGCAGGCTGAAGCCACCCTTGTCCAGCCACACAAGCAAACACAGGCCATCTGTGATAAACTGACCATTACCCTACCAATGGCAAGCCACTGAGCTAATCTCTGTTGTAGGCTTGGGTAGGCCCTTCTGCACACAATGTCAACTACAGCTGCCCATTGCACGGTGGTTGTGAACACAGAGAGGACACACATTTTACGTGTAAGATCAATCCCTGACATACAAGTTCATGTAACATAAATCTCGTTCATAGTTCTAATCTGTTTCAGATTGATTGAAGATGAAGTGATGTGTCACGATGTATTTGCAGCCGATATGTAGTTCTGTATATTCTGTTGTTATATAAACTTGTTTCAAACTAATTTACGCATGGTTGGTTGTAAAAGAAAGAAATGCATCTTCATTGTGTGACAGTTTCCCTAAAACTTTTTTTCTTCATGGTCGGTCCAGATTAGACATCGCGATACTGAGACCAAAGACAAATTTTACTGTACATCGAAGAAGCTCCGCAAGTCCCAAGCATGCTATGACGGTCCACACAACTGTCACTAAACACTCAGAGGGATCACGTGCACCTGAATCAAGTACCCCCAAGACAGAAAGTCTGTCTCCCTTTGCTTGCGAACAATGCCTACCGTTTGAGCGAAAGGTCTCGCGAGTCAACCACGAGCAGTTCGAGTCAACTATGAACAAAAGATAGTACGACTGTGCAAGGAAGAGAGCTAGAGGAACAAATCTGTCTTGCATGAGGCATACATTCTCACAAGCTCATGTGACCACAGGAGCTCATGAGAATTTATGCCTCTTGATCAGATTCATTATATTGTTTGTACTTTACGAACACAAAAAAACGGCCATCCCCTCAGATGGCATGATGCAAGTAAATTACCGACTCTTGAGCCTTCTCTGCTAACTGCAAAAACTCGGGGCCTTCTTCTGTGTGTCTCTCTGTTTGGCTGGCCGCAAAACCAACGAAGATAACCCTTATGGCAACATTGTCTCAGTAAACTTCGCTGAGAAGCAAGTGTTCGACATTGTCTTTTAAAATCCCGGTCAATCCCGCTACAACTATTTCATGGACACTGCATGACTGAAGATCCCTTGGTACACAGTTAACTCATTCAGCCCGAACACACCACACCAAGGCATGGATCGAGCATGATAGTTCAAGGGTGGTACCAGAATAGCTTGGCGCCCATAGGCGCCAAGCTATTCTGGCACCACCCTTGAACTATCATGCTCGATCTGTCGAGAAGAACTGTAATGCAGTCCTTCAGCGGGCACCTTCAAAAATTGAGGATTTCTGTCCTCGGGTAGAATGTGTTAAAGAAAACAAAATTTACGCACTTTCTATGTTGTCACTAAACTACTCTCTGTCACTTATTCAAAATGTGTTGCTTGTTAACTTATTACATCCCGAGGAAGCCATAAACGTTTTTGGGTACGGTTTTTAAAGTCTGCGAACCACGCCAATGCAGGCGTACATTGTATACCTATGATCCAGGACAGGAATACAAACGTTTACCTCCTGTTTGTATTATTAACAATTATATTTGTCCCTATTACGGTTTTCATTCGCCAAATTTCATAATTAGCGGTAAGAGCTAGCGGGACGAGGGTCAACGCGGCCTGGTCGTCCAACGGTTTGAAATTTTGAACGGTGCCTATTGGCTTGGGGAACAATCGTTACCACCATCCCCTCGCGCGACCGTCAGCGACAGGTGTTCCCTACAATCGCCCAACGGGGGCGCGTGCGGGACTTTGAACACAATCACAGCCAAACGCCGAAATATACAGACGTTTTCTGCACGATAAGAAAACTAAACAGGCTTACAATGATTCTCGTACGATAATATTGTGATTTTAAAAGCTGGGTTTCGTACTAGTATTTATCGCGTCTGAAAACTAAGAAAGAGTTCCACAACGACGTTTAATGTACTTTAAATGAAACTATGCCTGCTTAGGAATGGCACATTGATTTTGTCATCGATTCTGCTTTCTTTGTAAGTGCTCTATTTCCTACTAAATCTTGATACAGCCAAGAACGACGTAGGACCTCTTGTGCCAACTATTGGCACGTTTAACCCTTTTAGCCTCAAGGTCCCATTTCTCAAGTTTTGGAGGTGTTGCCTAATGACTATGTACTATGTACCTAAAGCAGGAGCCATCTTCTCCACAATCTCAAACTGAATCGTACTCATTCATCACTCGTTTAGTCTGTATTTTACCTACGTGCCTATATGCTTTTACGTTTTTCTCTGTAAAATGGCATGTTGACAATAATTCAAATGAAAATATATGCGTGCCCAATGACTAGTAATTTTCTGCGTTCTTATCGGACTGCGAACAGAGAGAGAGAGAGAGAGACGAGAGATTGGAGTCTTGCTATCGATTAACATGCCATCTGCCGTGTGCGGCTTCTGTGAGTCTGACCCCGCCTCCCAGTTTTTATTTCACACTCCCCGTCTGCAAGAGGCATAGATGCTCATGAGCCGTTGCGACTGCGGGGTCTCATGAGGATCTGTGCCTCTTGTGTGCCGAGATCGCACCATCTGCGCCATCTAAAGTTTGGGAAGTAATCAGGTTTGAAGTTTTGAAGCTGATCGTCCTAATTTATCCCTCCCCCTCTTCGTTTTGATCTTACCACTAAATCCCGCGGCAAGTTTAAAATCAGTTGCTCGTCGTTTGATGCAAATTGCGCTTGTTAGACCATGATTAACGTGTTAAAGCACAGAATTGAGTTTTATTGTAAGCTATGTAAAAAAAAAAAAAAAAAAAAAAAACTTTATTGGGTGAGAATACTGATTAACGACTTGAATAAACTGTACTGTAAGCGTGTAAAGTACTGGTAGTTTACACACTCACTGTACAGCATGTTGTTATTTCCCATGTACAGTTGTTTAGATAAAATGTCGAAAAGAGTTTCCCGTATAATTCACAGCTTCTTCTTCTTCTTCTTCTCTCTCTCTCTCTCTCTCTCTCTCTCTCTCTCTCTCTCTCTCTCTCTCTCTCTCTCTCTCTCTCTCTCTCTCTCTCTCTCTCTCTCTCTCTCTCTCTCTCATGCGCCGAAGTTGAAAAACTTTAATCTTCATACCATGTTGAAAAAGTTAATCAAGTTATGTTCAATCGTTCTCTCTCTCTCTCTCTCTCTCTCTCTCTCTCTCTCTCTCTCTCTCTCTCTCTCTCTCTCTCCTTTGACTAAAACACCTTCTGCCGTACGTATAGTAGGAGCAAACCACTCCAAGAGCATGTGACGTTCAGCCAAAACAACGATGACTACAGTTTTCGAAATAAATTGAGTGGCTAGTAATCATGTCGGGAAAGGGTTTTGGTAATGGCAGTGTGTGTGTGTGTGTGTGTGTGTGTGTGTGTGTGTGTGTGTGTGTGTGTGTGTGTGTGTGTGTGTGTGTGGGTCGAAAGGGGGGGGGGGTGGGGGGGGGGGGTATGATGTTCTGCGTGATGCGAGCTTGAGCTATCAATAGTCACGGGTATCCTGTCTAGAACGAGTTGGGTAACTGCGAGTACAATCTGGCACTAAAATGCAACGGACCAACTGAGCTAGTTTTCTGCATTTAGTGCCAGACTGTAAGTATTCAATACCCGAAGACAAATCAATTGCGGCGAAACACGGGCAATACCGACCTAATGAAAAACAGAAATCCTAGACACTGATTTAAGTCTCATCTGACGAGGTGCGGTGTGTCTGCCACACCAACAGAAAATAAGTGTACCTGAGTCTTGTAAACAAGCACTGTCCGTATGCAATAATAGTCAAGTTATATTATGACTAACTTATTCGTGACGACACGTTTTAACATGTTGTCACGAGTAAGTTAGTTAATGTAATTAATGCAAAATTAGCAGAACTGGTAACACTGACGTGAAACGAAAACCTTCCAGTTAAAGACACATTATGGCCAGGTAGAACAAGGTATTCTTATTGAATCCTGTCTTCTCTTCCAATATCAATATGTATTTTCCCAGATTAAAAAAATCATGTACAATGTACAGTTTTAACAGTTCTAACTGAAACTAAAACACACGAAAGGACGCTAATGTCAGTCAGCTGCTCTGTACAACTATACGTTCTAGCCTTGACCTACAAATCCCATACATGTTGTATACACAGCCGCAACTGACACTACACGTTAGACAACATAGCACTGTACAACGCCCACCGAGGCAGAACATAGGAAACTTTGCATGCTCTTACCTGATGTTTTGTCCGTTTCTGCTGTGGGTTGACTGCAAGCATCTTCGTCGATAACCAAAGCTTGTTCCTCTTCATCTTCGATCTCGGGCTCCGTCCCGTCCATCAGCCGTCTCACGGCGAAAAATCGTGGCATGGTTGTCGTGTACTGCAGCCAAGTCTCTTTCTCACTGTTACACTATGTGCACGATAGAGCTTCGCGCGATGCTCTCTTGGGAGCTGACCGCAAAGCACTGACGAGCCTACACTGAATCAACTTCTTTCTAACCTCTCTGTCTTGTCCTAGAGGCGTTTTCCAGATCACTTCACACGAGCCCGTGCTCGTGTGAAGTATGTGTTTGTTGTGTACCGAAGTGACCGAAAATACATCCTTTCAACATTCATAGTCGCCGCCTTTTCAGCCCCGAGAGTCTGTCTGCGCAGGCGCACTCGACTGCGACCAATGAGAACTTTACATTCCGAGCGCTTGCATTATAATGCAAATGAGGTGGGGTCAGTCTGCCTAGCGGTATGCAGGCAAGCACGCACGCGAATGTGTTGTGGCTCAAAGCTGTAGTTTGTAGTAGGGGGGTTATACTGAGGGAGGGGGAGGGAGGTACGGGTGGCTGAGAGGTTCTAATCGGGGTGGAAGACGGGAGGAAATCTTGAGACTGGAGCAATGAAACAGCACACAGCCACCTGACTGTCGGAAGAAGTGTGCACGCACATTCAAATCAGAGCCAGCCGAATGAACCGTTGCCTTTGTTTGGGGGGCCGCGGGAAAAGTCATCAGGCAACTTCTCCATGCGCCCTTCCGCTATCGCTGACGTTTTATCTGCCGCCGCTAGTCCCGGCCGTCACAGTAAATCTCCGCATGCGACTCGCACGCGCCAAACCGAATCAACTTATTTTCGTGCTAGTAAAAACTATGTCAGCGATGACATCAACGTGTTTGTTTTTGGTTCAAATTCAGTCTTACGATAGTCACTTCAGTCACAAGTCACCGGCCTATCGTAAACTATATATTATGAGTTGCGTACTTGAAAAGTCACTGAGTACTGACTGGGCCGGGGGGGGGGGGGAGGGGGAAGGGGGGGGGGAAGGCCAGGGGTATTAAGCGGGTCATAACTGGAATAACTTGAGTTGCGCACGACAAAGACTAATGCAAAATCCCGGCAATAACATAAAAGCAACATTCATAAAATTCTGAGTCACGTTCAGCTAATACCCGGATTAGGACCTCAGCCTTAGCTGAACTGAATTGTATAAATGTAGTTGCTTTCAACTTATGTTATTGCCGAAATTTTGCATTCTCTTTGTCGTGCGCAACTTAAGTTATTCCAGTTATGACCCGCTTAATACATGTTAAGATATTAAATGCTAAATAGTAATGCTAATACTGAACAATAATAATCAGTAACTGATAATACTAATAATGATATTCTTCTTCTTCCTCGAACACTCTTTTATATGGACAGCCCGGTCTCCTCTATAAATGCTGCCGTGCGGCGCCGCAGGTCCTCCAGGCCTCCATAGAGCTTGCGGGACACCTCTGTCTCTTCCGGCCAATGTCTCCGTCTGATGGTTGTGAACGTGAGGCAGGTCTGTAGCACATGGTCTGTTGTCATGCTACCAGAGTTGCATGGGCACTGGTCTGACTGGCCAATTCCAAACTTGGTGTTATGGCCGGTGCGTAGTCGGAACTAGAGATAACTACCTGCTCCGGTCTGGTCAGTAGGTGACAGCCATCTGTTTTGTTATAGCTGGGGTGTTCTCGCAGCCACTTTCTTTTCTGCTTGTTTTTGATGATAGTCTTGGCTTCTGCATAGGACGTTGTTTTGTCTTCTTGGGTTGTTGAAGATCCCTCCTTTGCTAGCCTGTCTGCAGTTTCATTACCTCTCACCTTGCAGTGTGCAGGTATCCACTGCAGCACAACCATGTGTGTTGTACAAAGGGAGGCGGGAGCCAAAAACAGATCATTTAGGTCCTTGTCTTTGGGTGTTTTTAGGGCCTGCAGGATGGAGAGGGCGTCAGTGAGAAACACAATGGAGTCAGATGTTTCCGAGCAGTTTTTCACTGTTGTTACACCAATTTTCAGGGCTTCTGCTTCTGACCTGTAGTTGGTGGCGTATTTGCCGGTGGCGAGAGAGATCTCTGCTTCTCTCCCTCCTGGGTACTTAATGTAGATTCCGGCTCCTCCGTCTGTGACAGCGTCAATTGCAGAACCGTCCGTGTACACATGGGTCCAGACCTCTTGTGGGTAGTGAGTCTGGATGTGCTCCATCGTGTAGGATTTGCGTTCTGTGTCACACTGGGTACCCTTCTTCTGGATATTTGGTATGCTGTCGCGTATTTGGGGTTCAGCCGAGCGCTTCCATGGAGGATTCTCAAGGGTTTTGGGGATCTCCTTTGGCATGTGATCTAGGAGATCTGGATTTCTTCGCTCAAGGACCCTGGTCTGATGTATGAAGCTGGAGCGCTTGAGTCTACCCTTTGCTGGCTCTGACATTCTCTGTCTCATCGGGTGGTTCTGCAGACGTTTGAATTTTGCTGCTTGTAACAGGAGCTTGGCGTCTCTTCTCTCCTCTAGTGACTCAAGTCCGGATGCGCTTTCCAATGCAGAGATGGGAGTAGAACGCAGGGCACCAGTGGTGATTCTTGTTGCCTGGTTCTGAATTTTTCCGACTTTGTCAAAGTTTGACTTTGCTGCCGTTCCCCATGCTGCCATTCCATACTCTAAGACTGGGCGGACTCTCCCTGTGTACATTTTCTTGAGAATGCCAGCATCTGCTCCCCATCTGGTGCTGGTGAGCTTTTTCATCAGGGCTAGGCGGATTTTTGCCCTCTCTTGGCACTTCTCAATGTGCGGCTTCCAAGTAAGTCTGCGGTCTAGGGTCACACCCAGGTATGTAGGGCAATCTTCTGGTGGAAGAGTGTGTCCATTGATTTTCATTGTTGCTTGTTGGCTTTTGTTGGACAAGCTGAAGATGGTGTAAGTGGTCTTTTTTGCATTTACGGTTACAAACCACTTTATTGTCCACGCTTCCAATTTTTTCAGTGCTTCCTGCATCCTGTAGCGGGTTGCTGTTGTCACATACTCTTCAGTACACCACAGCACGAGGTCATCTGCATAGATGGCCCCATGAACATGTTTTGGGACTTACTTACTTACTTACGCCTGTCACCCCTACCCGGGTATAGGCCATCGACGAGAGACCTCCAGCAACTCCTGTCCTGTGCTTCTCCTTCGATTTTGCTCCAGGTGGTTCCCAGTCTCTTGATGTCTGCTTGGAGGTCTCGACGCCAGTAGTTTCTCGGCCTACCTCTTTTCCTCTTTCCCTGGGGGTTCCATGACAATGCCTGCCTAGTGATACTGGAAGCTGGCTTTCTCAGACTGTGACCGATCCATCCCCATCTTCTTCGCCCAATTTCATTCTCTGCTGTTATCTGCTCTGTTCTCTCCCAGAGTCTGACGTTGCTGATCTTCTCTGGCCAGTGCATTTTCAAAATTCTTCTAAGGCAACTGTTCATGAAGGTCTGTACTCTGTTGACTGTGGTTTTTGTCAATCTCCAAGTCTCTGCTCCATATAGGAGAACTGCTGCTTTTACATTGGAGTTGAAAATCCGGACTTTGGTGTGTTGTGACAGCTCTCTGGAACTCCACACTTTTTTCAACTGGAGAAAGGCTGCTCTGGCTTTACCGATTCGTGCTCTGACATCTGCATCAGTGCCGCCTTTTTTGTCTATGATGCTCCCGAGATAGGTGAAAGACTCCACCTCCTCCAACGGGGTGCCAGCAAGCAAGACTGGTTCTTCCCTGGTTGCGTTCAGCCTCATTGTCTTTGTTTTCTGTTTGTGAATGGTGAGGCCCACTTGGGACGAGATGTCGGCAAGCCTCGTGGTCTTGTCCTGCATTTGTTGATGAGTGTGGGACAGTAATGCCAAGTCGTCTGCAAAATCGAGGTCGTCAAGCTGTGTCCACAGTGTCCACTGTATTCCACTTCGTCTGTGCTCTGTGGTCACCTTCATGACCCAGTCTATGGCCAGTAGGAAGAGGATGTTTTGGGAGGTCTCCAACAATGTCATTGATGAAGATGAGAAACAATGTTGGGGACAGAACTCCTCCTTGTGGAACTCCTTCATTCAGCATCTTCTTTCGGCTGTATTGTCCATTGACATGTACTCTAGCCTTTCTGTTGAAGAGGTATAATGATATTAGTATTACTGTATATTGCTGTTATTATGAACAATTTAATAATAATAATTTGGAATTTCAGTTTTATCCATATTACTACTGAAGGTACGCGGTAACCCTGGTTCGGGTTAGTTTAGGGATTAACGGCCACGGCGGCATGGGAGTGATAACGGCGGAAGGCCCTGACTGAAATGACGGGTCTTAGAGGACCGCAGGGAATTCTATCGCCTATGGAGTACAACCTAAACATTGATCAATTCAGGCGCACCACTGTGCCACTTTGATTTACCAGGACCTTTTAACGGAAACCAGGCTGAACAAAATAAGCCCGTAACTAATAATATGGTCACTGACTAGGACCGAAAGGACAAATAGTCAGTGACCATATTATTAGTTACGACGGCATAGTTACACTGACATCAGAAGCCTGACTGACACCCCCCCCCCCCCCCCCTTCCCCCGTCAAAGCGGTTCACTTGTCATTTTGAACTATTAAAAACGTAAAATGATCCGGGCTGCCACCATTACTAGCTAAATAATCTTCACAGCCATGTTCAGTTTCGTTTCCGCAGTGTTCAACTGTCCCAGCCCCTTCATCGTCCATAAGGCTGTTATCACACTTCATAGTGTTCGGGGTGGACCTTAACGTTACTGCAGACAATTCAGTTCAGTTTTTGCAAATGTTCGTTAATTCAAGACCGAAAGACCACTAAATGATGTCACAGGAACATAGATTTAAAGTGGTGTCAGCAAGAGGCATAGATCCTCATAAGCTTCCGTAGTTGCGGGGGCTTATCAGGATCTATACCTCTTGCAGTTAGACGGTGTTCAGATTTGCTCGGCAATTAACTAGTGACCATCACCACAATCATGTGCGTCATCTCACTCAGTTTCATACTTTGGCTGTCCGGCCGTGTCGAGGTGAACTGAGTGATCCCTACAGGAGTCACTTCACCAGAAATCGCCGCCTACGACAAAGGGTTAAGCACATTCAGCCTGACTGAGATCGTATCAGAATAGCTAGCTACATACGGCAAACTGTTCTGGCATCGCCTCTGAACTTTCATGATCGTCGATCTAGTGTCAGTGTCATGGTTGAGTTGTTTATTTCTTCGTTCGTTCATTTGTTCGCTTGTTCTTTCGGTTTTTTTTTTTTTTGTTTGTTTTTTTGTTTGTTTGTTTGTTTGTTTGTTCCAGTGCGGCTTATTTCAGTAACGAAAGTGGCATGGTTCAGGTTTTCAGCAATCTTAGCGAAGATAAAAAGAATTAGCTTACATTCCCCATTCCAATTCCGGCATGGCCACAAATAAAATCACTATGTGCCTGTAAAACAAGATACACGTACATGTGTTATTTAGCCTTTTTTATTTTTATTTTTATTTTCTTCAGTTTTGGGCCGAATACCCGAATGACCATGTCAGTTCTACTGAAGTACATTTTACTGTTAGCATCTGCTCGGGAAATGCTAGTCCGCGAAACCTGTCGGGATCACGCCTGGACTGAGTTCATTACGGATAGAACTGATTAGCTGGACCTTTCAGATGTCATAGCGAACCATCCGGCCGCTGTACCGTTCAGCAGGCACGCAGAAAGTTCTGTCCTAGATTCGATCTCCGCTCATGGGTCTGCTTTTCGGCCCTGTTTTCTCATACTGACCATCATGCGACAATGTGACAGACCGGTCTTTCTGCCAACGGCAGCGATTCTCATTAGTTCACAAAGCCTTCTGCAAAAGGCGGCAATTCTGATGAGCCTCTGCGGCTCATGAGAATCGTTGCCTTTCAGTTTGTGAGTCCGGCGCTGAGAGACTGATCAGTTACGTGTTACCGGTACCGGCTTCGATGGCGTTTGGCCCTTAACTGCCAGGGCAAAGCGAACGGTACCTATCTGCAAGAGACATAAATCTTCATGGGCCCCCGCCGATCGCGTGGGCTCATGCGGATTTATGTCTCTTGTTAGTCATGTATTCTTCAGTTTGTATCCACGTTTGATCCAATTTCATCAGTTTTCTCCACGCGAATGTCGGTCGATGTACAGTGATTTCACTGAGACGCGAAACCCGCGTCCACTGGCAGGCAAGGGGTTAAATTTACGTTTCTGTCGTTCCTGTTTTCACACCGGCGACGATTTTGTTAGCCAGGCGGCCCTTCTGTTAAGTCCTATTTATTGTCCCACTGGCACCGAGGTGATCGGGGACATCGGCCCTTCTGTTAAGTCCTATTTATTGTCCCACTGGCACCGAGGTGATCGGGGACATCGGCCCTTCTGTTAAGTCCTATTTATTGTCCCACTGGCACCGAGGTGATCGGGACATCGGCCCTTCTGTTAAGTCCTATTTATTGTCCCACTGGCACCGAGGTGATCGGGACATCGGCCCTTCTGTTAAGTCCTATTTATTGTCCCACTGGCACCGAGGTGATCGGGGACATCGGCCCTTCTGTTAAGTCCTATTTATTGTCCCACTGGCACCGAGGTGATCGGGACATCGGCCCTTCTGTTAAGTCCTATTTATTGTCCCACTGGCACCGAGGTGATCGGGACATCGGCCCTTCTGTTAAGTCCTATTTATTGTCCCACTGGCACCGAGGTGATCAGGACATCGGCCCTTCTGTTAAGTCCTATTTATTGTCCCACTGGCACCGAGGTGATCGGGGACATCGGCCCTTCTGTTAAGTCCTATTTATTGTCCCACTGGCACCGAGGTGATCGGGGACATCGGCCCTTCTGTTAAGTCCTATTTATTGTCCCACTGGCACCGAGGTGATCGGGGACATCGGCCCTTCTGCAAAAGGGCTGGCTTTTCATAAACCCCTGCGACCCAGACTTCAGGAGCCCACCTCGGAAATCTCTCCTATCACGGCTCAGTGACACCGGCATATTTTGCGGCCGCTGTTACTCAACTTTTCTTTTAACTCATTCTACCCCAGACACACCACAACAAGATAAGGATCGACCATGATAGTTCAAGGGTGATGCCAGAATAGCTTGGCGCCTATGGGCGCCAAGCTATTCTGGCATCACCCTTGAACTATCATGGTCGATCTGTGTCCTGCACTAGAGTGCAGTCTTCAGAGGACAACGGCAAAATTTTGGAGATTTCGGTGTTGGGGTAGAATGAGTTAATTCCGGCCACTGACGATCGCCCGTAAACCTACCAAACCGGCCCTTTTGCAAAAGGCATTCTCTTAACCCATTCAGGATGTATAGATCCTCATGAGCCCCCACAACTGCGGGGGCTCATGAGGATCTATACCTCTTGCAGTTGGACTTACGGTGTTCATATTTCTCGCCACTGAACGGGTTCGTTTTTGTTGCATGGGCTCATAAGAATCCGGAATGCTTTCTCAGTCCTAGCATTCGTTACCGACTACGTGACCACTGATCAGAAACACAGCCGCATTCGACGTCGGTATCTGCTCGCACCAAGACAGAGGAAGCCACTGCGAGAGTTTTAGCTTGTCACTCACTGTGACTACGAATGCTGAGATCTGACATGAGATCTGTCGCAAGTTTTGCTCCTGCATCGTGTCATGGTGACATAATAGTTATCGTGTCTCGCGCCAAGCGCGCGAAATTAGCATATTCCAACACGCACGCGCTATCATAGTGTTGCATCGGGACTATGGCGAGTCAGTTATAGTGTACGGGGTTGTTTCGTGCCATATTTGACAGAATTTATCAGAGATTTCGGTCCGTATACGGTATTTGAGGGCATGGCAAGATATCAGATGACGTGTAGATTTCAGACCGTTGTCTAATAGTTCGGATCGTTCTAGCATGGCGACAATCTGTTTTGTGCCATCATAGTAATTGGCGACTGGCGACTGCCACTTTTATCACAACGACCCGCAAAGATTGCGGGTTTTTTAATTACCGTTTTGAAAGTTTTGACACAAAATAAAATAAGAAAGATCGCGCACTGTGCGTGTGTGTGGGTGGAGGTGGGGAGGGAGGCGAAGAGGGGGGGGGAGGTGCAGGTGAGTAATCATGGAGAGATACTTTCTTAGCGCTCACAGGTTACATCATTCTGTAAAGAAAGGCTATGAGAACAGGATAATGTGTGAGAGTTTCTCTACCTTCTACCAAAATATGCCGAAATGAAATGAAATGAAACAGGCGAACTGATAAAAGATATTTTTACACAGAGAAGCAGACTCTATTCATGATTTTATAAACAGTGTCATACGGGTCAGAAAAGTTATTGATTCCGCTGCCGGAGCGATGATATGACGATTTTAGACTGAGCAAAGAAAACATACATGTCCGTTTTTTGTGTATTTCTGCTAAGGTCTGCGATTGTATAACGGCACCCTGTAAGCAAAAGGTCTTCTCGGGCTAACGTCGGCCTAAGTCTGATGTCGGCCCGAAGACTTTTTGGTTGTCATGCTAAAATCCGTTTCCGATATGCTATCAGCAAACACAGCAGACATATACGTTGTAGTACATGATCACTGCGAAGACCTTCAAAATATTCGTACCTTTCTGTAGGTACGATTTTTTTATGTTTGCGTAATGCTAAAAGTGTTTCCGGGGACCTTTTGTTTACTGGTGTAAAAAAAAAAAATCCGCTTTTAATAAGTGATATGCCGGAAGCAAAAACAGAAACCAGACATGTCTCAGACCGTTTTAACGTATCTGCAGATTTTTAATTTCGACTGTCTGTCAGCCTACTTCCGTTGGTAACGTTTTTGTATATCTTCAACCCTTCGGCTGTCTGTAGCATTTTTTTTTTTTTCCTACAGGGATTACCACGACACAAAATTATTACTACCGACAGCGAAGGGTTGAAGCTCTAACAGTCTGTCCGACGAACTAAACTTTTGTTCTAGGTAACACCACTCCGCCATCAAGATGTGACATGCCATCAGCAAAGAAAGCAGACATCCGTTCATTAGCATATCACTGCGAAGGTCTTCGACTGTCGGTACTTCCAGGTACGGCTTTCGCATTACTGATGCAATGCTAACAGTCTCCCTGACGATCCTTTGTTTGCTGCCACGGTAACTACCGAGACGTGATACACCAACAGCAAAGCATGAGACGTATTCGTTTTAGTGTATCTCTGCGAAAACTCATTCGTCTGTGTTCGTATATAAAGATCTGCGAAGCCGTTAACAGTATTGCAGACATGCGAGATAATTCTTACCTACGGAAACTTCAGAGTAGGATAGCTTGCGGCCAGAGACGGGTCCTATAGTCCAGACAGGAGATGACATCCCAGTAACCGGCCAAAAGCCCATCTGGCCACCGTCGGCCACAGTTGGCCCTGCGGCCGAGGTTGGTCCAACGGCCTTTTGCCTACTGAGTATAACCCCCAGGGATTAATGTTCCCGAGTCTGTGTTCTAAGCATTGGTCGATTGACCCTGATGATCGCTGCTTAAGGTTGTAACACTAAAGTCTAGGGTTCGCAGGTTCGCGGATCCCGCCGATGTCAAACACGTCATTTAACGCGCTCTCTGTCTTTTACGTTGCTTTTGACAATTTTACTGGCAGGGTTAATGGACGTTTTACACATCAGTTAACTCTTTCGAGTTGTGCCGGCACGTCTCGAAAGAGTTAATTAACTCTTAACCCCGTCACTGCCAGTGGACGCAGACTGTGTTCTGAAATCTTTGTAATGGCAGCCCTGACGCACTACAGCACGAGATGGGTCGACCATGATAATTCAAGGGTAGTGCCAGATTAGCTTGGCGCCTGTCGATCCATCTCCTGCAACTGGTGCATATTCACTTAGATGACGCCTCCAAAATTTGGGACATACGGCCGTCGGGCTGAATGAGTTAATGCAGCGAAATGAGACCCAAGCAACATAATACGAACTGGTGTCAGCAGGAGGTACAGATCCTCAGGTGGGGCCGGGCTCACGATATGTATCTCTCTTGCAGCTGCAGCTGTTTATTCTTCCTCGAATGTAAAGTAGTTATACACAACAGCGGGGGATGGTCTGGCCATGATAGTTCAAAGTAGTGCCAGATTAGATTGGCGCCTTCAGCTTTCAAAAGTCTCTCTCTCTCTCTCTCTCTCTCTCTCTCTCTCTCTCTCTCTCTCTCTCTCTCTCTCTCTCTCTCTCTCTCTCTCTCTCTCTCTCTCTCTCATGCAAATCGTGTTTCTTTCTTTCTTTCTTTCTTTCTTTCTTTCTTTCTTTCTTTCTTTCTATTTTACCCGTGGCGGAATAATATTGTTTTTGGACTGTCACAGATCCCTTATATTCTTGTGACATGAGACTGACGTGTCTGTGAAACTCGCAGCCCAGCAAACGAGCTTTGGCTCCAGGTTTTGAAAGACAAAGACAATATTGGTTAGCTCAGCAGTACTAATTACCCGGTGTTACCGATAAAGTACAGCCGGTAACCGTAACGGCGTAAGGCACCAGTGATGCGGTGTAAAGGCCGCTTTCTCCTCGCGGGGAGTTTCCTCAGGTAAAATAACACGAACATGAGAAAAAGACACATTCGTTAAAGACTGCGCACCTCCATTGAAAAGTTTTCCAGTCGGATTTCCGTAGCTTTTGGCTGTACACTGGTCGTCTCCCTCGATTCGCTACCTCTGATCAGCCGGTAGCGAATCGAGGGAGACGGCAACCAGTTTGTTCTGGCTTACGCGTCCATGCACTTGACGACACTGATCTAAAGGCCGTAAAATAAAAATCAACCATGTAAAAAGATATAGTAGACTTTGGATATAACAAATGCCAGGGACTCTGATTTGTTTGGTGTATCCGAAGTTTGTTATAAGCAACTTTTTAAAAATGTGCCGTTAAAGGTCCCTTTAAAAAAAAAAAAAAACTTCCCACTTTTGTTATATCTGTTCTCGAAGCAAAACTCGGCTGTGTTGTAGAAACCATGAAGTCATGCAACACTAATTTCATAAACTGCTCAATTGTTTTTACAAACGTAATATCCCCAGTATAGTCAAATGTTCAGGTCCATTGACTTATAGTAAATGGGGTGTCGAAGTTTTTACAAATGCTGGTCATTTTCTTGTTTTATGCCTGGTTACCTGTTGTGCATAAATCCTTTTCAAGGATAAATAAATAAACTTGAGGCTCACAGAACTTTAAAACCGTGTCATGAATAAGTGGCAAAATTAAACACCGGACACAAACGTAGGGTGACTTTAATCCCATGCTAACAGAACGCTCTCAGCGCGGTTCCCACACGTGCCAGCCCATGTCAGTCATCCGGCTTAGCGTGGACCCGTTCTCCCAGCATAGATTCTCATGTGTCCCTGATTTAGCAGGGGCTCATGAGAATCTATGCCTCTTGCTTCGCTTATCTATGCCCCAACTCCATTTATATCGTCAGACTGATTAGATGGGGGCCGGTGGGGGGTGGGGGGGGGGGTGGGGGGTAAGTTGTCGGAATGTTCGTTTTCTTAGCTGCTGTCCGTGTGCAACAGCCTGTGCATCTGCAAGAATGAGAATCTGTGCCGCTTGACTGTAGAAATCAGCCTTGTTTAGATCGTCAGACTGAGAAAAGCATATCGACTACTAAAAGCGCACCGTATGTCGATCTGCAATTTTAATCGGCGCCCCCTGAGGAGGTGCTGAATAAGTGACCAACGGTAGGGCGGATGGAAGGGTAGATGTTTGACTTAAAGGAAAGGGGTGTGGGGTGGGGGGTGGGGGGTGGCCGGTACGGTTTAACTGGTGAGTACCTAACGCAAGGCACCTAACTGCAATAATGTTTGTACAGAGTTAGTGTTCGCGCGTGTCAATGTTAGCCCCTTGCTCGTGTAACGGTGACACCTCACGCAGCGTTGATCCGATTCCTGTAGCGCACCTGGACTGAGAAACCGAAAGGTCTCGGTCCTCTCAGCTTGAAATCTGTGCGGTCCATTAACCCTTTGGCTGTCGGTACCGATTTTTGTCGAGGTGATTCCTGTCGGAATCAGTCACTGACCTCGACAAAAATGCTACTAACAGCCAAAGGCCGGGTTAACGTTCCCACCACAGAGGTTAATCGAGGACTTGACTGAGGGGAAGTTGGGAAAATGTTTGGCTAGTGTTGCGGCGGCTTATGGACTAAGAAAAAAATGAAACTGCGACCGAGCTGGGGTAGCAGAATTGCGCAGTTAGGCTGCAAACAGGCAAAGACCAACATAAGACTCCTCATCCTCCATCTCCCAACGATTACACAAGCGCCCCTTCTCGGGAAGTGGACGCAGACTGTGTTTCTGAAATCGTTGTTAATTCAACGCCACAGAGCTCGTGCCGTCCAAGGAACATAGATACAAAGTGGTGTCAGCAAGAGGCATAGATCCTCATGAGCTCCCGCAACTGCGGGGGTTCATGAGGATTGATGCCTCTTGCGGTTGGATTGTTGTGTGTCCAATTTTTCAGGGGCTCGGCACTGAGAAAAAAAGGGTTGGGAGGCTAGTCCAAAACGTCAAAAAATTGTATTAAATGAAGCTTGTGCGGCAATTTAGCACTGAAAAGTATACGGGGTTTCCGGCAAGATCCATTGAGCACACTTCCTCGGGGCGACATCTGCCTTACTTAGCTCACAGCCCAAAACGGGCGACGTTCACCCGAAGACGTTTTGCATCTAGATACTATACACTATTGTGACCCTATCTCAGTGAAAAGCATGGTGTTCCAAACACTCAGCTTATGCACGCTTTCAGGGTTCGAGTCCCAAGCGCGTGTCAAACTTGCCCCCTCAGAAGAAAAACAGCGCCGTCTCCTGTAGGGATGATCCGATGCCTGTAGGCTAGCTGCGCCTTGAGGAGGGCTGGAGCTGTGAAATGCTTGTTCAACGACTTGTTGATCCGCGTGTGGTGTGCCTAAACCGCTTCACTGCCCGTGGACGCAGGTTATGTCAGTCTACATTCATTATTTCCAATTTACTGTCCTCACGACCTACAAGGGTATGGGGGACTAACAAGTTTGGCATGGTAAAAAAAAAAAAAAAAAAAAAAAAATTAAAAATATTATTAAATCGGAAATAGTCAGTGACTTGACGTAGGTATAATGTATTTTAATGGGGTCATAGGCACCAAGGCCTATATCTTACCAACATCAACGGTCCTATGACTATTTAAAAGAGTAAACTATATTTACTTTAATCAAATTATAAAAAATGGTAAAAAGGACCATATGTACAATATTTAAAATACCAAATTCAACCATGTACATTTAATACTATGCGCTAAGTACGTTACAACACAGTGGCAGTCATCAGGTGTAGGGAGAAATAAATACGAACAGTTCGTAACATGTCAGTCTCTTCTTCATTTAGGCTTAAATGCCCCACGGCTTTAAAAGTGATAGGGGACATAATATGACATTTTTTTCTTTAGCTTTTGTGTAGGTGGAAAAAGGAAAAAGAAGAAAAGAAGTGACCCGCTCGGGCCTGTATTAATTATACGATTATTGACAAGCTTTTTTAAAAAACTGTGTTGTAACTGTCAATAGTAAAATAATGTGCGGAGCCTAGACTGTTGTTTCATGAAGGTATACATGCATGCAGCCAGATTTGTGTTGCTCAGGGAATATTGTGTTAATGTAACAACAAGGAGCCCAAGCCGCCAATGGGTATCAGCAAGAGGCATAGATCCTCATGAGCGCTCGCAGTTGCGAGGGCCAATGAAGATCTATACCTCTTGCAGTTGGGTGGTGTTCCGTTTTTCGTTACTGACATGAAGAGGTAAAAGTTACAAATGTGTGGACAAGGGTCGCAGAGATTTGTTTGTTTCATTGTACATTTCAAATACACTTATATTTTGATTTGTATTTTTTGGACGACGCCCAGAGTTGTGGATTATTAGATCTAAATGGCATCACAAGAGACTCATGTACAAATATACGGAACAAGAAAGGCAAAGCCCTTATGGCTCACGTGTATGACCGATCTACACATGTCTGACAATAAGTTAAGGGATGGCTACTGCACTAACAAAATCCATGTTTTCTCAAAATTTAATCAGTTTTTACACATCTGTGAAACTCCCGTAACCCTTGACCTTTGCGATGAGTTGACTAAATTAGGCCTTATCATCAACTACCTTTGTGCCAAATTTGACTGAAAAGTTTGCAAAAATGTTGATAATAAATACAATTATTGGCATTTTATACACATTTGTCGACCTCTTGCGACCCTTGAGCTTTTTCAAAGGGTCATCCAAAGTAGTATGCATAGATAGGTCTTACCATCAGGTATCTCTGTACCAATTTTGGGTTTGAAGTTGTGAATGGTAATTGAGAAAAAACACTTCTTGTCAAAATATGGCTATTGTTGACCTATTTCCTGAGCTCTTGTGACCCTTGACTTTTCCGAGGGGTCATCCAAATTAGTATGCATAGATAGGTCAAGTATTTCTGTATCAAGTTTGGGTTTGAAGTTGTGAATAGTAATTGAAAAATAGTAATTGAAAAAAAAAACATCTTTTGTCAAAATATGGCTATTTTGGACCTATTTCTTGAGCATCTTGAGCTCTAGTGACCCTTGACCTTCCAAGGGATCAACCAAATTAGTGCGCATATAAAGTCTTACCATCAAGTATCTTTGTACAAAGTTTGGGTTTGAAGTTGTGAATAGTATTTGAGAAAAAAATTAATTATGTTCAAAAATAGCTACTTTTTTTTTATATATTTCCTGATCCCCTGTGACCTTGACCTGTGAGAGGTCACTGAAGTTGGTATGTTTAGAAAGGTCTTGCCAGAGAGTATCCTTGGGCCAAGTTTGAAGACTGTAGCTTGAATAGTCTCCGAGAAAATGCCAACGTTAAAGTTTACCACGGACGACGGCGGACAGACGACGGCGGACGGACGAAGGAAGGACGACCACTGGCCCAGAACATAGACTCACTTTTGCTTTGCACGTGAGCCAATAAAAAGCGGGGGATACAAACCGACCACTTTCTGTTTGGCGAAGTGTTTCCTCCTGGATGCGTTTAACTCAGTGTGCCCGAGGTACGAAATACCCACATTTTGGAGTTCTCCTCTGAGGACTGCATTACAATTCAGGAGACAGATCGACCATATCATGGTCGAGCCATATCTTGCTGTGATCTGACGCTGGCAGAATGAGTTAAGACGTTCTGCTCTATGGCAGATTTCAGTTGGGACGCTCAAATTTACCGATAGAACGGGATACAAATTTTGTCTTGTCCAAACTAAGATCTATCAACCCTTCTTTTCACAATCTGTTTGAGTATCGTACACGCCGCAGAGGTTTTCTACTGCCCCTTGGGTGCAGCGGAAGAACTTCCACTTTCAGTCTAACTACAAAGGACAAGAAAAACAGAAAAGGCTTGCATTTTACGACATTTAAACTTTATAAATTAGCCCCTTAACCCATTCTACCCCAGACACGCCACAGCAAAATAAGGATCGACCATGATAGTTCAAGGGTGATGCCAGAATAGCTTGGCGCCTACGGGCGCCAAGCTATTCTGGCATCACCCTTGAACTATCTTGGTCGATCTGTGTCCTGTACTGCAATGCAGTCTTCAGTGGACAACGGCAACATTTGGGGATGTCGGTGATGGGGTAGAATGAGTTAAGTCCAGCATTATTGTCAAACACTAAGAAAACTTTATAGGACATAAATATTGCGAACTATTCTTACCCTTCATTTCATGGAGAAGGCCGCTTTAAACATATGTCCGATTAACAAAACATATACACCAGAGTGACAAACTAATACGTGTATTTAAACTTGATAACCTGTCGGACCCACTCATTTTAATGTTTTCCTTCTGCTCCTAAACCATGTATTTATGTGTGATCAGTGCCACTCTACAGCAGTGTGTATGTCAAACAGACGTCTTTTAATACACAACTGAGTTATTCTTCACAACTCGTGGAAACTCAAAAGCAATTCAACTGGCATGTGCTGATCTATGATTTTACTCTTGCGCACTTGAGTCGCGAGGTCCAGAATCAAAGACCAGGACACTTTTGTTTATCTCAGTGCAAGGTTAAAAATCACATACGCGCACACATTTCGTTTCTACAGGAATTGTACTTTATAATTATGAATTGCAACATAGACTGTCTGTTTCCCACGTCTGCTTTCGTCGCCAGTGTACTACACTGTCGACTCCCTCCGTTTACAGGAGTGAGAACAATTGACTCGAACTCTGCAAGCAAGAGACATAGCCTGGATTGCCATGAGCCCCTGTAGCCCTAGGCTGCAGGGGCCCATGACAGTCTATGCCTCTTGCAGACGGAGTTAACCAACCGCAAAACTGTACACCAATGCGAATTCCATACAGTCAGACCTGTCTAGACGGCCATCTGTATAAGGCAATCATCTGTCTAAGCAGACCATCACATTTTTTTGTCCCATGCTCTTCTTGGTCTCATGATCAAAATGACCCGGTGTAAGGAAATCACCTGTCTGAGGAGACCACTTTAACAGTTCTTTTGGTTGGCTGCCTTGCACAGGTTTTACTGTACTATGTCGCCATTCAAAACTCGCAGTCAAAACATAAACATATTCCCACGAGCCTTCCAACGTACACGCCACTTCTTGAAGAAAAGAGAATCAGTCGACCTGATCCACCTTTTTCGCCGGCACAGGTATTAAATTGCAGGCTAGCTACGGCAGTTTTCATAAACTGTAAATAACGGTCCAACATAATTGAAAAGGTCTTTGCCCCCTGCTATGAAGACCGTCCTCTTTCTGTTATTTTATCCTTTTCAGCGTTTTTTAAATATTTTTTACCCAAGCCTGTCATAGTTCCTATACTTGGTACAGGCTTTGAAACGACTCTGTGCGTTTAGATATTCAGGCACCACCCTAAACTATCACGTAATAGTTTAGGGTGGTGCCTGAATAACTAAACGCATCCTCTGGAATCACCATTTGACTCAGTGTCCTTGTCCTTTTATTTTGTCATCCCAATTTGTTTAGTATCTTTTTTTTTTAATTTTGTCGTTCCAGTTCAGTGAATTTCCACCTTCACGTGTTAACTCATTTAACCCCACGCATGTATTTTCCAACTGAATTTCAGTTGGAGGCGTCATCTAACGACTATGCACCAGTTGCAGGAGATGGATCGACCATGATAATTCAAGGGTAATGCCAGATTGGCTTTTCGCATGTCGGCGCCAAGCTAATCTGGCACTACCCTTCAATTACCATGGTCGATTCATCTCCTGCTGTCTTTAGTGCGTCAGGGCTGAATGGGTTAATAAAAGTGTATATGCTGGACAAATATACACGTGCCATATTTGTTTATGGTTTGCTTTCTTTGTTTGCAATATGTGAAAGATACGATAAAGTGCGTGCTCCCAGAAGAGAAAATTGTAACGTGCATGGCAAATTGTCACCAGATCGGTCGGTACGCCGACCGATCTGGCGACAATTTGCCGTGCACGTAGGCCTAAATTTCTATTCTGGCACGACTTCGCAGCAGGACCCTGCGGAATTAACTACTATTAGTATTAATGTTCTACCGCTGTTGCCCCAACTTGAGCTTAGCGGGATTAGTTTGATTATGGGAGTTCAGTTTAATAAGAGGGTGAGCAAGGGCAAAACCGCCGCCCTTCTTCGTGTAAGCTGCTCCCCAGTAAGCAATGGCCCTCGGGCCCACGACGGCCCCAGTGGGCCCACGCACGACCGTGCACGGACCCACTGCGGCCGTCGTGGGCCCGAAGACGTTTTGCTGCTAGGGTCTCACAGGCTGCGGTACATTTTCAATAAGCGTCACGAGAAAGTATTTTTCTACCCAAACCTGTCCATAGTTCCTATACCTGGTGCAGACATTGAAACGACTCTCTGGACTCTGATACTAATGTAATCAATGAGAGAATTTATTTATATCAATGAACATTTTAGTGACATTTTATCACTGAATAATTAATGGACTTACAAGACCGTACCAAGACCGTACCTTAAGTGGTTCTGTAAGAATCAATGATATTTTTTAATATCCCAATTAGATGTCTCCAAAGACCGCCCCCCCCCCCTCCCCCACGTTAAAACCGTCCCTCCCCTCCCCACCCCCTCCCCTCCCCACCCCCTTCACACAGACACACACACACACACACACACACACACACACACACACACACACACACACACACACACACACTCCTGCCTAATTTTCCTCTCCCCCCCCCCCACCCCCACCTTACATTTCCTCTCAACGAAAAAAAAAACCCAGCAGATATTGCTCCCATATACATGCAAGAAGAATTAACCTATTTAGCCCCGATGCACTACAACAGAAAATAAATCAAGCATGATAATTTAAGGGTAGCACGGTGCCAGATTAGCTTGGCGCCTTTGGGCGCTGAGCTAATATGGCACTCCTCTTGACTTATTATGCTCTATCCACCTTCCGCAACTGAAACATAGTCGTTAGGTGACACTCCCAAAATTTCGCCGTGGGATTAATGGGTTCAGAAAGAAGATACTCTGCGACCAAAAGACAGAGAGGCTTGGTATGCGTGTATTTATTGTGTGCCGGGTTCACTTTATCGTTCATGAGCAGAACAATACCCGTTTTCATCTCAAAGCGGGGCAGAGAACAAAAAAACAAAACAAAAACAAAAATTGAATTCCATCCATGTGGATACAAGAATGAAATATATGTATCAGTGCTGGCCTGTGATTTTGGACCTTACGGCTCTAAGCCCCAAGGTCCAAAATCACAACTGTCAAGCACATGTATATTATGATGATGGCGGCATCCGGTCCCATTACAAAGTGTCAGACCAACTTATCATCACCCAAACCGCCAATGATTCACAACCGTTTGTTTTCGCTGCCTGGAAATCCCGTAAAACACACACACACACACACACACACACACACACACACACACACACACACACACACACACACACACACACACACACACACCATATGAACCCAGGCTCTGAAGAGCGGGGTGGGGGGGGAGAGGGGTGGCAGGGTGGGCGGGGGGGGGGGGGGAGGGGAATACCGGATGTAACGGTTACAGCCCTCATGTTACTATGTCAAAGGGATATATTTTGAAACAATAGTGTCCAAATCACCGGAACCCCCATGTTTAGATAAACACTGTCACGCCGTGTTTTTAGACACTTTTATCTGGCGTCATTTTCTCCTCAATGCGCCGCCAAGAAAAAACAACAACAACTTCACACACACACACACACACACACACACACACACACACACACACACACACACACACACACACACACACACACACACACGACACACCAAAGAAACAAACAAACGGACAAACAAGCAAGTACTGAAACAAAGAATAAAACGGCGAACGAGCAACAACAAAAAGCAAGCAGACACTGAGACATTTAAGCACGTGACCCAACCAGCCAACCAACAATCAACCAAACAAATACAGTCTTCTCCATAACAAGATAACAACACATGTTCAGAAGCCCCGACGGCACATTTTATGTTAACCCTTTTAGCCCAGGGACCCTGCAGCAAGCTCATCTGGCACTACCCTTGAATTATCATGATCAATCCATCTCCTACAACTGGTACATAGTCGTTAGGCAACACCTCCAAAATTTGAGAAATGCGGGTACCTTGGGGCTAAAAGGGTTAATTTACTCGCTTGTACAGTCGTAGGTCCAACGCCACCTCGGAGTCCTTGAAATTTCAGGAAATTCCGATACCCCGGTTCTGACCGGGGTGAGATCACTGAGCTGAATACTAATTCAGCTCAGTGGGTGAGATCGGAAACCTCATCAAGCCGAAGTTAGCGCTCGTGTTTATGTTCATGTCACTCGCAACAATGTTCCCTTTTCAGATTATTTCAACTACACTTGCCATAGATCCCCATGCACCTTCACAGGCTGAGTCAGCTCACGAGAATCTGTGCGTTTTGCGGCCCTCTTTACATCCACATTAGCTCCCCTAAATGAGTGAATTCTTACGGTCGTATTCACTTATCCAGGGCCCTCCGTCTACAAGAGGCATAGATTCTCATGTGCAAAAGGTTCTTGAAGATCATACAGCTTCTTGCAGAGATCGACCCTGTGTCAAAGGGGGGATAGTTCCGAAAGCGTACGATTACATGCGGACGAGACGGTGCCCAGTTGACTAACACATAAAGAACTATGTGTGGACGTCATTTGACGAATATAATTCTGATGCGTATGCGGTGCACATTTCATTTCTGCAGTTGCTAGAGATATAATTTAGCTGCGAATTTTCTTCGGGTTTGTGTGTGTGTGTGTGTGTGTGTGTGTGTGTGTGTGTGTGTGTGTGTGTGTGTGTGTGTGTGTGTGTGTGTGTGTGTGTGTGTGTGTGTTATCATTGTGTGTCGTATTCGGAGATATATCGCTGCACAAGTCTGAGATGGCCTCCAAATTTGCGGCTGTCGTCAACTTAAACTCAGCGAAGATGTCAGCATTATCCGACGGGGAGGCCGTTCGGCCCCGGCGGAGGCTTTTTAGGTTTGATTTTTTTAAAGTCCCTTCTATTTATAGAAGGGACTTTTTAGGACGGGTCACTGACGGTGGGGCGAATTTAATAGCACGTCCATGATGTAAAAGGCGGGTTGTCTGGTATGCTAAACTTCTAATAATTGAAGAAACAAGATAAAAATTACGCCATGTCTAGTTACGCTAACCTCGCTCGGCTGAACGTACATTTGGCGCGAAGTGCCTTTTGTGCGTATGTATGTATGTATGTATGTATGTATGTATGTATGTATGTAGGCCTATGTATGTATGTATGTGTCTGCGTATGTATGTAAACAACAGAATCTCCGATATTTCTGTACACACAAGCTTGAAACTTGTCGAAATACTTTCTAAAGTGGGTGGCTAAGAGAGCCTCCGAGCATATTGTAATTGAATGTCTCATTGAAGACATAACTTGAACTACCGTTTATAGGAAGTCGGTTGACCCAGATTAGAGTACTTAGTTTTTGTCATATTTACTTGAACTTTTGCATATAGCTAGTTTGGAGAAAGACATTGGAAGAGTTCGTTAGCCAGCTTTGTATCCTTTCAACTTCTTTAGTAAAAATTAATTATTTTTTATAAAAGGATTAAAACACTAAAAAAAACTTCACTTCTAGAGAAAGTCAGACAGTGACGGTGACGTAAAAGAGGCAACTCAGTCACCACGCAGACACTGACATAATACTCTAAATGTGACGTCATTCTCTCTCTCTCTCTCTCTCTCTCTCTCTCTCTCTCTCTCTCTCTCTCTCTCTCTCTCTCTCTCTCACACACACACACACACACACACACACACACACACACACACACACACACACACAAACATGCGCGCATCTACAGTAGGAATAGATTCTCATGCGCCCTCCAGGCAGATGAGTATTTATGCCTCTTGGAGGCGTTTGGAGCGCGCGCGCGCACGCACGCACTAACAAGCACACACACATCGACGCGCTTTCAGAAGAGCATGCAGGTGACCCGTGTACTTATTATATCATGTTAGTAGTAAAGTCAACCTGCTTTCACACAAATTATAGCAAGACTGAAATTGTACCGTGAAGTTCTAGTTTTGTCACCATTTTCTCAAGCCTATGAAGCGAAAGTGAAACTCATATCACGTAAAAATATAAAACTACGTAAAAAAAAAACTAAAACTTACGTCATGACAAATGACGCTTGACAAATCAATGACGCGTATGTCCTGCGCCCCTTGCAGAACTCACAGATGCATTACCAGATCTGGGAGACTTTTCAATAGGAGATAATTCAACATCATAATCAGGTCAAAGACAAAAGGTAGAGACCATTGACAGCGAGGACAGCTCTCACATAGAAGGGACTTTGTCGGTTATGGTTGATCCCATTTTCTTTAATTTGCCAGTTAAAACGTTTTCTCAGTGATGTCTTATTTCAACCAAGATCTTTTTAGAAAAATGTTTTGTTGTTTGACACTGATTCCATGTTACGAAATCAGTTATTTAGTTATATTTTCTGGCGTATTTCATGTCTTTTTTAAGTCCCTTTTATTTACAGAAGCGATTTTTTAGGAAGAGTTAAAAAGTCGCGGTGAGGCGAACATAATAGTACATTCATGATGTCAATGGCGGGCAGGCTAAACCTCTAGCAATTAAAGTAACAAGATAAAAATTACGTCATGTCTAGTTACGCTAACCTCGCTGCTGAACGTACATTTGGCGCGAAGCGCCGTATGTGCGTATGTATGTATGTGCGTATGTGTGTGCGTATGTATGTAAACAAGAGAATCTCCGATTTTTCTGTACACACAGGCTTGAAACTAGGTGAAATACTTTCTTAAGAGGGTGCTAAGACAGCATCCCAGCAAATTGTAATTGAATGTCTCATTGAAGACATAACTTGAACTACCGTTTATAGGAAGTCGGTTGACCCAGATTAGAGTCCTTAGTTTTTGTCATATTTACTTGAACTTTTGCATATAGCTAGTTTGGAGAAAGACATTAGAAGAGTTCGTTAGCCAGCTTTGTATCCTTTCAACTTCTTTAGTAAAAATTTATTCTTTTCAGAAAAGAATTAAAATACGAAAAAAACTTTACTTCTAGAGAAAGTCAGACAGTGACGGTGACGTAAAAGAGGCAACTCCGTCACCATGCAGATACTGACGTAATACTCTAAATATGACGTCATTCTCTCTCTCTCTCTCTCTCTCTCTCTCTCTCTCTCACACACACACACACACACACACACACACACACACACACACACACACACACACACACACACACACACACACAAAAAAAAAAAAAAAAACATGCGCGCATCTCCAGGAGGAATAGATCCTCTTGCGCCTTCCAGGCTTATGAGGATCTATGCCTCTTTGAGATAGATGTTTGGAGCGCGCGCGCACGCACGCACTAACATGCACACGCACATCGACGCGCTTTCAGAAGAGCACGCAGATAACCCGTGTACTTAGTATACCATGTTGCTAGGTAAAGTCAACCTGCTTTCACACAAATTATAGCAAGACCTGAAATTGTACCGTGAAGTTCTATTTCTTTCACCATTTTCTCAAGCCTATGAAGCGAAAGTGAAACTCATATCACGTAAAATATTAAATTACGCAAAAACTAAAACGTACGTCATGACAAATGACGCTTGACAAATCAATGACGCATATGACCTGCGCCCCTTATAGAACTCACTGAAGCATTGGTAGATTTTTTCAATAGGAGATAATTCAACATCAGAATCAGGTCAAAGACAAAAGGTAGAGACCATTGACAGCGAGGACAGCTCTCAGAAGGGACTTTGTGGGTTATGGTTCATCCCATCTTGCTGTTGTTGTTTGTTTTTGTTGTTGTTTTTTGCTAATTTGTTCCGTTCACAACAGCGTATTTTCACGTCATGTTATGTAAACTTTCTCGCAGAACAGCCCGTTGTTCTCTTCAATTTGGATTTTAAAACATGATAATATTGATTTGGTGATTCAATTAAACGTCACGACTGAGTCATTACGTTGGCAATAACATGTAACATCTGATGTTGTTAAGTGGCTGGAGTACAATAACTGCCGTTTCCTCCTCATTATTTACGTGTGCGTGCAATTTCGTTGGCTATTTTATCCTTTTTTAATTGTGATCGATATATTGTACGGCTGACGGAGCCGCTTGAAATGACTGAATCTTCAAGAATGATACGGATTTCCGTATGTCTGTCTCAGTCTCTCTCGGTTGTATGTGCGTGTGCGTGTGTGTGTGTATCAGCGTGTGTGAAGACTATTAATTCGGAAATTTCACTCACTGTACACAATCTTAGGTCCAACGCCAAAGGGAGGGAGAGGGTTGTGGTAAGGTGCTGTTTGGGTGAGGGTCCAGTTATCTAAAAAAACTAATTTTTGGACCAGCGCCTGATGACGGCATCGTATTTCCGGGCCCTTCCTTTTCCCTCTTTAGCTCCAGCCAGCGGTCAGCGGGTTTTCCATCGCCCTCATTTTCCGCCCCTGAGAGCCAGCTCAGTCTTCCTCTTTCGTTATTACTTAGATAACGAAAAGCAGGTAGTGATGTACAATCGCTGAGACATCTGAACTAATAATATATATTTTCAAGGTTGTTTTTTTTAAACTAGGCGAAATGAACCGATATATTCGATGTCAGAACACAATGTGAACCAAATTTCAAAACTTAATTTCGAAACAATATTTCGAGACAATTAATTGCAACCGATATCGTGAATTAGTGCGCTTCATACGCATTTCTTAGTCCACGCTGCGCTTTAACCAATAATAACTGACACCCTCAACTTTAGGATGCAAACGAGGCCGATCTATGTAAAAGGTCAAAAAGAGCACTTTGATTCACAGCAGCCTTTACAACATGTATGGGGACATGAAAATCTATGCTTTCTTCTGGATGCGGGAAGGCCCTGTATGCGCAAATAAGTCCGGAGTGGCTTACTCATCGGGGGATCTAATAAGGATGTAAATTAAGTCTGTAAAATGCACAGATTCCCATCAGCCTACTTAATATTGGGGGGGGGGGGGTGATAGTGATCTATGTCAACTGCAGTTGTACTAGTCTGACCTAGACACTGTTTCCAGCCAAAATGAAGAGGGGACAGAAAAGGAACTTAGGGGAAGGCATAACATAAACACGAAGCAGCGCTGCCGCTGATGACAGATAGCTTGACCCTCACCCACCTCACTTACCACAACCCTCCACCTCCCCTTGGCGTTGGACCTAAGACCGTGTAATACATTTTGGACATAACAACAAGAAAAATTGGGTATCCAGGCGATTTTTGTATCCGGAGTTTAATGTTTACGCATACAAACAAATATAATACAATGTGACTAATATGCGTAAAAGAAAATAATTATGCGTAAAAAAAAAACAAACAACTAATATGCATATAAACAAGTATACAAGCAGTCATTATAACAAAATGCATGTCGTACAGTGATGGTACAGACTCGATGATTCTTGTTTACTATGATAAAACTGTCAACCGGATTTAAAATGAAATAATATTCGCCATCAATACCGATCCCTAAGACTCCCTAGAGGGCGGCGTAGCGGGTGGGTAAAGGGTGATTGCACAACCCGTCACGGTACACCCCGGGTAGCTGTGCCGTGGACAACGAGGCACCATGCTGAGGGGTAGGGTGTCAGACTGCCCGCGCACTTCCACCACAAAGCTTGTAACAACGCAACTCGGAATAATAATACAATACCCTCAGATTGAGGTTGTTCGGTGAGGCAACAGTTGATCAGCAAGAGACATAGATTCGGGAGTACATGTGCCCTTGCGACAGCAGGGGCACATGTGAATCTATGTCTCTTGCAATGGAAGAGACCAGACGCCGGACAAGCTAAGCGCAAATTGTTCGAACGTTAATGAGCATGGCCATCACGTCTCGGCAGGGATGCCAAGCACCCAGCAGTAAAGAGACACAGTGGTTAACACACTGGTTGTCTCCCTCGATTCGCTGCGCTGAACAGCGCAGCGAATCGATGGTGACAACCAGTATGAGTGGTCAGTCGGGTGGTCTCTGATACGGCTCTAACCTATGACCCAAGTCATATGGCTCGGTCAGCGGGTGTGACAAACAACTTTCAATTAGTAGTTAACTCTTCTTTCTTCAGTCACCACAGAGATCCCTTTGGTCTTTTCCGGCTGAGGAAAATACTGAATATACCTTTGAATGGTTATTTACAAATTAACCGTAGGCACACTGTTTACTGACATGTTGAGAAAAGGGTAAGATCGAAGCTCTGTCGAAACAGGTGACAAAAATGAACAATGCATCATTTACGTCAATGAGAGGAATAGAACATTTGAATTGAAATGACTTTGCTTTCAGCTAGATGTAAATTGGCCCCTATATCCTGATCTCTTTAAATTGCCTTGCCGGCCAGACCCTGACACAATTAACACTCCGTACGTAAGAGTTGAATGAAGTCTGTTTGAACTGTTAGAATCTACCGCATAGATCGGTTTTAAATGAATGAATGAATGAATGAATGAATGAATGCATGGATGAGCGAACGAACGAACGAACGAACGAAATATGAAGTTTTTTTTTTCTATTTTATGTTTGCCGTTTAATGGACAATAAAGTTTATTCAATTCAATTCAATTCAATTCAATTCAATTCAATTCAGTTCAATTCAATGCAATTCAATGAAATTTATCTAGTCACCTATTTGGCCAAGTCAAAAACACCTTGCTCAACTGTGACCTTTTATCTTTTCTTTTTTTTTTTTTTCTTTTTTTTTTTTCTTTTTTTTTTTTTTTTTTGGGGGGGGGGGGGTGGTGGGGTGGGGGTGGGTGGGTGGGGGGGTATGCTAGGTACGACGCCACTGACGATCATACTGTACAGTTGACCTCGACTTTCTACAATGAGCCAATTACAGACAAGAACTGTTGCATTTCAGTAATCATTCTACAGCATTATTACGCCCAGCTGTCACGGTAGAACTGTTGACAACCATAACTATGTGTTGACAAAAAGAGATGCGATACCAAGATTTACAGTCCTTTTCACTGCTGGGAGAAAGCAAACAGACCTAAATGCAAGAGGCACAGATCTTCATGAGTCCCCGCTATCGCGGCGACTCACAAGAATCAATGCCTCCTGCTGACCCCATTCATATCCATGTCCTTCAGGCAGACGGGGTTATTCGGGAGTGAATCCAAGACAGTTTCGGAGACAAGGTTTTCACAATGATGCCCAACAGAATAATGTTGGTTTCCGTGCCAGATAATATACGCCCACTGGTGTAATGATCGCATGCCATGAACACCTTGGTATCACATGAATCTGAATTGCAACTTGGAAGAGTAGTCTTACCGGTTTACTGAGAAACACGTTTAGATGCGGCTGTCCTGTACATAGTGTGTTCCAAGGGTTCTGAACAGAGGGCTCACTAAAATGAAAGTTATAAAAGTAAAAATGAAATTTATAAAACTATATTAAAGCAACAACAATTACTACAACGGTGCCTGGAAAGGGTGCGTGCGGAGGAAGAACTAATTTAGCCCCAAGGCCACATATGCTAAATTTTAGAGGTGTCACTTAACGAAATGCTATAGTTGCAGGAGATGGATGGACCATGATAATTCAAGGGTAGTGCCAGATTAGCTTGGCGCCTTCAGGCGCCAAGCTAATCTGGCACTACCCTTGAATTATCATAATTATCATGGTCCATCCATCTCCTGCTGTAGGGTGTTGGGGCTAAATGGGTTAAGAAACGTCATGTTTTCATCAACGCTGGTCCGTCACACACTCTGCTATACAACCAGTTACAGTAAAAATGAGATGACTTCCCAGATCACCTCGTATGCCAAGGGGACATGAATAAAAATTAAGCAAGCAGTGAGATGACGAAGATATCAGAGTCTCATAAAGACGTGATCATATGTTTAGCGGTAGCAATGACCGGTGCTGGGGCTGGAGGGCGTGCATGGGAGAAGAACTGATTAAAGCATGTCAGTCGGTTATTTGTCAACGCTGGTCTGGCTGGCCAGGATGATTGTGATCACCGATAAGGTTGTCAGAAGCGGATCTGGGGGGCGGGGGATTGGGGGCGGGGAGGGGGGTTACAGGGGTTCCGGACCCCCCCCCCCCAAAAAAAAAAAAAAAAAATCTATAAAATGCTATAACAAATTTCTTTTTTGGGGGTGTTTGGACCCCAGCCTCCCCCTCCCCCCCCCCCCCCGCCTGCCCCCTCCCGCCCCCCGCCTGCCCCCTCCCCCCCCCCTCTGTTGTTTGATATTTTGGCGAATGGTGAGTCTAAAGACGCACACGCCTTCTCTCTCTCTCTCTCTCTTGGAAACCGCCCCCCCCCCCCCCCACACACACACACACCCCTTAAGATAACTGATCCACCCCCCGGTTGTCAATGAGGAAAATATGTGTCAGTACGGAGGGGTACCGAAATGATCGGTCAAATAAGTCAGTATGACCCCCAGCTGTATGATGGTACGTCAGATCAGTTATGTGGTCACCATCCTGAGATGACATAGTAGTAACTGAGGCTGACTGATTGAGAAAGGGGTTGCCTTGGTAGGAGACGAGACTGAATCGAAAAGGAGAGATTGGTAGGGGAGTGGGGTGGAGGAGAGTGGGAGAGAGAAAATGTATGTGTCGGTTTGTGACTCTGTTGCATGACTGATCTTAGTACTGCGCCAGCCACTAAGCAAGGTGCTCCAATGTAGCGGAGCTCCTTGCTTAGTAGCTGGCGCAGTACTAATTCACTCATGCAACTGGACTTCACAGTTTCTCGCCGTAAGATCCAAAACAACATACCAGCAAAGGGGTAGACGTTGAGTACATGTACTCGAAAGTGATCGTAAAACAATAATTAAAGATGACCGTTCAGACTAACAAGAACAGGCAAGGGTTGGTCATTTGGTTAGCCAGTTCTGGGATTAACGTCAACACCACAGCAGTGATAATGGACGGCCCTGAAGGGGCGGGCTGGCACTGATCAATTCAGGCATACTGCAACTGTGCCACTTTGATTTACCAAGGCCTTTCAACGGACATGCTGGTAAACAAGCCCGTCTCCCCCCCCCCCCCTCCCCCGGTATTAATTGAAAAGGGGTAGACGTTGAGTACATGTATTCGAAAGTGATCGTAAAACAATAATTAAAGATGATCGTTCGGGCTAATGGAAACAGGGGGATGGAGGACAGGACACGATAAGAGGAGACATAAAGGGCCGGCAGGAGAGGGACGGGGCGGGGTGAGTGAGGGGTGAGGGAAGGGTGGCTGAGAGTCCAATAGATTCTCTCGGTTCTCAGGCATTGTCGTAGGCGTAAATGATACATGTAATTGCGCCCTCCCCCTGTCAACCCGTATTGTGAAACGGCTTGTTTAACATTATGACTAACCGGTCATCAGTGCTCGGACGAACAAACGATTGACACTGCCATGCCACTCAACCAGACCAACCTCCCCCACCCCCACCTCCACCCCCACCTCCACCCCCTCCCCGCCCCCCCACCCACCCCCCACTTTATCTGTATAATAAACACTGGTATATGTATAAAACACACCTGATCGTTGTCAGCAAGAGGCATAGATCTATGCCTCTTACAGATAGATTGGTCTGGCTGCTTATGACGATCTCATTGTTGAGAAACGACTCGTATGACAAGTGATGACTGGTCTCACCGCTATAGAAACATTGCCGCCGACCCATCCGGTTGCCGTCACTGGGCGCGTTCTATGTTTGAGGTTATTGTGGAGCAGTGGTCAGTGGTGTATTCTATTATTCGGCTCTGTGAAACGTGACCACGAGGCTTGCTGACATCTCGTCCCAAGTGGGCCTCACCATTCACAAACAGAAAACAAAGACAATGAGGCTGAACGCAACCAGGGAAGAACCAGTCTTGCTTGCTGGCACCCCGTTGGAGGAGGTGGAGTCCTTCACCTATCTCGGGAGCATCATAGACAAAAAAGGCGGCACTGATGCAGATGTCAGAGCACGAATCGGTAAAGCCAGAGCAGCCTTTCTCCAGTTGAAAAAAGTGTGGAGTTCCAGAGAGCTGTCACAACACACCAAAGTCCGGATTTTCAACTCCAATGTAAAAGCAGTTCTCCTATATGGAGCAGAGACATGGAGATTGACAAAAACCACAGTCAACAGAGTACAGACCTTCATGAACAGTTGCCTTAGAAGAATATTGAAAATCCACTGGCCAGAGAAGATCAGCAACGTCAGACTCTGGGAGAGAACAGAGCAGATAACAGCAGAGAATGAAATTGGGCGAAGAAGATGGGGATGGATCGGTCACAGTCTGAGAAAGCCAGCTTCCAGTATCACTAGGCAGGCATTGTCATGGAACCCCCAGGGAAAGAGGAAAAGAGGTAGGCCGAGAAACTCCTGGCGTCGAGACCTCCAAGCAGACATCAAGAGACTGGGAACCACCTGGAGTAGAATCGAAGGAGAAGCACAGGACAGGAGTTGCTGGAGGTCTCTCGTCGACGGCCTATACCCGGGTAGGGGTGACAGGCGTAAGTAAGTAAGTAAGTGAAACGTGTCAACATTTTGTATCAACATGTCAAGACTTAACTTGGATGACGTTATTTATCCTGAGCAACACTTTAAAAACATGACAAAAATTAAATTAAATTTTAAAAGGAAAATCTCAAAACAACAACTTATCGATATAGCCGGGGATTTTTTCCCTTCAATTTCTCCACCCATCATTCGGTACACGAATATCCATATCCCACATTAACAAATCTCCTTCATACTCCCAAACACACACCCCACCCGCAACCCCCTCCCTATTCCACGCGCCTCCCCCTCCCTCCTCGTCCCCCCACCCCCCCCCACCCCCCCCCCCCCCCCCCCCCCGCTCCCGCCCCCAATCCCACCCCACCTCCAGCTTCAAGAAACATGAGTGTTACGTGGTGGAGTTGTAGTCGAAGTATGATAAACACACCAGACACACACGCACGTAGAGTTCTTTTAAATAGACCTCATTCAGCTGCAATCCGTCAACCGTGGCTTAAGGATGTAGACAAAACTGGAGTAACAGTTCCAACAATATTTAATTCAGCGATGCGATATCCACACAATAATGCACTTTCAAATGCACAAACTACTGAATACAAAGTCTCTTCTGCGATGTCCTCACTACGACTCAAAGTTTCTCATACACAGCGTCTCTCGCAATAAACTGCGTATCTCTACAACTGACAAAGCAAGACAATGTACTAACGGGCTTTCCCAGCGCCCTCCTTATATACACAATCAAAATCTAGAATCTTCTACGGAAATCATGAACTCAAACAACCAGAACGAAACGCGCAGCCGAAGCTCATTAACATAAACTTTCCAGAAACAATATATCAGGCTACAAAAATACGGCTGCTCACTTCAGCTCTAAATTCTAACGTATAATTAAGACACATAAAAGTATGGTATCCCTATCTATGATAGCTCAAAAAGGTACGAGAACATTCACCAAACGAAATAAAGGCTGCTCGATACACGCGCACAGGAAAACAAAAAGTAGCGAAAATGTTGCGATGTCAAACTAACCGACGTGACACTTACGAGGCCACCAGACAGTGCGACCCTTCTACAACGCACCGTACTAAACACAACAAAACGAAATCGGCTCTACTCACGAACAAAAGAAAAATCTATTTAAAAAACACGTGAATCATAACCGTGATAGCTCAAATAAACATCGGGTCGTTACCTACGAATAACACATGTACGCTCTCACAGGATAACACAACCACAATCGTAACAATGAGCAAAGTAAAGTGCCGCATTGTGATTTTAACTGTCTTACCTGTTAATGTTACAGGCGACCAGAGGTTGTTGTTAAGTCCTACTTTCATGTCTCTTTTGCATTGAAAATGATCAGAGACTAGCAAAATTAATAAGTTTATATTTACATTTTAGGCTATACAATTAGGGAAAAAAAAGGGGGGGGGGGAAGGAAAATAAATAAATTAAAGAGGTCTGCCGACTACGTTTTTAGATTCCTCTTATCCTCTATACTCAGCTGGGAATGGCGCGCTGGGCGGAGGTGGGGATGAAGGGAGTGAGAGGGTGAGATGCGAAGCGGAACCGCTTGGTGGGAGAGTTTTGTTTGGGTGGGGTAGGATGGGTGTTTCAGGGTGGGAGGTTCTGACGACCAGTGCTTGCAGCGTGAGCGTGATGACACCCTAGTGATCAGGTCGCATGCCTGAGTGATTTCCAGTTCCACCCAGGGCCTCCCCTCCCCTCCCCATATCTCCCATCTCTTATCCCCAAGAAGCATCCTGGAAAAAAGTCCTTCTGCAAGAGCCATTAATTCTCATGAGCCCCTGCAACTGCAGGGGCTCATGAGAATCTATGTCTCTTGCTTTTCAAAATAAGACCCCCAGTTAAAAATTAAATTTTAGTTTTGAAGTCTGCAATGTCCAGGCAGCTCAGTTCCCTGGACTCCCATCTGCAAGAAGTATAGATTTTCATGAGCCACTGCAGTCGCAGGGGCTCATGAGAATCTATGCCTCTTGCTTGCAGAGCTCGGCATTGGGTGTAAGTTATATGTCTGCGGTGTCCAGACCGTTCAGTTCCCAGGCTATGACTGATCCTATTTCCGGAATTTGCCCAAATTTTAGGCTGTTTGTTGAATCATCGGAAACCCCTTTATGTGGCACAGGCTGAATTTTTGAAATCATTGTAAATTTAGCGTCAAATATCACCATGGGTACAAAGTGGTTTCAGCAAGAGACAAATATCCTCATGAACCTCGCAACTACGACTGGGAAAAGAAGCTGGGTAGAATAGTCTTATATGAGACAAGAAAACATGGTTGTCAATCTGTTGCATAGGCGAGCTTTTGCAAAACAAAGCCTGCCCTGGAGCATTTAACTTTAAATAAAAGACTTGACAGCGTCACACACCAAACTGATCGGACACTATGCCTGAGTTGTCTTTGTAATTCCATTCCCTGAAACTGTCTCACGAATCCATCATCATAACTGCATCATCTTTCGGTTCACTGTGGATTTGAACAGGCCGAGAATCAAACCGTCACGTCGACAGGAAATGCTTCACATTAATTGACTAAACACGCAGGAGGACACGGATCACGGTCTGATGACTGGCTGGAAATGCGTGTCCCTCCCTCCCTCCAGGCCGGCTCTCATTCGTGTCTCTCACGGTACAGGTCGTTTGCACCTGCCTGCAAACCCACAATTAGCTGACTTTACAATCACAGTTGCAGTCCCCATAACTTCCTCACTAAGCCGAGGACCGAGACGTCCGACCAAGGGCACGTGGCATAGATTTTCATGAGCCCCTTCTACCGCAGGGGCTCATGAGGATCTGTGCCACTTGTAGATGGGAGGGTGTGACGCTAAGTGACGCTCGTTAAAAGTTTCGATGCCAGTGGAATTATAACAGAAGGAGGTCAATGCCTGAAGCACCTTTGGGAGAATATGTTTAGCAAGATGGGCTAGCTGTCAACAAGGCAAACAAAACGCCACCACCAATTTGGCTTGGGTTAACCCCTTCGTGCATGTAGCCACCGTTCAGTACTGCAGACAGTACCGGTGCCTGCATGCACAATGGTAATACAATTTTGACTGAATGTACCGGATCTTCATTTGCGTTTCCATTGAACATGAACCACAATTTGTCAGGGAGAAGAATAAATGAAAGTGTCATTCGAACAAACTGTCAAAGGCAGGGGTCAATTTTGACAGCAAATCAATTTTAAGTGGGAAGCGAGCACTTGTGGCAAGTAAGCCTTGCCCGTGTGTCCATGTGCTAATGGTTGCGCAGTTAACCCTTATCATTCGGAATACAACAGTGGGTGAAATACGTTTGACTAAAATAGTTCAAAGGTAGTGCCAGAATAGCTTGGCGCCTCTAGGCGCCATGCTATTCTGGCACCAACCTTGAACCAAAACCATTGGTCTATATCCTTATCTGTAAGTACTATATTGTAGCTTGCATATACCAGTGTACAAATTTGAAGCTTTTAGCCTCAGATGATATGGGTTAAAAAGTAAAAGCTGTGGCCCTGAAACTGAACTGAAGTTCACACAGTGTTGCATCGTTTCGTCGCTTCTCATAACAATAAAGAAACACTTATTTTCGCGTGTGCTGTTTGCTTGGCAGATTTGCAATGAGCAAATGTATTCTGTATAATACATGACTGATGGATGGGTGGGTGGGCGGATGGATGGATGGATGGATGGATGGATGGATGGATGGATGGACTGACTGATGGATAGATGGATGGATGGATGGATTAATTGATTGATTGACTGACTGACTGACTAATTGACTGACTGACTGATCGATCGATCGACCGATTGATTGATTGATTGATTGATTGATTGATTGATTGATTGATTGATTGATTGATTGATTGATTGATTGATTGATTGATTGATTGATTGATTGATTGATTGATTGATTGATTGAGTAATGCCCACCTCACCGCTGTAATAACGGACGGCCCTAAATGGGTGGGGGGTGTGGCGGTGGGGGTGGGGGGGTGGGGGGTGGGGGGGTTGGGTATGGGGGACATGGACGGCTAATTTATGTGGTGCACGACTTAAACGCTGATCAATGCAGGCGCACTGCAAGTGTGCTGTTTTGATGAGCCACATTTCAGCGGATATGCCATATAGAACAAGGTCGTATTTTTGCCTGGTCCACTGTACAATAAAAACATGATCTGCATTTTATGATTTTTAGCTTACAGTAATACCGAGTCCTCCATCCCACATCACACATTTCGACGTTAATAATATGGGCTTGTCTGTCCATATATTTTGGGCCTCATGTAACGTGCAAACCCACAGGCCTGCACTGAGTCAGTTGCATGAGTGAGCTGAGTCCGGCGCCAGCCACTAAGCAAGGTGCTCCGCTGTCGCGGAGCACCTTGCTTAGTGGCTGGCACAGGACTCAGCTCACTCATGCAATCATGGACCCCAGTCGCCAGTAAACACCTTATTAAAATTTTAGTCAAAGACCAAACTCCAAAGCACGAAAGGACCTCGTCAGTGGATACATGCGTGCGCGGGCCATATGAGACCGAGCTCGGCCCGAGGGCCTTTTGCGCTTCGGGATATGGTCAAGTCCGGCGGGACCTCAGGGTATCCAGACACCGGCCGCACACCATGTCATCGAGTCGTGGGATTTTACGATCTTATGTAGTTGTGAAGTCTGTGTCGTCAACTGTAATCATTGAGAACGAATGCCGTGACAAGGTCTGTTGTGATGTCTGGTTATGGTCAATCCGGACTACCTTTAATTGATTTTAACCCTCCTGGGGTAAGGAGTCTGGCGACTTAAAAACTTTATGACAATACAAACATTTACGGCCTTGTGATGCGCCGGCGAAACGCTAAAGAGCTTGTAACGAGTGCAATTATTACACCTCCATGCCTACAACACCTGGTCAAACTTACCCATACGCGTTGTGTGGGAATTCAGTCTTTAAAAGACAAATAAATCTGAAAAAGACATAGATGTTCATGAGCAGGCTGCCGGGGTTCGTGAGATTGTCACTTGCACGTGACTCATTGACATCAATGATCAGTGTTGCAGTACATATTCAACGTTGTTTCAGTGAGCAGTTGCGTATAAAGATATTTTTCAGGAAAAGGGGGGAGGGGGAGGGAGTAGACCAACCTCCCTCACCCCCCTTTTACTGCATAGTTACTTTCAACCTTTCAACCTCCCAAAAATCAAAATCAAAGAGCCAAAATGGGGGGGGGGGGGGGGGGGGGGCGGGGGGAGGCAGTACTGCAGCCTCGAATAAATCAAAAATAAACTTGTAATTGTCATTTCGAATGCATTAGGGGGGCGGGGGGGGGGGGGGGGGCGAGGGGATGCTCTGACTCCCGCCCCCACCCCCCCCATCCCCTCACCTCCGCCCCCCCCTCCCCCCCCCCGCCTTCTTCCGGGACCCACGCTCCGGTTCCGATAAGACAGAGACGCTACTTGGTGATCACTGGCCCCTGGCTTGTTCCAAGGCCGGATCAATCAGTTTTAAAGGGGGGGGGGGTGCTCAACTTTTTTTCCCTCTATTGCCAGATATATCAAAACACCACAACTGAAACTGTTCTAGGGGGTGCTGCATTAACATTAAAGCACCCCCCTCGTTCCCGGACCATGTTGTGGAAAGGCAGTAAATGATTTTGTAAAAAAAAAAAAATTAAGCCGAGGGGTGTGTATGTGGGGGGGGGGGGGGTTGCTGTAGTACCCCCTTGATCCGGCCCTGTGTTCTCTTTGTGTGTACTAAGTAAACAAACGGTCAGCCGGGCCGGACCGATATCGGTCGCAGTTGTACCGCGCAAAGCTGTGCGCGGGCCAATTGCGGTTGATGTCGGGTGTTTATTACACCTGTCATGGGTCAATATTTAGCGATCAGCGCCGGGCAGCTTGTTCTCGCGGCCGGTTTTATTTTTACAGACTGAGCAGGAAGAAGAACTTGTAGAAATTCACACGACTAGGTACAGGATGCTTAGGATGTAATGGCCGTCATTATAACACTCGTCACGACCATGAGACAATATTTGGTGATCAGCGGCTACGTCATTGTTCTGACGCGGGGTTTGATGCTGACGGCCGTCATGCGATGACTCAAACTTGAGCACGGTACGGCAGAGACCCATGGCATTTTTTTTTTTTTTTACAGGCAGCCCGGGTTCAGCGCTTGTAAGACCTGTAACGTATGACACCTTGCCACGAGGCGATATTTGCAGTGATCAGCTGTGTCGCAAAAGCCAGAAAAGAAAAGACTTAGAACAAACAGCTTTAGCTGCCGCGTCATGTACTCAGCCATAATCAAAACAGATCACTGCGGCACCGGCCCAGTGGGCCTCAGTCGCCGGGACTGACAACCGTACTGATATCAGTTGCCGAGTACTGTGATGCTGGCCTGTGATTTTGGACCTTACGGCTTTTCTTCTCGTATTGTAACCCATATAACCCCACGGTCGTATTTCTCAAATTTTGGAGGTGTCATCTAACGGCTATGTGCCGGTTGTAGGAGATGGATCGATCATGATAATTCGAGGGCAGTGCCAGATGAGCTTGGCGCCTTCAGGCTACAAGCTCATCTGGCCGCTACCCCTGAATTACCATGATCAATCCATTGATCTCCTAGTTACGTGGAGTTGGGGCTAAATGGGAATGACACATTTAGCCGCCCCGAAACACAACACCAGGAGATGGGTCGACCATGATAATTCAAGGTTAGTGCCAGATTAGCTTGGTACCATGATGGCGAAAACTAAGTTTGGGAAATGCAACAGTGGGGTTATATCAGTGGGAATAAGAATATTTTAAACTGTCGCTAATTTAGGCTTATCCGCTGTCACAGTACTCGTCGCCGTACATGTATGAACTCCCTAACCTCAGGGTCCATCTCAGTGTCCACAAGAGAGCGTGTTCAGTCCCAAAAGAAAAATCTTTTAAAGTATTTGTCAACAGCTTGTGCACATACGCCACATCAGTAAAACTATTACTTGTTTATTAACCTATTGGCTGTCGGTAACGCTTTGTATCCTGCCGGATTCACCGCGACAAAAAGCGCTACCGACAGTCAAAGGATTAATACAAGTGCAGGCTTGGAGCGCATATCTTGAGGGGTAGGTCTAGATTCCCCCCATTTTCTAACTCCAATCCTGACCAACAAAACGAAACGAAAAACTGAGCCGCGCCCGGGATGAAATGAACTGAAATACAAATACATTTCTAAGCTTGTCCTGCATTTGTTGATGAGTGTGGGACAGTAAAGCCAAGTCGTCTGCAAAATCGAGTTCGCCAAGCTGTGTCCACAGTGTCCACTGTATTCCGCTTCTTCTCTGCTCTGTGGTCCTCTTCATGACCCAGTCTATGGCCAGTAGGAAGAGGAACGGAGACAGCAAACACCCCTGCCTGACACCGGTTTTGACCCCGAGCTCCCTGGTGAACTGCCCTTCGTGGATCACGCGACATGTCATGCCATCGTAGCTGCTCTTGATTTAAAAAAAAAAAAAACCCTATTACTTTCGCGATTTTTCGATTCTGAAATATTAAATGCTATTTGTTTTATTTTGTTATCCGCACACTTCGACATTTCCAACAGTGTGAAACAAGGTTGTGTTCTTGCCCCCGTGATGTTCAACCTGTTCTTCACGTGTGTCCTGACCCATGCAGTACGCGACCTTAAGAAGTGAGTGTACCTGAAGTACAGACTAGACGGCTCTCTCTTCGACCTCCGTCGATTGAACGCCAGGATCAATACCACCGAGAGACTGATCCTTGAGGCGCTGTTTGCCGATGACTGTGCGCTGATGGCGCACACGGAGTCTGACCTCCAGACCATCGTCAACAGGTTCTCGGAAGCCTCTCGACTGTTTGACCTCACCATCAGTCTCAACAAGACCGAGGTCCTGCACCAACCAGCCCCAGGCACAAGAGCACCCCCACCCAAAGGCTAAGGCACCGAGCTGAAGACTGTCGACCATTTCACGTACCTGGGGAGCATCATCTTTTTTGACGGTACTATTGACAAGGAAATCGCAGCTCGCATCAGCAAAGCCAGCCAAGCCCTGAGTCGTCTGCGCACTCGTGTGTTGAATAATAACAACGTCCAGCTCTCCACCAAGATCAAAGTCTACAAGGCGGTAGTCCTCCCCAGCCTCCACGGCTGCTGTGAGTCATGGACGCTGTACAGAAAGCACATCAAACAGCTTGAACGTTTCCACGTGAGATCCCTGCGCTCACTCATGGGCATCAAATGACAAGACAAGGTCAGTGACAAACCTGAAAGTCCTGGACAATGCTGGCTTAGTGAGTGTTGAAGCCTTGATTTAAAAGACACAACTTCGCTGGACAGGTCATGCCTCAGTGTCTTACGCATGGATGATTCTCGCATGCCGGCGATTCTCCTCACTCGGCACAGGAAGCAACTGAAGGACGGCCAAAGAAACGCTTCATTGAAAGACTGCATAAAAGCGGACAGCCTCAAGTACTGGCGCGTCTTCCCGGTAAAGGAACTTAGTGAAGCACAAGCACAAGCCGACATCTGGCTGGCGCCGGTACCGCCACCAGGAAAGGCCGGCCTGCACGCTCTTTGAAAACAATCGGCGCGAACAGATCACCAGTGCCAGAGCCCCGAAAGCCCCGACAGCGTCGACCGACTCTCCCCACAGCGGCTACTGACGTTCCAGTGCCCCCATTGCCCTCGCAGGTGTGGCTCCAGGTTTTCGATGGTCTACCCCATTATGTTATCCCGTAATACCCATGCGCCATAAGGGTTTCCTAATTGACGGAAACACACGGAAAAGGCCGAACAGACGCAGCAATGGCGGAAACAAATACTCCACGTGCGCGTAGTAAACAAGAGAAAAGTGCGTCAAAACAGAAGAACAAACAATACGATTGGTACGAATGTGTGCTCTGCAGACGCGTGATACACAACCGTGACACGCAGCAGCATGAGGAAGCGTGTAAAAGCGGACAGAGGCTGGAACACGGATACATTTTGCGTGCAAAATTGCACGGGAAACTGACACTATCAAGCGTAGTGTCTGAGATTGTTGGTAAGATTTTAGAGTTTGTGTTGACGTTTCATGCGCACTTTAAGGCTAAACCACACACACAACATAAATGTCGGCAGAAAATCTCCAGATTTTGGAGGTGTCTTTGAAGACCACATACCAACTTTGGAGCCAGGACAATTTGGCGCATTCTTCGGCGCTCATTTTTCTGTCGCTACCCTTGCACTGCCCTGGTCAGTCCATCTCCTGTTTTAGTATGTCAAGGCAGAATGGGTTAATAATTCATCTTTAGTAAACTTCTCTGCAAGTGCATTATTTAACATAGGCTGAATTTGCATATATATAGGCTTTTGAACTGAGGCTACATTGCATACAGATTAGGAGATAGATCAACTATTGTAGTTCTCAAGGGTGGTGCAGGTGTCAAGCTATTCTGGCATGACTCTGGAACTATCATTGTCAAAATTGGTTCAAGCAATAGTGTATCAGGAGGAAAAGGGTTGAGCCATAGTGTCAAAATTGAAAGTTGTCCTCTGAAGACTACATTACTTACTGTTCATGAGATAGTTTGATCATGGTAGTTACTGGGTGGCATGAGGACAGCTTTGCGCCAAGCTATTCTGGCACAATCCTTGTATGATAATGGTCAAACAACATCTTGTTTACTGGGTCGTGTCTGAATGGGTTAATCTGCTTGTTTTCAGAGATATCCAGGGTACCGTCGTCCAAAAAGAACAGTGTGATCTACGTCCACCCTAGTGCAATGATACCATGCAATCTCGCTACTGGTTTTCCATGTGTGGTCAACAGCTGTTGCGTTCTTCTGGCTTGGCCATGTGAAAGACTGCCACCAGTCAGCATCGTCCTGCCGACTGTCATTGTGAAAAATTTGGAAGAAATGGGGCAGAGTGTAGAAGTTGGGACACTGGTCACTTTGGAAAATTTCTCTACTGCAGGTCGGGCCTCTGCAGAAAAGGTTGAGGTTGAAATAAGGTGATTTTATTTTCACTTTTTCTTCTGTAGAGTTAACCCTTTGCATGTCAGTAGTGTTTTTTGTCAGGATGGAATCATGACAAAAATCAATACCAACCCACAAAGGGTTAACCTGCGTGAATTGCTTCAGTCTGCTGATTAAAATAGGGCCGATCTCTTTGGCATTGATTTTCATGAGCCCCTGCACCTACTGTTCAGCAGAAAAGACTTGTATAACTATGTGAATGTGCATTTTCCACTGAATGGTATTATCAGCATCTGTCTACGGGTTAAGTCTTATCATTCAGAATACACCAGTGTGTGAAATAAGTTTGACTAGAATAGTTCAAGGTTAGTGCCAGAGTAGCTTGGCACCTCTAGGCGTCAGGCTATTCTGGCACCACCCTTGAACTCAAGCCATTGGTCTATATCCTTATCTGTAAAAAAAATACTATAATGTAGCTTGTGTATGGCACAAATGTACAAATTTGAAGCTTTTAGCATCAGTATGATATGGGTTAATTGTTTTTCTTGTTTTAGGCCAGCAAGAGGTGTTTTTCCAAAGAAAGATTTCATAGAACTACTTCCTTTCCTCATGGGTAAGCGACTACATAATTTTGAAGCAGTTTGCTTTGTCATGCTGATGATTAATTTTTAATTTTAGTAAACCCTTTTGCTGTCTCTAAAAGTATTCATTGCAACAACAAAAACACTGGGACAGTCAAAGGGTTAACATGGAAATGTGTCAGTGTTAGGTCATATTTCATCACACCCATGCATTTCAGGTGGGTTTTTTTTGTTACTTTTTGTGATTTATTTTTTCATTTCAAGTTTAACATTACTGTTGACTTTGCTTACTGATATTACAAACCTGGATTTAACAAATGCTTTGTTATGTTTAAAGTTCACTGCATCTTGAGTATTTCCTTTTGGTTAAATAATCGTCAGTTCATACTGTTTTTCTCCAGAGGGCAAGTACATCACAGAAGGAGGTGTGCACACATTGAATTATTTTGGACAGGACTGCATGATCTTTATCAAGAAAGTTTATCATCAGCATCTTTGTAAAAAGAAGAACTTTTCATCTTCAGGCTGTGCTGAGGCTGATGATGTGACAGATTTAGATTTGTCCTCTCTGAACATTTCTGATGTATCTGGCGATGTTTCTAGGTCTGTACTGTCTACTGGCACACCACTTCCCAACAGCTTTGCAGACAATTCGTCCTCACCACTGTCGCAAATGCCAGTCACAAATAACTACAAGAAACCTAGACAGTTTAGCACACCTATATTTGAACGCAGCAAACCGACACAATGTAATGATGTGGACAAGTTTGTGTTAGTGACTGCAGAAACAAGGTTTGTGGTCAGGCAGTCTGGTGAAGAGGTGGAAAAGAAAGTGATTGGGAAGAAGAAAGGAGTGCTTAATTGTATTGGAGGTTTGGACAAACAGATACAGACATTGCGAGAACTATCCAGGTCTCTGATGCAGACACCAACACATGGTCCAGGTACATATCGAGGAACTTAATTTTTCTTTTTTTTTTAAAGGCAAACACTAATCATTCGGAATACACCATTATGTGAAATAAGTTTGACGAAAATAGTTCAAGGGTAGTGCCAGAATAGCTTGGCGCCTCTAGGCGCCAAGCTATTTTGGCACTACCCTTGAACTAAAGCCATTGGTCTATATCCTTATCTGTAAGTACTATAATGTAGCTTGCATAATTATGGCAGTGTACAAATTTGAAGCTTTTAGCCTCAGTATGATTTGGGTTAACGCATTGAGCCTGAACCCTTTATGTTGGGCTTGATAGAGGGTAGTGTCAAATTAGCTTTGGGACATGCTCCTGTGCATAGCCAATCAGTATTACGCTTGAAATATCAAGGTTGATCATTTTGGTATCCTAAAAGCTGAATGTGTCAGTTTGTTCTGTGGGCCGCAAGATTCTGTCAAGGGTCAGGATACTATTAACACTTTGACTACTACAGGAATCACTACAAGAAAAAGTGCTAGTGACAGCCAAAGGGTTACAAAGGTGTAAATTAAAAATGGTCATGGAGGTTTAGGTTGCACATATTTGTACCCCCTCTCTCTCTCTACTGTTTGCTGTATTTTCCATTGTCAAATCAGTTACAATTTATACGCACAGGAACCAAATCCTGCGGAGTTTTGCTGTATGGACCACCAGGAACAGGCAAGACAGTGCTGGCCAAGGCCCTCGCTGATGAACTGCAAATCTTCACTGTTGAAATTCCTGTGCACTCAGTCTGGAGCAAGTAAGCTGCAGATGAAATTAATAAATAAATGTGTGAATTTATTTTTGTATTTTTAAATTGTGATAAAATGGTTATTGAACATCAGATCCCAGCTAATCTTGTGCTACCTATCGTGGCCAATCCTTCTCCCATTGCAGTGTCTTAACCCCGTCCATTCCAGCGGATGCTGATTGTGTTTCTGAAATCTTTGTTAATACGCCAGAGTATCCCAGGCATCTTAGGAACATGGATACAAAGTAGTATCCACAAGACATAGATCTTCTTTAGCCCTTGCAACTGCGGGGGCTCATGAGGATCTGTGTATTTATTTATGTTTTCTTTTTACAGAATCTATGGAGAGACTGAAAGGAAACTGTGTTCTCTGTTTCAAAGTGCTAGTGAGAGGTAAGTTGGACACATATTCTTTATGTCTTCTGTATTTTAAGAAGTGTAATTTTATTTTCATAGGTGTTCTGGTCTGTGTTTTTTGATTTTATGGCAAAAATCACGGACCAGCAGAAAATAGATTTACTATCAAACTTTTTCCTTTTTTTTTTACGGTTTCAGATCCTTAAGTCTGATAGTCCTAGACAATGTGCATGCTTTGTGTGCTGGTCGGTGACTTTAGATATTATCACCTGACAGAGTGACAGACCAGAACACAAACAATTTTAGCATCATGCTTTGTGGCTGCTTGTATGGTTTCAGATCGCCGAGCCTGATAATCATAGACAATATGGATGCTTTGTGTCCTCGGCCTGGTGCACACCAAACGGACTTGGAGAAACGCGTCACAACCACTGTTCTTAGTCTTCTAGATGGTGTGCTGTCTGTAAGGACATTTTCTTATATTTTTGTAATACTGGTTGGCCTCATTATTACATGCATCAGAATACTACAAAATCAGATCAGTGGGGTCCGGTCTGTGGTTCCAAGGGCGATACGCAGTGAGCGAAAAAATCCTCTGGCTGACTCCAGGCTTAGGTGGCCCACGCACAGCAGTGCACGGGCAATCTGAGCCTGGAGTCAGCCAGAGAACCTTTTGCTTACTGCATGGATTTTTCCTCACAGACTATGTTAATTTAGCATTGTGTTAACGTACACACCAATAGCGCAGTCTGACTGTACAGATGCCGGGTATGCTGATATAACAAAGCTGACCTGCACCATAAGCACGTTGTTTGTAGATAGAGAAACAATGTATGATCTAATGTACTTATGAACACTAGCAAAATCTACTTGACAACCCATAACATGCTTTATGCTTTATTATTATTACATACGCCCAATGCGCTATCTTAGGTAGATAGGAATTGAGTAACTATTTAGTGGGATGATTTATAGATCTGAGCCTTGTAGTTGTAGAAAAAATTCATTATGTGCATGTTATTTATTTGATTTGCAGAAAAATTAACAATGAGCTTTTACTTCGCCTTTTGGCTGTTAGTTGTAGTCACCTCCTCAAAAGGGGCTACCAGCAGCGAGAAGGTAATATAACAGAACAAGTTTTTATTTCACATTTGTAAAATAATTATTTATGCAGGGAATTTCCGAAAACCCTTGCATGGTGCTGGGGATTACCAGTGATAAAAACAGCATTGACCCTGCCCTGCGCAGACCTGGTCGCCTTGACAATAATGTTCAGACAGCTGTGCCAAACCCTAAAGAGAGACTGCAGGTCAGTAATTACAGCAGCTATTATGTACTTCTCACTGTATAGCATGGTGTCTGATACTACATGCACAGACATTTGGCTCCCACAAGGGTGCCCAATGGACAAAAAGGTCTTTGGCTCTTTTAGTGGTGATACCATTAATTTTTGGCACTAATGCCAGTGTACGTACAATAACTTTGATCAGTGCAGCATATTCAGTTGGGAGGGATTGTATTTGACATTCATATTGTTTCAGTACCAGCATACATAATTTTTGTTTTCTTCAGATTTTGAGGAACCTTGTCCAAAACAAGCCACACAGGTTAACCGATTTGGAATTGAAGGACATGGCTGATGCTACACACGGGTTTGTTGGTGCTGATCTTTTTGGTCTTGTCAAGGAAGGTATGTACAGTGGAACCAGTTTTGAGGAACTATCTTTTTTTTTGAAGAAGAAGAAGAAAAGATTTGTCTTAACCCATTCAGCCCTGACGCACTACAGCAGGAGATGGAATAACCTTGATAATTCAAGGGTAGTGCCAGATTAGATTGGCGCCTTCAGGCGCCAATCTAATCTGGCACTACCCTTGAATTATCATGGTCAATCCATCTCCTGCAACTGGTACATAGTCATTAGGCAACACCTCCAAAATTCGAAAAATGGGACCTTGGGGCTAAAGGGTTAAAAGACAGGTGCGCTTTATTCTACACTAGTACTAAAGGGGAAAAAGTGTTTCCTGTCATTAATGACCATTATTTAGGTGGCTGTAGCTGTGGCTGTAGCTGTGACTGTGGCTGTAGCTGTGACTGTGGATGTAGCTGTGACTGTAGCTGTGACTGTGGCTGTAGCTGTGACTGTGGCTGTGGCTGTAGCTGTGACTGTAGCTGTGACTGTAGCTGTGACTGTAGCTGTGACTGTGGCTGTAGCTGTGACTGTGGCTGTAGCTGTGACTGTGGCTGTAGCTGTGGCTGTAGCTGTGACTGTGGCTGTAGCTGTGACTGTGGCTGCAGCCACCTAAATGATGGTCTTTAATGACAGGTGATCTCTCGCAACGATGGTCAGTCAAAACAGGTTCTGCTGCAGCTTTGTGCAAATGCAGTTTTTATTGCAGCCATGCATATGTCTTGATAAATAAACACACAGTGACTATGATATCTGAGCTTGTTGGGGTTAGGTATTTTTTAGTTCCCAGGGTCACCCTGGTCAGCCCCACAGGGTGGGTTTTTCTCTCTATTCTGGGGCATGTGTTTCTGCCTACCCTTTGTCCATTCACCTGTATTTGCCTTTTTAAAACTCTCCCTACTGTCTGCACTGCCTGTAGCTCTTGATATTGGATGTGTGTTGCTAAATGGTCTTAGCTTTATTTAGGCCCCATGTGTTAGGTTTATTTAACGTATTTGACCGGCTGGCGACATACATTCAATTTTCTGTTTAGTTTTTTTTTCACAAGCAGTGCAGGCACATCCTGAGAAAGCCTTGTTGCTGTCGGGACGTTAAGCAATGTACAATCAATCAATGTACAATCCTTACAGTTACATGAAGGCATAGTTGCATCTGAGCCTTTGATTTAGCTCCACTGATTTATTCTGATGTATTGACAATCAAAGCATGTTCTGGTGTGTAAGTGTATTGTCCTTTGTGCGAATGGATTCGTCCTTATTGTGTTTGTTTAGCTGCTGGTCTTTTATTTATTGTTCCTTCCTTTTCATTTCACAGCTTGCATCCTTGCCATAAAGCGTAGCATTGGTCAAACATCCAGTGAAGAACCAGTATTAACTAAAGAAGACCTGTTGACTGCCTTGAGGAGTCTTTCTCCCAGCACCATGAAGGAGATGAAGCTGGACGTGCCTCAGGTTAGATCTGTACACATTTACCCTTAACACATTCAAGATGTGCGGCATTCAGATATAATAGTAATACAGCGCTTTTTTTATAGCGTCCTTCCCCGCTTACGCAGGCTTGGAACACTTTACAAATGATTATAAACACACACAATAAACTACAAATCACAACAACAAAAACAGTTGAGGTATACTAACCACAGTCTTTCACACAACGAACACATTCTGTTTACAGTAGCACCATCCAAAAATCACATGATGGGAAGCAAAGGAAAATTAACACTGATATGCCAAATTAAAAAGATAAGTTTTCAGGTTGGTTTTGAAGACTTGAGAGTGTCGGGGATTGATGGACATGGGGAGGTAGAGAGTTCCACACATGAGGGACCTGGTACTGAAAAGAATGAGCATGTGCAGTCTTCAAGTTAATTCTCGGTTGGACCATTAATTTCTGGGAACAAGAATGTAGGCTACGGGAAGGGTTATGAGAGCAGAGACTGGAGGAGAGGTACAGAGTGTGTTGTCATAGTGCTTATATGCCAGGGTAGCCAGTTTATATTCAATTCTCTCTTTGTCAGGAAGCCAGTGGAGTTGTTTTAATAGAGGGGTCAGAGCGTTTCTTGAGAAGAATTAATCTGGCTGCATTGTTTTGAATGCGCTGAATGCGACATAGTTGATCTGAGGTGATGCCTGCAAGAAGCAAATTGCAATAGTAAAGACCAGAAAGGACGCGAGAACAGACAAGCTGTGCAATGGTCTTTTCTGTCACAAAGGGTCTTATGATGCTGAGTCTATGTAGTTCTAAGTAGGCAGTGTGACTAATGTGGCTAACCTGCCTCTCCATAGACAAGGTAGAGTCGAGGTAAACATCAAAATTCTTCAGCTCTGCTTTAAATGGAATTTTGTGGCCACCTATGGTTATGTGATCAATACAAGAGACAGAGGTACGAGCACGAGTACCCACAATCATGCTTTCAGTTTTGTCATCATTCAATTTGAGCTTATTAGAAGTCATTCAATCTTAACTTCACTAATGCAGTTTTCCATGCTAGAGACAACAGTTTGGAAGTTCTGCAGGTGATCCGCCTTAAGAAGCTGAGTGTCGTCAGCGTATTTGTGGAACTCAGAATTATGTTTTATAATGTGATGTGAGACACGGGTTCAGTATATAGTGAGAAAAGCCGTGGACCCAGAACCGATCCCTGCGGTACACCGAACTTCAGCTTTACCAGCTGAGAAAGAGCACCATTGATGCTTACAGACTGGTACCAGTCCTCAAAGTAGGACTTAAGCCATGCAAGTGCAACACCTGAAATACCAAAGGAAAAATGTAAACAATCAAGAAAAATTGTGTGATTTAAGGTGTCAAAAGCAGCTGACAGGTCTAAAAGTGACAGCACAGACACGTCCGACATCAGCATGAGTAATCCGTTTTTTTGTGATGTGAAGCAAAGCAGTTTCTGTGCTGTGATACTAACTCTAAGCAGACTGATATAACTCTAACAGGCCATTTCTACTCATATGACCAACCAATTGGCTGAAAACAACTTTCTCCAAAATCTTGGACAGAAAATTTAGGTTAGATACCGGTCTGTAATTTTTGAGTATGTTAGCATCTAGTCCAGCCTTTTTCAACAGCGGGATCACTACAGCCTGCTTAAATTGCTGAGGGACGGATCCGGACATCAGAGATGTGTTGATAATCCTGGTGATAACACCAACCAGTTAATCAAAACATGACTTCAATAGGTTTTGTGGGCATGGGATCAAAAGAACAAGATTTTGCTGGAGAGGACAAAATAAGCTTTTTCACGCTTTCCTCTGTAACAGGAGTTAAATTGTCAAGCAAGGGACCACTGTAAGAGACAAAGGTCGCACTGCCAGAAGAACAATTAAGTTCTTCACGAATTGTGGCAATTTTAGAGTCAAAGAATGTACAGAACTGGTCGGGAAGTTCATCAGTTGAGATGTTACTTGGAAAAACTAGCTCAGATGGCTTCCCGAGCAGTCCATTGATGATACTGTACACTGACGGCCAGAAGTACATTCCTCAAGCTTGTGGCAAAGAAATGTTTTCTTGGCCGCAAGCTGTGAGGACTTCAATATTGAGCGCTGCTTCACAAAAATCTGTCTGAATAGTAAGACCACAGGATCTCCACTGTTTGTTTTCTCAAAATACATTACCGATGGCATTACTATATGGAATACACTCTATAGCCTATCGATTTCAGCCCAAAGTTTTGTCCCCTACACAAGTGGTGAGGAGACACCAGGGATCCAGTCATAGGAGCCCCGGGTGGCCTCCCCTTACCATCCTATCTGGGCATGCGTAGGGCGAAGCCTGTCGGTTTCATTCTTAGATCGACCGTGTACAGTCGGGTTTTTGCCTTGTTACGGTCTTTTGACTGGTGTCTTCTGTGGTTTATAACTATGAACGTTTTGGCATTTTGCCGTTATGGATTAGACTTTCTCCTTGGACTCAGTCCCCCACCCTGGTCTGCCCTGGGGGACTTGGGTGGGGTTAACTACTTTTTAGTTTCCAGGGTCACTTTGGTCAGCCCCACAGGGTGGGTTTTTTCCTCTATTTTGGGGAATGTGTTTCTGTCTAACCTTGGTCCATTCACCTGTATTTGTCTTTTTAAAACTGTCCCAACTGTCTGCACTGCCTGTAGCTCTTGAAATTGGATGTGTGTTGCTAAATGGTCTTAGCTTTATTTAGGCCCCTTGGCATAGGTTTATTTAACATATTGGACCGGCTGTTTATTTTTTTGTTTCTTCAAAAACGTTACCAATGGTATTACTGATAGGAAGACATACTTAGCCTCTCAATTTCAGTCTCCAAAATTGTTGTGTGTTGCTACACAACCAGGGACATAACTCTAGCAAGCTGCTACCCAATCCCCTGAGTGGCCTCCCTATCCTCCGGATAGCCTCCCTTCTCAAACTCGCGAGAGTCCGTTATTACCAGTTATATACTTAGCTTCCATTTTGTTCGGTTCAGTTATTTCGGTCTCCGTGTTTCCTCGTCTTCTTCGTTCTTTCTTGTCGGTTTAGATCTTTTCCCGATGGCCAGGTAAGGCCTCGGACATTGTCTCGCCCGGTGATTACAGCTTACTGGGGCAATTTCTGTGGAATTACGGTGTTTTGGCTTTTCTTTTCGACTTTGTCTCCGTCGGTCGGTTGCAACGGTCGTGTACTAGACTTCATGGCCCCGAGTCCTGCGCGGTTATCCTTTGTTTACATGATTTGTTGCAGTAACTAACTCCAAACTTGTCCTGCCTGCCGACGGATTTACATCTTAGATGCCTTCCCTGTTCGGGCTGCGCTTCTGATAACACCTGCGCTACGTGCTCCATTTGGGAAGAGGACCGTTGGTCTCAGATGTGGAGTTTTTATCGTCGCCAGCGCCCCATCCCTTCTGCGGCTCTGGTTCCACCAGCCCCTCCCAGCCGCAGTTGCTGGTTTGTCCAGGCACTCTCGGTCCCCAGACTCCATTCGCTCCCTTAAACTGCACTCCCGCTCACAGGTGACGGGACCCTTGGGGTATCTTGGGGCGGTCCGTGGCGCAGTGGTTAAGGCGCCTGCCACCAATGCTAAGGGTGCGAGGTTCGATTACGGGTTCCGGCGTCGGGTTTTTCTCCTCTAGTAAGTGTCACCGTTAATTCGGGCGGACCGTCGGGGGTTCTTTCTCCGGGTACTCCGGCTGTTCCTCCCCCACGACTTTGGTATCAGTTTCAGCCCACTTAATCAAATTTCAAATACAAATGATTTTGAATTTCCAAAAACTACAGTAGCTCGCTTGAGCTTGCCCTTAGCACCACGTGAATGTTCTGTGTATATGTACTAGTACAGTGTGTGAGTGAATGCGTGTGATTCACGTGAGCGTGCTTGTTGGGTTCAGTTCGCGGCGGCACTTTGAGCCGATTTTCAATTGGGATAAAGCGCCTATTTAATGCGCTTATTATTATTATTATCTTCTCCTATCCCCCCGGCCAAGGCGACAGACGCTGTCCCTTCTGCTGTGGGAGGTAAGTGCTTTTCCAATCCATTACATTCTCGCTCTATGGAGCGCCGTTTACTATCAATCCCACGCACCCGCTTTACGGAGACGGGTCACTCGCGGCGACTATCAGTCCCGCACACCCGCTCTACGGAGATGGGTCACTCGTGACTTCCCCCTCTCCCTCGGGGAATGGGACACCGGCACCCGAAAGACCCTGGCGCGGTTACCGATCAGCCAGGTGTGTCCTTGCCCACCTGCACCTTTGCGCTCAGCGTCACCATAGGTCGTCACACCACGACTCTTTGCATGGCGCTGCTGGGATTCCAGTGTCCCCTTGCGCACTGGCTCGGAGCATACCTCTCGGCGCAGATCTCGCCGCTCTCATCTGCTGGATTCACCTTCCTCCCGGGACGTTCAATCTCGTGGTCGCCTTCGTAAACGGACAGAATCTGACCACCCTGTTCCTTGCAATTTGTCGGTCGCGACGCTCCCCTCTCGGATGGGTTGATTTGCGTCATCCTGTTCTGCCTTCCCCTCTGCGCCACGGCCAAGATCTTCTTGTCCCAGGACGGGAGCGGTCCCATTCGCGGGTTTCTTCCCGCCACGTTACCGCAACGTCGACTGCTTCCGGAGAATAGACCCCTCAGTCCCTCCCCTGGGAGGCATCGGTCTTCTCCCTTTTCACCTTCTGCTTCCTCCGGGGACAGTCCTCTCACTTGGGGACGTTTGCGTGGTCCCTCCTCGCCCACCCTTCGGCGGAGTCCTCTGGCCGTTCCCCATCATGTGGACAGTCGTGCGGCTATCGTATGTCACTCGCTCTCCAATATTCCGCATAATCCTCGACAAGTCCCGGAGGCTTCGGCTGACGACGTTCTCAGTATTCACCCTCGTGATTCCGCCTCCACTTTCGGAGTTGTTGGAGACTATCCTGCGTCCCCACTTTCCCTGCACGCGGACTCTCCATACGACGATTCGGACTCCAACGTCGCTCCGGGTATCGTGACGCGGCGATCGATTAAAGTGGCCTCGGAACTCATTCTTCGTTTCTTTCCTCCTGACGTTTGTCCGCCAGCTCCTCCTATCAAGCGCAAGGCTTTGGCTTCTGTGGATGCTCTCCTTCCTCCTAAGCACCTTAAGTCTCTCCCACAACCACCCGGTTTTCGCGATCTCACGGACGCCTTTTCGGCACAGTTACCTCTCACCAGTTCGAAGGACTCTGTTTTCTTTTCTGAAGCCAGGTGGCCGGTGGGCATCGATATCCGTTTTCACCAGAGCTGGTACGCAGGTCACTCTCAGTTTTCGTGCCCTTTACCCTCACTGGATCCCGATGCGGATTTTCAGGCGGGGGGGTCGCCGCGCCGCCTTTTCTCGGGTTCCTCGTGTTGATAAGACTGCTGTCCTCATTCACAACACCCTGGCATGCTCCAGTTTCCTCGATCTAGCGACACAGGCGATTGTTCGGGTGCTGGAGGATAATTGGGACCCTCGTTCTACTGCTCCTTTTCGTGACATCCATTCTTTGGCCGTGGTGGCCAACCGGGCATCTTACCACGCCTCAACCAACGCGATGGCTGCCGCCATCAACTGCGTCTTAATCCGGAGAGATGCTGTGCTCGAATCTTGTGTGGGGTTACCTTCGTCTGTCAAATCCCAACTTCATCAGGCTCCTATCGGGGGTCCTTTGCTTTTTGGCCCCACCTGGCAGGCTGTTAAAGAGTCACACAAGGATATTTGGCCTACGTCTCGCATTTTTTCGCGCTTTCGTTCGGCCCGCAAGGCCGTGGGTCGCGCCCTGCAGTCCTTCAGATCCGTCTCACGTCCCGCGTCCAGTGTGCCTTTCGGCTCTTCCCGCCCCCCCCCCCCCCCCCCCCCCCCCTCCCCCCCCCCCCCCCCCCCCCCCCAGTTTGGCCGCTCCCGCGCACGGCCAGCCCCGGCCTCCTCTTGGCCTGGTCGGGGCCGGTGGCCCGGTCGGGGGAGGGCCCGATGACTCTCTTCCATTCTTGCCCCCGCCGACCTCCCTAGGATTGCCGGTCGGCGGGCGGCTCTCCCGGCACGGCGACACGTGGCGGTCACTGTTCCTGGACGATCTTTGGATACTCTCTACAGATACAGAGGGACTCCATCTCACTTTTCAACGCCGTCCGTCTCTGCGGCGCTCCCCGCTTTGGACTCGGTTGTCGAGCGACCGGGTCAAAGTGGCGGTGCTGCAGGGGGAGGTGGCTGCTTTACTTCAGAAATCCGCCACAGAAGTGGTCCTACGACACGACTCTCCGGCCTTTTACAGTCGTTTCTTCATTGTTCCAAAATCAGACGACACTTGGCGTCCTGTGATCGATCTTTCGGCTTTGAACAAGTTTCTGGCCGCTCCTTCTTTCCGTATGGAAACTACCAGAGCTCTCCGTGCCGCGGTCAGGCCCATGGATTTCGCTGTCAGTCTCGATCTGGCCGATGCATACCTCCACGTGCTCATGCATCCTTCGGCTCGCCGTTACCTGCGCTTCGCCTTCCGCGGGGTGGTTTATCAGTTCCGGGCCATGCCATTCGGTCTAAACATCAGTCCCTGGGTCTTCACCAGGATCATGGACGTAGTGGTCGCACACGCTCGGCGGTCCTCTCTCAGTCCGACCTTGCACTACCTCGACGATCTGCTGCTCCGAAATCAGGTCGAGTCCCGCTTGTTCACCGACAGGAACACGCTACTCGTCCTTCTTCACCATCTTGGCTTCCTGGTCAACTTCAGCATATCGGACCTCTTACCGTCCCGCAGCTTTATTCATCCAGGTATGGATTCGGACCGACTTGAACCTGGTGCGACTTCCTCAGGCGCGGATCGAGAAATTAGCGACTTTGGCTATGCAGCTGTATCGTGCCATGGATGCTCCAGCGCGGACCTGGTTGCAGTTGTTAGGCCACGCACTTACTTCCTCTCGGTCGACCTCTACTCACGACCGATTCAGCTTCATCTCCTTCTCCTCTGGCGTCCGTCTTCAGGGGATTTAGAAGCCCGGGTGCCTGTGTCTTCCCTGGTCCGTCCCTATCTCCTCCGGTGGACATACCACTCTTGGTTAGCGTCAGGAGTTCTCCTAGCGTCCCCGCTACCCTACCTGTCAATCTGCACAGATGCCAGTCTCTCTGGTTGGGGAGCGCTCCTCCTCCCGGACTTCCACAAGACAGTGGGTCTTTGGCCACCGGATGTGGTGGGCAAACACATCAACTGGTTGGAGTTGAAGGCGGTTTGGCTTGCTCTCATCGCCTGGGAGACGCACGTGTCACACCAGGAGGTCTTAGTCCTCTCCGACAACTCGACTGTTGTGGCGTATATTCAGAAGCAGGGCGGGACGCGTTCTCCTTCTCTGTGCATCCTTCTGTTCCAGCTCCTTATGTGGTGCCAGGATCGGGACATCTGGCTGCGGGCGCGTCACATTCCGGGACGGCTAAATGTGCTGGCGGATTCTCTGTACCGTCCGGACCAACTTCTCCATACCGAGTGGACTCTCCGTCCCAACCTGTTTCGCATGATTTGTGTCCACTGGGAGACGGCCATGATCGACCTGTTCACGACGCGGTGGAATACACAACTCCCCCTCTTCGTCTCTCCATTTCCCGACCCGCTTGCGTGGTCGGTAGACGCTCTCTCCATTCCTTGGGAGGGTCTCCTGGCCTCCCTCGGTACTGATCCCCAAGATTCTCCTCAAGCTTCACGGCTGCAACACAGTGCTGTTCTTGGTAGCCCCATTCTCTTGGAACAAGAGCTGGACCACAGATCTCCTGAGTCTCGCCACGGATCCACCGCTCCGGCTTCCAATGCCACGCATGATATTGAAGCAGCCTCGACGAGATCTTTTTTTACCCTTGCCCGGAGAACCTTCACTTACACGCCTGGAGGTTGTGCGGCGTGCCCTCATGGCTCAAGGTTTCTCGGATGCAGCGGTGGTGGCTATCGCTTCAGCTCGACGCCCTTCCACCAGAAAAGTTTATGAACCCCACCCGGGTCTGCCCTGGGGGACTTGGGTGGGGTTAGGTATTTTTTAGTTCCCAGGGTCACCCTGGTCAGCCCCACAGGGTGGGGTTTTCTCTCTAGTCTGGGGCATGTGTTTCTGTCTACCCGAGGTCCATTCACCTGTATTTGCCTTTTTTAAACTCTCCCTACTGTCTGCACTGCCTGTAGCTCTTGATATTGGATGTGTGTTGCTAAATGGTCTTAGCTTTATTTAGGCCCCATGTGTTAGGTTTATTTAATGTGTTTGACCGGCTGGCGACATACATTCAATGTTCTGTTTAGTTGGGTTTTTTTTTTTCACAAGCAGTGCAGGCACGTCCTGAGAAAGCCTTGTTGCTGTCGGGACGTTAAGCAATGTACAATCAATCAATCAGAAAAGTTTATGAGGGAAAATGGAGGGTTTTGCAGTCTTTGTGCGGTACTAGACACCTTTCCCCCACCTCTTTGACTATGCCACAGCTAGCTGAATGCTTCCTGTGGCTCTTCCTGGGTCAGTCCCTTGCACCTATTACCATTCAGGGATACCTCTCTATGGTGGCTGATACTTACCGCCATTTGAGACTACCAGATCCCGGTTCTTGCAAAGATCTCGCCGACCTTATGGCTCATTTTGACCTGCAGCAGCCTGTGATGCGCTCCCTACTGCCTCGATGGGATCTCGCGTGGGCATTAACATGGCTGAACACTACTCGTTTTGAACCCCTGCACTTGGCGTGGTTCTCTGACTTAACTCGAAAAACGTGCTTCCTTCTGGCTCTGGCCACTGCCTCTCGCGTGAGTGAACTTCACGCTCTCTCAGTACACCCGTCTTGCCTGCAACTCCGGGTCGATGGCTCTGTCCAACTCCTCACTAGTCCTTCCTTTTTGGCCAAGAACAGGCTCCCTTCAGCCGCCCCTCAACCCATCACTATTCGTCCATTGCTGGGCCCAAATACGCTCCAGGACGTACGCCAACAAGACCCAGTCAGGGCGTTAAAAATTTACCTCCGCTGGTCAAAGCCCCTACGGCGAGGACGTTTACGCCTCTTCCTGCCCTTATCTCTGGGCAGGAACGATATTTCTGCTCAGACAATATCCGCTTGGCTGCGCAGAATCATCAGATCTGCTTACGATGACCTCTCGACGGAGGAAGCGAAGAGGTTGCAGATTCGAGCACACGAAGTCCGGGCTGTCTCCACGAGCGTCGCGTTCGACCACAACTGCGCCGTGAGGGACATTATGGCAGCTGTGGGCTGGAGGGCAGAATCTACTTTTGCCCGTTTCTACTTCTGTGACCTGTCCGGCCAGAGACACACCATGGCACAAGTGGGGGACATTGTGGCGGCTCAACACTCCCTCACGGCGCGGGATGCGCCATAGGTTATACTTAACTGAAGTTGTCGGGAGTGTGCCTTTGCAAGGGACCTAGCTAAGCAGTTACCCCATGGTGAGTTTTGGGGCGGCACCCTCCTCCTCTTCGCCATTCTTCTATCAGTAATTCCATCGGTAACGTTTTTGAAGAAACAAATGTATTTTTCTTTAAAATAATTTTTTTCTAAAAATACTTACCGATGGTATTACTCAAATTTCCCTCCCACCTTCCCCGCTTGCCGTCTGTCTGCTAAGATATAACTGGTTATAACGGACTTTCGCAAGATTGAGAAGGGAGGCTATCCGGAGGATAGGGAGGCCACTCAGGGGATTGGGTAGCTGCTTGCTAAAGTTACGTCCCTGGTTGTGTAGCAACACACAACAATTTTGGAGACTGAAATTGACAGGCTAAGTATGTCTTCCTATCAGTAATACCATCAGTAAGTATTTTTCGAAAAAAATTATTTTAAAGAAAAATACATTTTTTCACAAGCAGTGCAGGCACGTCTTGAGAAAGCCTTGTTGCTGTCGGGACGTTAAGCAATGTACAATCAATCAATCAATCCTTGGACTCAATGTGCTTCGTTGGTGTGTTCTACACTTTCAGCATTCTACTGTGTGTGGACTTAGCGCCGACCGGTTCCGACCGGTGTTGACTTTCAGTGAACTTCGTCCTTAGCTGCGGCCTTGGGTCTCGTCTTGTGACTTTACTCTCCCTCGTGACTTTGTGCCTCGTGGAGTGAGTTCGGCGCTTGGGTGTGTTCCGCCCTGTGGACAGTGTGCAGCGGACGCTATGGCGGCTTCTACTTTGAAGTCTTGCCTCCTTTGTGGGGATTTCCAGTGGCCTTCTGACGCTCACGACGCCTGCCTGCCGTGCTCGGGCTGCTCTTCCGACAGGATGTGTGACGTGTGTGCCGAGTGGAGTGAGGACTGGTGGTCTCAGATATGGGATTTCTACAGATGTGACCTTCCTTCCCGGACCCGACAGTCTCCCCAGACTTCTCTGCAGGATGGCGTCGCTCCATCGGCTTCTCGGGCCCCACTTCGGTCCGTCTTCCGGGTCATCCGGCCCGCAGGTAAGTCCCCTTCGTTTACCGTAACCACGCAGGAACTATCTCCCCGCTCCGAGTCTTCTGAGCAGGGCAAGCGAGTATCAGAGTCATGCTCCCCACACTCCATTTCCTCTGTACGTGGCTTGAGCCCCTTGAGTCTGCTCACCCCCCGCTCCGAATTGCCCGAGCGGGCCAGGCGAGCTGAGCGTTCGTCCACTCCCTCCCGCTCCGTTTCTCCCGAGCGATCCCAGCGTGACGAGCGCAAACGTAATAAGAAAGAAGTAGGAAGAGAGGCTATCCCTCACGCTCCGAGGCATCTGAGCGTGACCCAAGGCCCATAGAGGTGCTGCCCCCCCCACTCCGAATCATCCGAGCGGGCCCGGCGAGCTACATTTATGTCCCCCCCCCACCCCCCCCCACCCCCCCGCCTCATATTGACCAGGCGGACCCGGTGTGACTTTGATACACGTCCCCCATGCTCCGAGGCTTCTGAGTGGGGGCCGCGTTCCCAAATTTGGTCCCCTTCCCGCTCCGTTCTGACTGAGCGGGCTTGGCGAGACACTTTACTGTCCCCTCCCCGCCCCGAACTTTCCAGGCGGACCTGGTGTGACTCGGACACTAACTCTCAGGACCGGATCCGCGGCGTCGCTGTTAAGCCCCCTTCCCGCTCGCGTTCCCCCGAGCATGCTTGGGGAGCCAGGGTTCCCCTACCGCCTACCCTCTTTCGTTCGGAGCGCGGTCCCTGGCACCCGCGATCCCCTCTCCGTCCTCGTGTCATCCCCAACAATAGCAGTTCCCCCTCCCCTCACGGTTCTGTGAGTTGGGGGCTTCCAGAGCCAAGCTTCACCTTTGGCCCTCGTGCGTCCGCGTGGGCCGGGCGGGTTTCGCGGGCGGCTCCACCTATCCTTCGCACGCACCCTCGCCAGTCACCTTCGGCGGACCAGCGCTTTCGAAGCCGGTCACCCCTCCATGTGGCTTCACGTGATAGGCGGCCTTTGGACGTAGACCTGGACGTACTCAGCCTACATCCAGCGGATTCGACTTCGGCCATCTTCCTGCGGGACTCATCCTCCGGGTCTCCCGACTGCCTCTCAGCTGTTTCGTTGGTCTCCTCCTCTTCTAAGGATGTCGGCCCTTCGCTCGGCTCACAGACGGTCCGTGCCTTGGGAGAGGCCTCCCGTCTTATCTCAAACTTCCTCCCGCCTGACTTCTGTCCACCTTCACCCTCTCTGAAGAGACAGGCTTCCACCATGGTTGATGCGCAGAGGCTGGTCAAGCTTCGCAAGTCTCTCCCTCAGCCAGCCGGCTTCCGGGATCTCGCTGAAGCGTTCTCCTCCCAGCTCCGCCAGGACACCTTCGGCGACAATGGGTTTTTCTCAGATTCGTGGTGGCGGCAGGGATTAACATGAGTTTCCACCAAGCCTGGTACGCTGGACACTCCCAAGCCTTCGCCGTCCCTCTTCCTACGTTGGATGCGGCAGCCATTAACCAGGCTCGCGGGCGCAGGGTAGTCCAGAATGCATGGCCTCGCCCGCTTGACAGGATCGCGTCCTTAGTTCGGAACTCGCTAGCGTGCTCCAGGTTCCTGGATTTGGCTACTCAAGCGGTGCTGCATTGCCAGGAGGACACTTGGGACCTGGAAGCCTCGTCCCCACTCTGTGACGTCCAGTCCATCCTAGTAGCTGCTAACCGGGCCGCCTACCATTCCTCAACCAATGCCATGGCAGTGACTGTGACCTCTGTCGGCGGGACTCCCTTCTGCGACTCTGCACAGATCTCCCCAAGACGGTGAAGACTCAGCTCCGCCAGGCTCCCTTCGGGCGGTTCCCATCTGTTTGGAGGCACGTGGCAGACAGTTAAGGAAGCGACCAAGGATCTGTGGCCCCGTACTGCCTCCGCCCCCGCCTCGTCTCGCTTTCGCGCTACCCGCTCGGCAGGGGATCGTGCCTGACAGTCTTCCAGACCCACCTCGCTTCCAGTCAGCGTTTCCCGTGGTAGGGCTCGCCCCCTTCAGGCTTCACAGTCCTTCCCCACCTCCCACTCCTCTTGGTCCCACGGCGCCCACTGACTTCTCCCCGCCCCCCCCCCCCCTCCGCCCCCGCCGACAGTTCTCGGGTCTCCAGTCAGCGGGTGGCTGGCCAACTACAGCAACCATTGGAGATCCCTGTTCCCAGACGACCCTTGGATCATCTCGACTGTTTCCTCAGGCCTTCAGCTTTCATTCCAGTCCCCTCCGCCGTTACGCAGGTCCCCCTTGTGGACCCAGGCTCCATTCGACCGACTCCAGGCAGAAGCTCTGCACGGAGAAGTAACGGCCTTACTCAACAAAGCAACGACAGAAGTGGTCTCTCGACAAGACTCGCCGGCGTTCTACAGCCGCCTCTTTCTCATTCCCAAGCCAGGGGGCAAGTGGCGGCCAGTCATCGACTTGTCAGCGCTAAACAAGTTCATTTCGGCTCCACACTTTCGGATGGAGACAGCCAGGATTCTCCGCGCAGCCGTCCGGCCGATGGACTTCGCGATCAGCCACGATCTGTCAGACGCTTATCTTCACGTACCGATTCATCCGTCATCTCGCCGGTATCTACTTTTTGCCTTTGGCGGGGTCGTATACCAGTTCCGAGCCCTCCCCTTCAGCCTCAACTTTAGTCCTTCGGTTTTCACGAGGCTCTTCGACGCGGTGATGGCCTGCTTCCGCCAGCGATCTCTGAGTCCGGCCTCCAACTACCTGGACGACTTGCTGCTGTGCAACCTGATCGCCTCGGCACTCGAGGAGGACAGAGACGCCCTCCTTTCTCTCCTGCGCTGCCTCGGGTTCCTAGTCAATCCGGGCAAGTCGGATCTCACCCCTTCTCGCCAGTTCCTGCACTTGCGGATGGATTTCCTGACCGACCTCAACTTGGTCCGCCTGCCTTTGGCGAGGCGGCAGAAGATTGCTGAACACGCCCTTCAAATGGAGGTAGGGGCCTCCTTCACAGCCAGGATCTGGCTTCAACTCCTGGGACTACTCAGCGCGGCAGCGGACTCGTTACCCCTCGGCAGGCTCTATGCCCACCCGCTGCAGCTACACCTTCTCCTCCACTGGCGTCCCTCATTGGGCGCCCTGATGGATCAGGTTCCGGTTACTCCGCTGACCCGGCCCCAGAGGTGGGCGGACCTCGCGTGGCTGGCGACGGGCGTGCCTCTACACTCCCCTCCGCCCCGGTGGTCTCTCTGCACCGACGCGAGCCAGTCCGGCTGGGGCGCTCATCTGTTACCGGAATTTGCCTCGGTCTCGGGCCTTTGGCCCCCGGGACCTTGCAGACAAGCACATCAACTGGCTAGAGCTGCAGGCGGTTTGGCTGGCCCTCAACTTCTGGCAAGAGACGCAGACCAACCAAGAGGTCCTCATTCTGTTGGACAACTCGACGGTGGTGGCTTACATACAGAACCAGGGGGGCACGCGCTCGCCCTCCCTGTGCATCCTTCTTTACTACCTCCTTCTCTGGTGCAGGGACCGGGGCATTGCTCTTCAAGCCCGCCACATTCCCGGCCACCTAAATGTGGTCGCAGACGCACTGTCCTGCCGAGGACAGATGCTCCACACAGAGTGGTCCCTGCGCCCAGACATCTTTCGCCTGATCTGCTCGCGATGGGAGACGCCTCTAGTCAACCTGTTTGCCACCAGATGGAACAACCAGCTTCCGGTGTTCGTCTGCCCAGTCCCGGACCCGCTCGCCTGGGCGGTGGACGCGCTTTCCATTCCCTTCTGTACTGGTACCGAAGGTCCTGTGGAAACTTCTGGGATGCTCCGCGGTTCTCTTCCTGGTTCCCTTCAATTGGACCAAGAGCTGGACCACGGACTTACTCGCGCTAGCCCCTAGAGCTCCCTGCTCCACCCACGATGCTCAAGCAGCCCCACCAGGATCTCTTCTACCCGTGCCCGGAGCGCCTCCTCCTACACACCTGGAGGTTGTCCGGTAAGCCCTCGCCGCTAGAGGTTTCTCGGATGCGGCGATTGCAGCAGCCCGCAGACTGTCTACACCTACTACAAGGAAGGTGTACGAAGGCAAGTGGAGGGTCTTTTAGTCCTGGTGCGCTGCTCAGCGGCTCCCCCCACGAATCTAACTACCCCCCAACTGGCGGAATTCTTCCTATGGCTCTTCGACGATCAAGGCTTAGCCCCTATTACCTTCAAGGGTTACCGCGCCATGATCGCAGACACTTACCGTGACCTGGGCCTTCCGGATCCAGGCGCTTGCAAAGACCTTTCAGACCTGTTGGCTCACTTTGATCTCCGACGTCCGTCTCCCGTTCCATCTTACCTCGGTGGGACCTCGCCTGGGTGCTGACATGGCTAAATTCGGACCGCGTCGAACCCCTGCCTTTGGCACGGTTCTCCGACCTGACCCGGAAGACATGTTTCCTTCTGGCTCTCGCCACAGTGTCCCGCGTGAGCGAGCTTCATGCGCTCTCGGTACATCCCGCCTGTCTGCAGTTTCCTTCCGACGACTATGCGCAGCTACTCACCGACCCGTCCTTTCTGGCCAAGAACCGTCTTCCCTCGGCTGCGCCCCAGATGCTGACCTTACGTCCACTCAGAGGGACGGACCTATCCCGCGAGTCGCAGCAACAGGACCCGGTTCGGGCGCTGAGGATTTACATGCGTCGTTCTAAGCCGCGCCGCCTAGGGCGCTCCCGCCTCTTCCTCCCACTTTCACCAGGCAGGCCCGATATCTCGGCCCAGACAGTTTCGTCCTGGCTTTGGTGGGTGCTTCGGTCGGCCTACCAGGACCTCTCCCCCGATGGGGATAGACTTTTGCAGATCCGGCCACTTGAAGTGAGAGCAGTAGCCACCAGCATGGCCCTGGACCGCAACTGCTCGGTTAAGGACATTATGACGGCGGTAGGCTGGCGCGCAGACTCCACCTTTGCCCGCTTCTACCTCTGAGACCTATCCGGCCGGCGTGACTCCCTGGCCGGGTGGGCGACATCTCCGCGGCCCAGCATTCCCTCCGCGCGCCACAGGCGCCTTAGGTACGTCTTAGCTGAAATCATCGGGAGTGCTCCTTCGTGGGCCTGTGGGGGGTTAGGTACTGGGCTTAGGGTCGGCACCTTCCTCCTCTTCGCTATTCTTCCATTTAGTAATGCCATCGGTAATGTATTTTGAGAAAACAAATGAATTTTTTTTCTAAAATGTATTTTTTTGAAAAATACTTACCGATGGCATTACTCGGACAGCCCTCCCTCCTGCCCCGCTTGCCTCTTTTGGCTAAGTGTGAAACTGACAGGCTTCACCCTACGCATGCCTGGATAGGGTGGTAAGGGGAGGCCACCCGGGGCTCCTATGACTGGATCCCTGGTGTCTCCTCCCCAATGGTGTAGAGGACACAACTTTGGACTGAAATCGATAGGCTATAGAGTGTATTCCATATAGTAATGCCATCGGTAAGTATTTTTCAAAAAAATACATTTTAGAAAAAAAAAATCATATTTTTGCATGCCTGAGCTTTGAGTTCTGTAGTAAGCCATGGGGCAGGAGGACGAGCAGTAACATGTCTAGTGATGAGCGGAGCGTGCTTATCCACAACACCAGAAACAGCTGTGTTGTATGCATGGGTGGGACTTTTCCGGCTACAGCCAGATTTCCAGATTCCCCCCCAAAAAAAATGTGTTGTTTTTTTTCACTTAAAAATTGCCCCGAGACCCTCGCTCTTAAAAATTGCCCCGAGACCCTCGCTTCAGGTTTCAACTTTTTTTTTTCAGGATTCAACTTTTTTTTCTGTCCCACCCATGTGTATGTATCCAACAGTTCATGCTCTGCACAGCTGACCAACATAGTGTCACAAGCATGCCTCACATCTGATAAAAAATTATCCATGTTGGATGTGTCGGATGTTTCTGGAGGTGACAGTACGTTTGACGTGATCGGGGCAAGCCAGATGAAGACTGAAGAAAACAGTTCTGTGATCAGACAGCAGTGAATCTGAAACTACAATCTCATGCACAGGACAAGTAGTCTCCCATGTGATGAGCAGATCCAAGGTGTGTCCACGTCTGATATATGGATATGTTGTTGCAGGCCATGGTCGGCAAGCAGTGAGCATAAACGCTGTGCATCACTGTCTGATGAGAGTTCATAATAAAAGTTAAAATCACCAAGATGACTGGCTCATGTTTACAGTTAATGCAATGGTTCAAGTCCAGAAAATCTTAAAATTCATTAAAAAATAAGCGAGGGGTCAATTCGTTTTGTCTACTCGGAGGTGGGCAGTATACAATAGAGACACCGTGGTGTGGTCGCTGATGGTGATCTCCACCGCCTCAAAGGTGCTGAACGACAAAGGTTTGCACGAGACACAATCCTGCAGGGATTTCTTGCCGATCACAGCTATACCACCACCACAACGACCACAGTGTGGAAATAACTGAAATACCCAGGAGGGGTCATCTCTGCCATGTAAGGCTCATCACCCACTTCTTGCAGGCAAGTCTCAACAAGCAACAAGTCCAGTTTGTGATCAATCACATATTCTCTTATCTCGGATGTTTTGTTTCTGAAGGACTGAGTATTTAAACATGCCAGAGACAGTATGGATGTGGCTTGCTTATATGACAAGTAGCGGAATATTGGAATGGGGATCAGGTTTCTAGAGGGCCTCGATTTCCTGTGGAGTGCGTGCAGGTTCAGGGCTGAGATGACACGTGCCTGGAGCTACACACAGCTCTCGGAAGTAGGGGAGCACATGGATCTCTGAGGGTGGAAGTGCACACTGACATGGTCCTGGCAGGAAGGGTTGCATGTGGAGCAGCAGGAAAATAATCTGAAGAAGTTGCTTCGTTAAGGGGGTGTGGAGCCACCGTGGGTAGGGAGGCAGGTAAAGCACTGGGGGTGCGGCCTGGAGATAACACACGCCTGTGTGTGGGAGAATACCCAGCCATGGCACTAGAAACTGGAGGGGTGATGATGACAGGTATGGGATGCCCCTGCCTGCGCTGTCCTCCTCGGAAAGGCCGCTTCCTCTTGGGTCTGTTTACACAGTGAAGCTCGGAAGGAAGGATGTGAAGATCAAGGGCCCTCAGGTGTGCACACACATCTGGGGAAGGGGCCCCAGTACCTCTCCACTCTAGCAGTTTTTGTCCGTCATAGCACAATATACGTGTAGGCCTCTGTGCAGTGGAAGAGGCCAAGCCTATACACACAGTGGGACTGAGTGAAAACTCAACAAGCAAACATGGTTGTACAGTATACTGCAAAACTGTCTGTAACAGCACAGCTTTAATAAAAATGGCAAGTCCAGCTGCTCTTATCTCCAAAGGAAGATGTAGATAAAAGTTACATCAAATGACCATGTAGTCATAATAATGTAACCGGACTCAGTGACTCGGTGTAGGCGACTTAAATAGTTTATCAGATAGACAAAAACTGCCCATCTAATACAGTACTCAAGTGCCTACAGAGTTTAAGTCCGAATTCCTTTTGTGGTCTAGGGAAGGACTGGAGATTGCAGTGGAGAGTAGATAAATCTACTCTAGTCTCGCATGCGCACAACTGAAATCCGTCAGTGTTTACTCTTGCCTCGCGTTGTGTTCAAAAAGCCAAAGTTGCTTGCGCAATGGACCGACCACAGTATCCAGAAAAACCCTATTTTGACTGGACTTGTTGTTATCGTTCCTACTGAGCTGCTAGTAACGTGCGCTCGCACGATCAGTCACACCGTCATACATGCACGGACGTACACACACACACACAAACCTCTCGCACGTACACACGCACAGTCTCAGTCTCGCTCTCACTCTAGCCGCTGAGCATCATAAGATAGAAGTAAGGTTCCAAGATTTATTTGTACCAGAAAAGCATTCATAATAAAACAAACAACATGATCAAAATTAGTCGAACCAGTGCAAGTGCCAATAACCTTAAACACCTTAGGCCTAACACCTATACCTTCCGACACGATACCTAGCAAACCTATCTCCTATGCCTGACACCTACAACGATGAATACGATTCCTAGTGAACCTAGCTCCTAGGCCTAACACCTATACGCACTTACCAATAAAACCTACGCGCTGTCCTAACGCATCCTAAACCCTATTTGGGTGAACTAAACTGAAACACTACTGTCCCTATAGGATAGGGCCGGGGTGGTTCGAGATGATCATTATTCACAACCGTCTCGTGGGGTAGGGTCGGGGTGGCTCGAGGTGATCATTATTCACAACCTCCTCGTGGGGTAGGGTCGGGGTGGCTCGAGGTGATCATTATTCACAACCGCCTCGTGGGGTAGGGCCGGGAAGTGTGAGAGATCATTATTCACAACCGCTCACAGGGGGAAAGGGACTGGAATGTGAGAGATCATTATTCACAACCGCTCACAGGGGGAAAGGGGAGGGTGATCATTATGCACAACCACCGACGAGACTGAGAATCGGCCGCTTTATATAGGCTCCCAGCCTCTGGGTCCGGAAACTACGTCACAGCTTCGCGCGTGTAGTCCGCTACACACTAACTAGCTAAGTCAGCAAAATTCTCGCTCACAGTGCGCCCAGCGTGCACTAAACCACTGAACTCTGACTCGCTGGTAGTAACTAGCGATAGCGTTAGCAGAGGGCTCCTCTGCTACACTCCCTCCTCCTTAAGACCTAATGTGCACGACACATTAGTCAGCAAAAGGAATAAAGTCACACAAACTAAATGAAATGCACCAAGTCAGTTCAAGAAAATTACTTCTGGCATGCACAGTACTGAAATCCAAATTCAAAAGAAGTTCAACAAATTCAACAAAATAAAATCGTGATGCATGCACAAGAAAATTCAAACAAAATCAAATCAAAGTCCAAATTAATAAAGCATTCAAAACACATTTCAAAACATGATCCCTGTCATGAACACGCATGAGCAACCATTTCAGCAACCGTGATGCACTCGTGAAAATCAACAAGCTTCAGCACCACTCAAAATGCATAGCCACTGCATGAAATAATCCACAAAAAAGCAACAACTAAAGAAACGAAGTTTCAAAACCAAAATTAAAGTACTGGTATCATCCTGCTGGCTGATACACAACAATGCAAACATTGCAAAAGCATTTGTTACCAGAAGTCCAAGACCATAGCAAAATCAAGACTCACTTAGTCTGCAAAAAAAAAAACATACAAAAGCAAAAATCAGTCTATCAGACTGTTCGGGTAACATTTGGTCCACATCTCATTGAGTTCCCGAAACCCGTGTGAGCAAACTGGTTCACGTAACACACACCCAACATTAGCACCAGTGAAATCCGACGATTTCAAAGTGAAAATTCCTGAGGTAAAATCGAGTACAAAACCTAACCAAAAATATTCAAAAATCTTATGCCAAAAAGTTCAAAATACAGTACAAAAACAAACAACCAGACCCAGTTTGTTGCTGAGGTACAAAACCTTCAAAACAGCACAGTCAGATGAGTACATAATTATTATAAGGAGAAAAATAATATATGATATGCATATTGTAAAAATGATATATGATCGACACGTCTAGGCATGCACAAAGCAATATGACGACAACAAAATGGAAAATCAAAAACATTTCTAATTCAACACAAAAAAATATATATGCATGCAAAGGAGACATCTGAAAAGAAACAAACTTAACGGATACTCAGTCATGGCATTGTTCGTCCTTGAGTGTGCTTGGTCTTTCTTGATGTTTAGAGTTCTTTTCCGTTGACTCGCGTGACGTGAGAGGTTACTTGGTCAGAGCCGACCGGGCAACACTCTCGTCTTGGAGTTTCCAGTTAGAGCCACTGGCTTACTCTAAGACAGGTATGAGACAGACGCCTGTCTCTGGTGCATGTTAACGGACAATGTGTGAGCTGGGGGCCCAACTCACTTTCAAAGGGTCTCTAGGGAAGCCGACTAGAGCCAGCACGAACTTCCCCGTGAGATGCCGCCATCTCACGAAATTATTTCGGACACGTGAGACACGCGCGTGTCTCACTGACCGCAATACATTCCTGGTATTGGGTCCAGAGTCGCTGCAAACAAAGTCAATTTCAGGATTATGATGAATATGGGAAATACATATCTTGGGGCCTTGATTTCCCTTCTAGTTCGTCTCTTGTCACGTTCTCTCATCTGGGGCTACTAGCTATAGTACCCTTTCTTGAGTAACACCTGTATCAGGCACAACGTATAGTAAACCGTCCACTCCTCTCAGATTGTCCCTCTGAGCAATTAGTGTTCTGACAGCCTGGCTGCGCTATACTTGCAAGTTTCTGTCCAAGGAGGCTTCTCTCCTTTCTCTATCGGAGCTATTAGAATGCTAGTCACTGGATCTCTCTTTTGGAACATCTCTAAGTCCTCACGAGACCAGCGGCCGGCTAACCAGTTGCTTTCCTGCATGCCAGGACCAAACGCAGAAGACTGAGCAGAATCCACGGTATCCCCTTTAGACATTGGGGCAGAATTACTCTGAACCGATTCATCTTCCCTGACTTCTACACTTGACCTGTCGGTGGTAGTGTCGCCCTGACTTTCACTGATAGTTGGGTCCACACGCGGAACATCTTCACCCTTCGGTGAAGCAGCGTTCCTCTGAGAACCGCTAGCTTTCCCACCATCAGCTGAGTCATGACCACGTGCTTGCCGACGTGTTACCACTCTCACATGCTTCTTAGCACACTGATTACACTCCTCTCTCTGACAACATCTCCTTGGGATCCTCGACAACCCGTCCGCATTTCCATGTAGGGCGCCTCTCCGGTGCTCTATCTGAAAATCGTAGGTGTCCAACGTAGCTATCCATCTAGCTACCATGCCTTCAGCTTGATCAAAGGACTTTAGCCACCTAAGGGAACTGTGATCGCTCCGAACCAGAAACGGACGTCCCCAAAGATAGTGAGAAAAGTACTTCACGAACCTCACCACTGCATACAGCTCTCTGTATGTGGTACAGTACCTCTGCCTACTCTTAGACAAAGCGCAACTTGCATAAGCAATCACTTTTTCCTCTCCATCTTGAATCTGAGACAATACGCCACCAATGGAATTTGCTGACGCATCTGTATCAAGAATGAACCTGCCCTCTCTTGTCGGATAAGCAAGAACGGGAGAAGACACTAAAGCCACTTTCAGTTTCTCAAAAGCTTGCTGACACTGTTCGCACCAAACAAACTTCTGATTTTTCCTAGTCAAGTTTGTCAACGGACTAGCTATCTCAGCGAAACCACAAATGTATTTTCTGTAATATGATGTGATCCCTAAGAAGCTCCTGACTTCTGAAACACAAGTAGGGACAGGCCAGTTAACAACTGCCTCTACTTTCTTTGGGTCACACTTTGTCCCTTCTTTTGAAACCACATGCCCTAGGAAAGCGCATTCGCTCTGCAGCAACGAACATTTCGAGGGCTTGAGCTTGAGCTTCAAATTGGCATCTCTGAACTTCTTCAAAACAACTTTGAGATTTTCCAGTGCCTGTTCCTCTGTCCTGCCTAGACAAATGACATCATCAATGTAGACTAGACATCTCTCAAAAAGAACACCACTTAAAGTCATCTCCATGAGTCTCTCAAAAGTAGCTGGACTGTTACATAGCCCAAATGGCATGACCTTAAACTGGAAAAGACCTTTATGCGTAGCGAACGCTGTCCTCTGTTTATCATTTTCATCCATTTCAACTTGGAAGAAACCCTGTGCTAAGTCAAGAGTTGAGAACCAACACGAACCTGACAAAGCATCGAGCGAGTCACCAATGTGGGGTAAAGGATAAGCATCTTTGCGTGTCAACTGGTTCAACTTCCTATAGTCAACGCAGAACCTAGTTGTACCATCCTTTTTCTTGACAAGTACCACGTTAGCAGCCCAGGGGCTGTCACTGGGTTCTATGACATCTTGCTTCAACATTTTGTCTATTTCCTCCTCCACAATTTCTCTCTGAGCTACGGGAATACGACGAGGGGGCAACTTGACAGGTTTGCCACCTCCTGTGTAAATAGTGTGTTTCACTTTGTTTGTCCGTCCAAGTTGTCCACCTGGAGACTGGAAAACATCTTGAAACTCTATGAGCGTCTCTTTCAATTTGTCTTTTGTCTCCTCGCTAACATCTGACGAAACACTAGCGACCAAATCCACTAAATGACTAGGGAGTTTGCCATCCACATAGACGGGGGCCACTTCTTCCTTCTTTTCAGAACTAGTCGACAAAGAGTTCACTGAAAACCCAGTTTCTATGGACGCCACAACTGTATCTGGCTTCACTACAATCTCTTTATCAGTAAAGTTGGTAACAGGAACAAGGATTTCTTCTTGTGACACCTGAACCATACACCTTGGAACTACTAGCCCTGTTTCACTCCTGAAACTCTCAACACCTTCTAACAGACCATCAGCTTTCTGTAACTGACACGGCTGAACGAAAGATGCCTTCAAAAACATTTCAGACCTAGGGGGAACCCTAGTGAGTCTACACACTTTCACCTCTGCACTTGTACCTGAACTCTCTTTTTTCAACTGAACCACCTGCTTGCGTATCATCAAAGTACCTTGCGCTAAGTCTAGCACGCCACCGTATTTCTGCATGAAATCAGTGCCTAGAATACCTGACGAACTGCCTAAGTCTGCGACTACTACATCATGCCTAAACCTCTGTCCTCCTAATTTCAAACAAAGCGTGATTTCACCCTGAATTTCTAGAGTATCACCGCTAGCTGTGCAAAGATTCAACTTACTTTTCTTCAGAGCCGATCTTTCCATATTGACTAGCTTGAAATCTCTGGCACTAATGACTGTGACAGCTGACCCACTATCTACTAAAAAGTCTAAGGAAACCTTTCCTATCGCTACTGGTGCCATCCAGCATCCAGTGTTTGACAGTACACATAAACGCTGGCCCTTCGCGTTCTCTAAGCAGCCGTCATCGCATGCTAATTGGGCCGAGTCCCTGGCTGCTGAGAGCTCCGCCCGCCCTAGTTTCCCTGGCCTGGCGCGTTTTCGTTACTCACAGGCTCATTCCTGTCTCTGTCTTCACTTCTCTGACATTGCCTGGCATAGTGCCCCTTCTCTTTGCACTTATAACAAACAACATCAACATTTCTTCTAGTCTTGTCTCCTGCCGACTGACGAGTCAGCGCTTTCGTTACTTTCTGAATCTCAGAAGTAAGTCTGTCACTCAGATTCTGGAAAGCCTTTGCTAAGCCTGCCTCAGCTGAATCTTTCTCTTCGAGACTTCTAACACCCTTAGCAGTAACATCACCATGTCTCTCTGGGTCTTCTGGTTTCCTGCCATCAAATCTCTCATCAAACGACTCAAATTCACTAGCCAGTGCTACTGCCTCGTGTATTGTCGTGGGATGATTGAACTGCACATGCCTTCTCAAGTCTCTAGAGGGAAGACCACTAACAAATTGATCTATGACTATGGCTTCTCTTGCTTCAGTAGGCATCCTAGGGTAAGCGCTACTGGCAATACGGTTTAACGCAAACCCGTACTCTGTCACACTCTCGTTCTTTTTTTTCATCCTTGACCTGAACTCCACTCTACGAAGATTCTCTTTCTCAGCGGGATCAAAACGACGTTCAAGGGCCGACCTGATAGCATCATAGTCCTCTATTCTCTCTAGTGCAAGCTCACCTAACACCTGTTGTGCTGGACCCCGGAGTGACATAGCTAGATTCACTCCCTTCTCGCTATAGTCCCAACCATTCCATCTTGCACAAGTCTCGAAATGGCAAAGCCAGTCTTTCAAGTCTCCTTTTGTGCCAGTGAATATCTCGGGCACCCTCTCTCTCCTAGAGGAGTTTCCACTGTCATTCAGAAAGGATCTATTTCTCGTAATGTTCGTGTTCGTCATGCTCCTTTGTGAGCAACGACTACCGTGACTGCATGAGCTTTCCTCGCTACTGCTATCTGACTCACTGTAAACCGAGTGCCTGCTGCTCTTCGCCGACCTTCTAGGTTTACTCCTTCTTCTACCATCCTGACTTTTAGAACTACTTGACACCAACCAGCTTGGAACAAGAAGCCTAAGGAATCCTAAGACTGCACCCATCTTGTAGACTGAACCTCACTATCTGTGTAATGAAAACGTCGCTTGTTCAACTGCGTTTCCCACACAGATAGACTACAACACGAATCGCTAAACCAAACTAGAACCAACTTCAAACTCGGAATGTTTCCACTACTAAAAAAATCTCACGCCTGGTACTAATAAAAACGCTCCCTGCCAGTACCGGTACCACGCTAACGGAAAAGACGTGTCGACAGTGACACAGATAGTCTGCCGCTGGCACAGCACATAGTCTTGAACTCACAGCTCTAACTACCTTCCTCGAACGAAGTATCTCGGCCAAACTATCTTTATCAAACAACGATTCTGGTCAAACAACAATCCTAACCAAAAACAATCCTGGTCACGGCACCAATTTTTGTAACCGGACTCAGTGACTCGGTGTAGGCGACTTAAATAGTTTATCAGATAGACAAAAACTGCCCATCTAATACAGTACTCAAGTGCCTACAGAGTTTAAGTCCGAATTCCTTTTGTGGTCTAGGGAAGGACTGGAGATTGCAGTGGAGAGTAGATAAATCTACTCTAGTCTCGCATGCGCACAACTGAAATCCGTCAGTGTTTACTCTTGCCTCGCGTTGTGTTCAAAAAGCCAAAGTTGCTTGCGCAATGGACCGACCACAGTATCCAGAAAAACCCTATTTTGACTGGACTTGTTGTTATCGTTCCTACTGAGCTGCTAGTAACGTGCGCTCGCACGATCAGTCACACCGTCATATATGCACGGACGTACACACACACACACACAAACCTCTCGCACGTACACACGCACAGTCTCAGTCTCGCTCTCACTCTAGCCGCTGAGCATCATAAGATAGAAGTAAGGTTCCAAGATTTATTTGTACCAGAAAAGCATTCATAATAAAACAAACAACATGATCAAAATTAGTCGAACCAGTGCAAGTGCCAATAACCTTAAACACCTTAGGCCTAACACCTATACCTTCCGACACGATACCTGGCAAACCTATCTCCTATGCCTGACACCTACAACGATGAATACGATTCCTAGTGAACCTAGCTCCTAGGCCTAACACCTATACGCACTTACCAATAAAACCTACGCGCTGTCCTAACGCATCCTAAACCCTATTTGGGTGAACTAAACCGAAACACTACTGTCCCTATAGGATAGGGCCGGGGTGGTTCGAGATGATCATTATTCACAACCGTCTCGTGGGGTAGGGTCGGGGTGGCTCGAGGTGATCATTATTCACAACCTCCTCGTGGGGTAGGGTCGGGGTGGCTCGAGGTGATCATTATTCACAACCGCCTCGTGGGGTAGGGCCGGGAAGTGTGAGAGATCATTATTCACAACCGCTCACAGGGGGAAAGGGACTGGAATGTGAGAGATCATTATTCACAACCACTCACAGGGGGAAAGGGGAGGGTGATCATTATGCACAACCACCGACGAGACTGAGAATCGGCCGCTTTATATAGGCTCCCAGCCTCTGGGTCCGGAAACTACGTCACAGCTTCGCGCGTGTAGTCCGCTACACACTAACTAGCTAAGTCAGCAAAATTCTCGCTCACAGTGCGCCCAGCGTGCACTAAACCACTGAACTCTGACTCGCTGGTAGAAACTAGCGATGGCGTTAGCAGAGGGCTCCTCTGCTACAATAATTAAAAAAAATAATAATAATACATAGTATTTATATGGCACATTTCTCATATTTATAATATAACTCAATGCTCAGGACATAGCCGCGAACTGAACCCAACAAGCACGCTCAAGTGAATCACACACATTCCCTCACAAACTGTACATAAACACAGAACATTCATGTGGTGCTAGGGGCAAGCTCAAGCGAGCTTCTAAAATTTTGGAAATTTAAATCATTTTTTATATTTATGAAATTTGATTAAGTGCACTGAAATTAATACCGAATTCGTGGGGGAGGAAAGAGCCGGAGTACCCGGAGAAAGAACCCCCGACGGAGTCAGATTGACCATGATGAAGTTGTCTATTCAAAAATAAATCCATCACATGAAGAAAAACTTATGAAAATAAGCAAAAACTGGAGAGCCTATTCATTCACGCCTACACAGCGAATGAACAGTACTCACCCTTGATATGTGGCTTTATAAGAAGAGAAAAGAAGTACCCAACGGAGAAAGAAACACGCTTAGAAAAGACAGTTACAACACAGTTTATTAATATTTTGAGTAAATACCCTTTATCAAAATAGACCAAAAAAACAAACAAAAAGAGAGATCAGTCGCTACTTACCAACTTTCAGTTAAAATGGTTGATCTGTCTCCTAATCTGTAATTTAGCCTTCATAGGACAATAAGCACTCAGTGTCGGTTTAGAAACCACAGTGAGAGAGGGATTGTAAATGATAGTTCAAGGGTAGTGCCCTTGATTTGCATGGCCGATTTATTTGCTGCAGCCAATACAGAGTGTCTATGGACACTGCCCAAAGCTGCAGAACTCATTATTATGGTGGTTATGAATGTGGAAAAACTGGGTAGAAAGATAAGAATCTATGTGACTCGCTAGCCTAATTTCCACCCATTTGCTTCGGGCAGTAAACCTCTGGTGGTTTTAAATAGGTCATTTTTAGCTGCTGGCAGTTTAGTAGTTGAAGGCCCATTACCGCCATAACTGTTCAAAGACACACTTCTGTAACAGATCGTTATGTAACGCTAAACACAGGTATAGTTATGGTTCATTTAGACACAGGACAATCCGCTTCAGCACAGGTCGTCTTTATATCAAGTAACCTGACAATGACTCCACTCCATTCTATAAATACAACTATTAGTACGAGAAACAGCTAAAATTAGATTGACACGCTAACGGCAGCGCAGAATAAATAAGAGCGATTACGCGTGTGCTTTTACTGTGTGTCCCAACTGCTGTTAAAGTTCATTAGGTGTTCACAAGGCATAACAAATGGTGCTGAAATGTGTCTTCAAATTTACGCGTAATGGTAATTTAAAGCATTAGCTGACTCATACTGGAGAAACTGTTTTCAGTGATCATGCTGCTATAAAGTCCTTTATTAACCCTTATCATTATAAGTTTGACTAAAATAGTTCAAGGGTAGTGCCAGAATAGCTTGGCGCCTCTAGGCGCCAAGCTATTCTGGCACCACCCTTGAACTAAAGCCATTGGACTATATCTTATCTGTAAGTACTATAATGTAGCTTGCATATGGCAGTGTACAAATTTGAAGCTTTTAGCTTCAGTACGATATGGGTTAAGGTAGCTGTAGCCACCTAAAAGACGGTCTCTAATGGCAGGTCACACTTTTTGCCTTGCAAAACTTCTCTTCAAAGAGCACCTGCCCTTTAGGCTAATTTTTTTGCTTGCGAAATAGGTGGTCACTCAAAACAGGTTCTACTCTTTGAGATAGATGCACAAACTTTTGATTGTGTCATTTCAATCATAGCCGACAATATTCAGATGAATAGCGTTGCCTGCTCTGTGTCAGTACCTGAAGGTGATCCCTCAGGATCTGACCATTTTAATATTAACCCATTTAGCCCTGGGACCCTGCAGCAGGAGATAGATTGATCATGATAATTCAAGGGTAGTGCCAGATGAGCTCCTACAACTGGTACATAGTTGTTAGACAACGCCTCCAAAGGTTTGTAAATGCGGTCATGGGGTTAAGAGGGTTAATATTGAGTTTGGATTTCTTCGCCACTGATTCCTCATTCATTCTTTCCTCTAGGTGAGATGGTCAGACATTGGAGGTCAGGCGGAGGTGAAAGAGAAACTACACCAAGCAGTGGAGTGGCCACTCAAGCACCCTGAGGCATTCACAAGACTTGGGATCCCCCCACCCAAGGGGCTACTTATGTACGGACCCCCAGGCTGTTCCAAAACCATGGTGGCCAAGGCACTGGCTACAGAGAGTGGGCTCAACTTTCTGGCTGTCAAGGTAAATTTGGAAAGAATAATGATTGTTTATGCTGTTCACAGAAATATTAAGCCTTACCCAGCTGATGAACTGCAAGAAGTATAGATCCTAATGAAAACCCACGATGTTTTATGTGCACATTTTCCATATCAGACACCCATGGATAAGATATGTGATTGTCTCCCTTTGACTGCAGGTTCATTTCACCTTGAGCATAGAAAACTGAAACTTTAATCAACCAGGATTGATGAAGGAATGGTGAATCAATCACAGTAGTTCAAGGGCGGTGCCTACCAAGATATTTCAAGGAAGGATGAACCAGCCACAATAGTTAAAGAGTGTTGCCTGCTTAGCTTGGCACCTGGATATGCATCTAAAATGCAAGCTTGTGGTTCAGCAGACTGTTTGAGCACCTACCCCACACTCCACTCAGTGATTTTTGTCTCCCACCATCAATCTCTGCCTCAGCTGGTTGTTCCTCTGTGAACGTAGTGCATCTCTTTTCCTTCTCCTTACAGTAAATGGTTGAAACAGTGAGTGAAGTTGCAGTTGGCAGACATTTCAGCTAAAAATTATGGCGGTCAAAGTTTAAACAGTTGTCAATTTGCACTTAAAGTCTAGGTTCGAATGTTTGCTATCATAGTCAGTTTGCTAGCTGGTATGGTACAAATGCAGGAACCAGGCCCTCGCACTGGTATCTTACTTACTTACGCCTGTCACCCCTACCCGGGTATAGGCCGTCGACGAGAGACCTCCAGCAACTCCTGTCCTATGCTTCTCCTTCGATTCTACTCCAGGTGGTTCCCAGTCTCTTCATGTCTGCTTGGAGGTCTCGACGCCAGGAGTTTCTCGGCCTACCTCTTTTCCTCTTTCCCTGGGGGTTCCATGACAATGCCTGCCTAGTGATACTGAAAGCTGGCTTTCTCAGACTGTGACCGATCCATCCCCATCTTCTTCGCCCAATTTCATTCTCTGCTGTTATCTGCTCTGTTCTCTCCCAGAGTCTGACGTTGCTGATCTTCTCTGGCCAGTGGATTTTCAAAATTCTTCTAAGGCAACTGTTCATGAAGGTCTGTACTCTGTTGACTGTGGTTTTTGTCAATCTCCAAGTCTCTGCTCCATATAGGAGAACTGCTTTTACATTGGAGTTGAAAATCCGGACTTTGGTGTGTTGTGACAGCTCTCTGGAACTCCACACTTTTTTCAACTGGAGAAAGGCTGCTCTGGCTTTACCGATTCGTGCTCTGACATCTGCATCAGTGCTGCCTTTTTTGTCTATGATGCTCCCGAGATAGGTGAAGGACTCCACCTCCTCCAACGGGGTGCCAGCAAGCAAGACTGGTTCCTCCCTGGTTGCGTTCAGCCTCATTGTCTTTGTTTTATGTTTGTGAATGGTGAGGCCCACTTGGGACGAGATGTCAGCAAGCCTCGTGGTCTTGTCCTGCATTTGTTGATGAGTGTGGGACAGTAATGCCAAGTCGTCTGCAAAATCGAGGTCGTCGAGCTGTGTCCACTGTATTCCACTTCGACTGTGCTCTGTGGTCATCTTCATGACCCAGTCTATGGCCAGTAGGAAGAGGAACGGAGACAGCAGACACCCCTGCCTGACACCAGTTCTGACCTGGAGCTCCTTGGTGAACTGCCCTTCGTGGATCACGCGACATGTCATGCCATCGTAGCTGCTCTTGATCAGGCGGACGAGCTTTGTGGGTACACCGTAGTGTCGTAGGAGTTTCCACAGAGTCTCTCGGTCCACACTGTCAAATGCTTTCTCATAATCCACAAAGTTGACGTACAGCGGGGAGCTCCACTCCAGAGACTGTTCCACGATGATGCGGAGAGTGGCGATCTGGTCTGTACATGATCGGTTCTTCCTGAATCCTGCTTGCTGGTCTCTCAGCTGGGGGTCAACGGAGCTCTTCATTCTCTCCAGGATGATCCTGTTGAAGACCTTTCCTGGTACTGACAGCAAGGTGATTCCTCTGTAGTTGGAACACTTGCTGAGGTCGCCTTTCTTGGGAAGCTTGATTAGGTACCCCTCCTTCCAGTCAGCCGGCATCACCTCCTCTTCCCAGATTTTCCAAACAGTGGGTACAGCATCTCCACTGTTGTCTCTAGGTCTGCTTTCAGAGACTCCGCTGGGATGCCATCTGGGCCTGCTGCTTTGCCATTCTTCAAAAATGCCACTGCTCTTCTGATCTCTTCCCGGCTGGGTCTGTCACAGCTGATGGGTAGGTCGGTCTCTGCCGGCTGGATGTCTGGGGGGTCGGGTGGGCTAGGTCTGTTCAGTAACTCTTCAAAATACTCGGCCCATCTGTCGAGTTGGTCTGCTCTGTCTGCAATAGGTTTGCCTTCTTTGTCTTTTACTGGTCTTTCTGTATGGCCATACTTGCCTGACAATCTTCTGGTAATGTCGTAGAGCTGTTTCATATTGCCGCTGCCTGCTGCCTTTTCTGCCTCTGCTGCCAGGCTGTCTGTGTAGGCCCTCTTGTCTGCCCTGATACTCCTCTTCACCTCGCGGTTGGCTTCTGAGTATTCCCCCTGTGCCCTTACTTTGGCTGCTCTCGTGCGACTGTTGTTGACAACTGCTTTCTTCTGCTTCTTCACTTCTATCTCGCACTGGTATCGCCATTAAAAATTACTGCCTGGAACGCGGACAATATCCACTGTTCGCAGCAAGTTACTCATGCATAATATTAACCTGATTAAGTTAATGCCCAGAGCTACTTGTGAATAGCATTTACACTTAATATGATGATACAAACATAGAAATTCATATAAATTATATAAGGGGCAAAACTGATGTGAAATTGGCAATGTCTGGCAAACAGTGGCTGAGACGAAGGCATGAAAGATGGTGTCGGAGTCAAAGGACAGTGTGTGCATCCACCCTTACAGAGATCAGCAGTCACTAAAAACCATCATTTAGATGGTTGTAGTCACTTAAATGATGGTCTCTTATGTCATGACAGAAGGCACTTTTTGCCCCTCAAGAGTTGTCTTTAGAGAGCACCAGTCTTTCAAGGTCACTTTTTCTTGTAAAAATGGTGGTTACTTAACCCTTTTCATCCTCATGCACCCATTGCTTTAAATAAATTTTACTATATTAGTTCAAGGGTGGTGCCAGAATAGCTTGGCGCCTCAGGCGCCAAGCTATTCTGGCACCACCCTTGAACTAAAATGGTTGATCTATCTCCCAGTCTGTAAGGTAGCCTTCATGGGACAATACGCAGTTGTTAAAAAATATTGCCACATTCCTTCTGCCAATGAAGATAAGTAGCGGCTAATCTCTCTGTTTGTTTGTTTGTCTATTTTGACAAAGGGTATTTACCCGAAATATTAATAAATTGTGTTGTACCCGTCTTTTCTAAGCGTGTTTCTTTCTCCGTTGGGTACTTCTTTGCATATTACACGCTTGGCAGTCACCTTTGTTTCCTCAAAACACATTACCGATGACATGACTAACAGGAAATAGTCTACTTGCTTACCAATTTTAGCCTAAGACCCAAAGGGTCCCCCCAGGAGGCTCTCGGGGATCCCTGAAAGGGACGAGAGAGCTATCGGGGATCCCTAACAGGGACGAGAGTAGCCTCCCCTGCCCATCCGGTCAGGCGCCAGGTGGTGTCTCCTTTAGCCAGTTGTCTACTTCGCTGTTAGCGTTCGCACGTGTTTACCTGAGCCTCTGACCCTTGGATAGACTGTGTACGGTTCGACCGTCCTTCCAGCCTGCCTTCGCCTAGCCCTCGTCTACTGGCTCTGACGTGGCCCGTCTTCCCTGCTAGCCCTCGTCTGTGCCTCATGCAGTTGGCTGGCCCTGGAACCTTCTAGGCTTTCGTCGCGCGGTGGTTTGTACTTCGTCACCCCGCCATTCCGCCATGGACAGGTAAAGTCTCGACCGCTTCCTACGTCTCGCCTGGCTGGGCCGGACGTCGAGCTTCGCTCGAGCGGCTGTTCTTTTCTCTCCGCATTTCGGCACTGGCAGTTCACATGTTTCTTAATTTCGAAACTTGTAATGGCGGGGTTCGTTTACCGCCGTCGGTCGCCTTTCTTGTGGGGGTATGGGTTGCGGTTACTTAGTGCGCCTATTCCCTCTGCGGCGACTTCCAGTGACTTAGTGTCCGGTGCTTTGTGCTTCGTCACTCGGCCCTTCCGCCTTGGAAAGGTAGAGTCTCGGCCGCTTCCTACGTCTGGCCTGGCTGGGCCGGACGTCGGATTTCGCTCGAGCTACTGTTGCTTTCTCTCTGCTTTCACTGTGACCGCCGTGACATGGCCTTAGCCGCCTGCTCGGCGTTAAACCCAAATAACTAACCAAATTTCACTGTGAATTAGCGTGTCTCTCATAATTCGAAGCCTTAAATGGCGGGGTTTGTTGCCCGCTACTGGTCGCCTTTCATGTTTGGGTTTGGGTTGCAGTTTCCAAGTGCGCCGCTCCCCAGTACGGCGACCTCCAGTGACCTAGTGGCCGGTGCCTTGGGCTTCGTCACTCTGCCGTTCCGCCATGAAAAGGTACAGTCCCGGCCGCTTTCTACGTCTCGCCCTGCTGGGCCGGACGTGGTGCTTGGCTCGGCCTTCTGTTTAATTCTTCCGCATTTCACGGTGAGTTTCGCTTGTTACTTCGGAGCTTTAACTGGCGGTGTTAGCTAACCGCCACCCGTCGCCTTTCATGTATGGGTATGTTTGCAGTTACCAAGTGCGCCTCTGCCCCGGACGGCGACTTCCCGTGACCCGGTGTCCACCACACAGTATCGACCGGGTCCCTGCTGCTCCTCTGTCATCGGCTGCGCGGGCTGCGCATCTTGACTGGAGGTTCTTGGTCTCTACCCTGGTGTTCCCCGCGGATCGACCCGCGACTGCCCGTCTTCCTTGGGACCTCCTGCAGCACGGTGGGATTGTTCAAGCTCCCCTCGGACTTGGGATAGCACCCAGCTCGCATCCCTGGTAAGTCGTGCCCCGCTCCTTGTGAAGGAGCTCCGTGCACTGCGACCCCTGTCGCCTGTTAGCAGACACGTCGGCCTTCGGCCTCTCCGTCTACTCGTGCCCCGCTCCTTGTGAAGGAGTCCCGAGCACTGCGACCTCTGTCACCTCTTCGCAGACGCGTCGGCCTTCGGCTTCTCCGTCTAGTCGTGCCCCGCTCCTTGTGAAGGAGCTCCGTGCACTGCGACCCCTGTCGCCTGTTAGCAGACACGTCGGCCTTCGGCCTCTCCGTCTAGTCGTGCCCCGCTCCTTGTGAAGGAGCTCCGTGCACTGCGACCCCTGTCGCCTGTTAGCAGACACTTCGGCCTCTCCGTCTACTCGTGCCCCGCTCCTTGTGAAGGAGTCCCGAGCACTGCAACCTCTGTCACCTCTTCGCAGACGCGTCGGCCTTCGGCCGCTCCGTCTAGTCGTGCCCCCGCTCCTTGTGAAGGAGCTCCGTGCACTGCGACCCCTGTCGCCTGTTAGCAGACACGTCGGCCTTCGGCCTCTCCGTCTAGTCGTGCCCCGCTCCTTGTGAAGGAGCTCCGTGCACTGCGACCCTGTCGCCTGTTAGCAGACACGTCGGCCTTCGGCCTCTCCGTCTACTCGTGCCCCGCTCCGTGTGAAGGAGTCCCGAGCACTGCAACCTCGGTCACCTCTTCGCAGACGCGTCGGCCTTCGGCCTCTCCGTCTAGTTGTGCCCCGCTCCTTGTGAAGGAGCCCCGTGCACTGCGACCCCTGTTGCCTGTTCGCAGACGCGTCGGCCTTTGGCCTCTCCGTCTAAGTCGTGCCCGCTCCTTGTGAGGGGGCCCCGAGCACTGCGACCTTTGTCGCCGGTAGTTATACGCGTTGGCCTTCGGCCTCTCCGTCTAGTCGTGCCCCGCTCCTTGAGAAGGAGCCCCGAGCACTGCGACCTCTGTCACCTGGTTCTAGACGTGTTGGCCTACGTGCCCCTCCTTGAGGCGGCCCCTCCTAAGTCGGCGGACCCCTCCACACGTGTCGGCGCTAAGGCCACAGTTTATGTCCGCTGACTCCTTCGGCGGGTCGCCGAGCCGCTTGGTGCCCCCCTCCTTGAGCCCCGGGCACCGCGACCCTTATCGCCTGTTGGTACCCTAGTCGGTCATTGGCCCTCCTTCCAACTCGCTGACTCCTTCGTTGAGTCGCCCAGCCAGCTACAGGCCCCCTCCTTGAGCCGCGGGCACTGCTTCGGGATCGTCCTTCTTGTATACGCCCTTCCACGTTCACCGGTTCTCGTCTGTTCACCGAAGTGAAGCTACGTCGCGCTGTTAGCGCTTGGATGGGTGCCCCTAGGGGTACACCCAGTGCAGTGGGGATCGACGTCCTCGCCCTCGTCGCCTGGATAGTTGCGGCGCCCGACGTTCGTCGCCCGCCCACTCGACTCCCTCCAGTGTCCCTGTCGACCTTCGCCTTGTGCTCGGCGCTGTCGTTCTCCTCGGGACATCCTCTTCCCCACTCCCTGCACCCTTCGCCTCCAGCGTCTCCCCGACCCTCTCCGGTGGATGACTCGGCGTCCGGCGTTCGCCGTTGGCCTGCCGGCGTCTTAGCCTTCGGCTTCCCGGTTCGCTGGCCTCTCGCTCCCCTTCGTGCTCGCTGCCTCCGGTGTTCTGCCGGCGCTCGTGCTTGCGGCAACCCTTCCCAGCTCTAGTGGATCTTCCGCTTGGCTTCGAACCCTCCGCCCTTGCCTTCCTCCGTTCGTGGCGGCTTGGCTCCTTCCTGACCATCTCCCCTGATGCGACGTCGCAGCTCTACCGTGCTCCTGTGGGTACCCGCGCCCTTCGGCCCTGCCTGGCAGTCTCTGAAGGAACCCTTCTAGGCCTGTGGGCCCAGCGTCAACCTTGTGGGTTGTGTTCCCGCCCTTCGGACCAAGGCCCTCGCCCTTCGCGTGCAGGTCTCCACTCTTCCGTGGGAAGTTGCGATGCTGCGCCTCGCTCGGTACGGCTCCCCCGCCTCGGACCCTTCGCGTCGCCTTCAGCCCTGGGTCGTCGCCGCCAGCCGGGACCTACCCTTTGCTTCTACAGGTCCCCAGGCCTCCCGCCCCCGCCGTTGTCTTCGCTTGCCGTCGACGGGACCGTTCCCAGCTCGGCCTCTCTGGTGTGGTCTCCCCTCAGCCCTGGGTCCTTGCGTGGATCGTGGATGCCTTGGTTGCTCGAGACCTTCGATCTTCCGCCAGCCATTCTCCGCCTTGGTGGACCTGCTTCTGCGGTTTCAGTCAGTGCTCCCTCTTCGTAGGGCAGGGATGCTCTCCGCCTCCGGTTGCTCACCTGGTCGCCCTGGTCAGCGCCTACTGTCCGACCTCTCGCCCTCTCGCCACCTGTTCACCTGGGATTGGTTTGGCGACCGACCGCAACTTGGTGCGTCTTCACGAGCCTCGGATCCAGTTCGTGCCGTTCTAGCCCGTGGGTAGCTGCGGACGCGGCGGTCCCCTCCTGACTGCGGCTCCAGCTCCTCCTCCTGATGAGTGCGGCGGCTGATCTCCTTCCCTCGGTCTTCTGTACTCCGCCTCTGGAGGCCGTCCTCCGGCGATCTCTCTACCCTGGTGCCGATCTCTCCTGTGCTGCGCCACTTCGGCTTCGCTGGACGGACATTCTTGGCTCGGCTCCCGGATTCCCCCTGACCTCGCCACTGCCTGGCTCGCTCTGCGTCGTTGCCGGTCTCGCTGGTTGGGGCGCTCTCCCTCTTCCGTATTCCGCTCGTCGGCTGGCCGCTGGCCCGTGAACCTGACTTCGTGGCACGTCAACCCGCTGGGACTGGTTGCAGTTGGCAGGCCCTCTGCGCTTGGTGATACGATCTTCGGACACAGGACCTCCGCGTCCTTCCGACAACCCCCTTCGTGGCTTGCCTTCAGACGCAGGAGGAACCCGCTCTCCCGACCTCTGCTTCCTCCTCTATCGCCCCCTTTGCTGGCGAGTGGACAGCGACTTCTCCCTCCCAGCCCGCCACAGTCCAGGGCACCTGTTCGTACTGGCAGACTACCGCTTGCGACGGAGGCAGCTTTTTCACACGGTTTGCCTCCTACGCTGGGACATCCTTCGCTGGTTCTGCGCTCGTTGGAAGACTCCCCCCTTGTTCTCTTTGCCACGAAGTGGAGCCTCCGGCTCCCCCTCTTCATCTCCCCGTTCCCGACCTCTGGCCTGGGCAGTCGATGCACTTCGTTCCCTTGGGACAGACCGGTCGTTTACACCTACTCTCCGGCGGTCCTGGTCCTCAAGTCCTCCTCAGCCTCCGGGGATGCAACGCAGTCCTTCTCCTGGTGGCCGTTCTCCTGGACCGGATCGTGGACTTCCGACCTTCTCAGTCTCGCCGCGGGCTCACCCTCCCTCTCCCCACCCCCCGCACGATGCTGGAGCTGCGCCGACAGCCGCTCTTCCACCCCTGCCCGAGCGACTTCTCCTACACGCCTGGCGATTGTGCGGCAAGCTCTCCCTGCTGGAGACGTCTCGAGCGCGACAGCGGACGCTAGCGCTTCAGCCCGCTGACCTGCCAGACGTGTCTACGAGGGACAGTGGCGTGTTTCGTGCCTGGTCCTCTGACCGCCGCCTCTCCACCGTCGGCCTGACGACTCCTCAGCTCGCGGACTTCTTCTCTGGCTCGTCCAAGACCAACGTTGGCTCCCCTTGGTGCACCAGCCCCCCTCTGGATCGCCGACGCCTACTGTCTCTTCGGCCATCCCGACCCAGCGCCTGCAAGGACCTGCCCGACCTTATCGCGCGTTTGGCGTGCAGCATCCGGTCTTCCGCCCCCTTAGCCCGCGCTGGGACCTCCCTGGTCCTCCCCTGACTGACTTCGGACCGTTGAATCGCTCCATCTGGCCCGCTTCGCTGACGTGACTCGGAGACCTGCTTCCGGATGGCCCTCGCCTCGGCGCCCTGCGTCAGCGAGCTCCACACACTCTCGTCTCTCCCCGCCGGCCTGCAGCTCCGAGTGGTTGGCTCCGTTCAGCTACTCCCGGATCCTTCCTTCTCCAGGCATCAGAACTGTCCGATTTTCGGCGATTTTCCGATTTTCCTGGCCCCTGTTTCCGATCGGCATTTTTCGTTTCCGTTTTTTTTTTTCTGAATTTTTTTTTTTTTATCGGTTGTTTTTATTGTTTGCGGTAATTAGACAATCTTAAAAATTGCTACGCATGCGCTGTATTAACTTCCGGTCCCGGAATTGCGTTTGCCATGCGTGCATCAAAATGTCCATTGTTTCACGAATTATTCAAAGGGGTGACCCTATCAATGAAACGATAAGGAATAAGTGGAGGTGGGAATGGATTTCAAGGACAGTAGACGTCGGAGGGGAAGAGCAGCGAGTCGGCGATCACTTTCGAAAGATAAGTCGATCAAAGAAGAAGCGAAACCGAAAATGTGCCTATCGCTATTCTTTTCACTCTGTCTTATCATACTTATGTTATAGATTACGTGCCAGTCGATTCGCCAAACAACCAATTCTCCGAAGTCAACTCGGGTTAGGGTTAGGGTTGTTTTTCTTTCAAAATGGGTTATGGTTAGGGTTTTTCCCTTAGAGTTAGTTAAAATGTTTGGGTTAGGGTTAGTGGTAGCGTAGAATCGTATGTAAGCGAGTTGACCGGCGAATGGAATGTTTGGCGAGTTGTCATACATCCTATAGGCTAGATTAGGTCTATAATTTCAAATCTTCTGAGATGCAAAAACGTATCGGAAGTTTTATAGCTGGAAATTTTAAAGCGTAGCACCATAGCAACACAGTTTTAAAGAAGAAAGGAGCTTCAGCTGCTCATGATCTGACCAATGAACAGACCCAAGCAGTGACTGAAGAACAAGATGAAACAGCAGACGTTGTAGTCTGTCCAACCCCTAAGAAAAAAAGAAAACAGAGCTCTCTTTTTAGTTTCTTCAGTTAAGTATTAAGAAAACTCATTTTAACAAACTTATCTAATAATAATCATAATTATTATTATAAAAACTTTCCAATTTGATTAACATTTGTTTTTTTACAAGGTAGAATTTGAAGTTTGTTCTAAGAGAGTAAACACATGACTAATATATTTAACTTACTGCCAATGAAACTTTTGACGAATGCACAAGTGTGTTTTTTTCCAAGTTCTAGTGCACATGTCTATGCATGAAATTGTGAATTAAAAGAAAAATTAAGAAATCTATTTTTTGGGAAAGACTTTTAAGTGAAGACAGTCTTTTTTCTTCCTGCTCTGTGTAGACATCAGCTCCAAAATGTACAGTACTCAGATTATTCAGGTAAGTTTTTATTGGTACATGCTTATCTACATGTATTTAAGACAAACTTCATGTGCTTAGTTAATAACACTTTTGACTTCTTATGTGCCAGGAAATGGCTTTAAATAACTCTACAATTCTTCAAATCAATTACAATTCTTCAAAATCAATTTTCGGCCGGGGGGCTCCGCCCCCTTGGTCCCCCCCCCCAGGGGCGTTGCCCCTGGACCCCACCGGGGCCTAGGCGGCCCCTGGACCCCGGCCGTTTTCAGATTTTTTTTGGGTGAACAGTTCTGATGCCTGCTTCTCGCTCAGCCTAGGTCTCCCTTGACAGCGCCTCTGGTCATCGCCACTCGGCCGCTTACACGACCCGGCTTCCTCGAGGGACTCCGCTGCAAGACCCGGTGTAGGCTCTTCGTATCTACCTGCGTCGCTCCAAGTCCGTGCTGAGGGGACGGGCTCGTCTCTTTGCCGCCGACCATCGGCAGTACCGGCTTCTCAGCCCAAACGTTCTCCTCCTCGCTCCGCCGGGGGTTACAGTCCGCCCATCGCGACCTCTCCCCACAGGGAGCCGAGGCACTGAGGATCCGCGCCCATGGAGTGCGCGCTATGGCCCCTCTCTCGCCTTCGCTGCGCTGTGCGGTTAAGGACATTGTGGCTGCGGTGGGTTGGCGGGACGAATCTACCATCACCCGCTTCTACCTCCGCGCCCTGACAGTCCAGCGCGACAATCTTACGCTGGTGGGCAACTTCTGCGGCACAACACTCCCTCCAGGCGCCCTCGGCGCTTTACGTGGCACTTCGCTAAAATTGTCGGGAGTGGGTGATCAGGAGTGACGGGCCGTCTTCGTCCCTGAAGAGGTTTCTAAAAGGGGATTGTGCGGCACCCTCCTCCTCTTTGCCATTCTTCCTGTTAGTCATGTCATCGGTAATGTGTTTTGAGGAAACAAATTAATTTTTCTCTAAAATGTATTTTTTCGAAAAATACTTACCGATGACATGACTAACAGGAAATAGTCTACTTGCTTACCAATTTTAGCCTAAGACCCAAAGGGTCCCCCCAGGAGGCTCTCGGGGATCCCTGAAAGGGACGAGAGAGCTATCGGGGATCCCTAACAGGGACGAGAGTAGCCTCCCCTGCCCATCCGGTCAGGCGCCAGGTGGTGTCTCCTTTAGCCAGTTGTCTACGGAGTTACCAGCGGCAAGCGGGGAGGAGGGAGGGACCTCCGAGTCATGTCATCGGTAAGTATTTTTCGAAAAAATACATTTTAGAGAAAAATTAATTTTTGGTCTGGATTGATTATTTGTTAAAAAATCACCTTAGGGTGTAATGGCTTAAAGCAGGTTCAACTGTATTCAGTTCAGAAGTCAAAGGTCACTTTCAGTGTTTTATATACTGTTTACATTTTGTTGAGTGTGCAGTATAATTGTACTCATGGTCACATTTCAGGGTTCGGAGCTGTTTAGCAAGTGGGTTGGAGAGTCGGAGCTGGCCATGCGCACTGTGTTTCAAAAGGCTCGTGCCGCTGCCCCAGCGATCATTTTCTTTGATGAAATTGACGCATTGGCTGTAGAGAGGGGAAGGTAATAACACCATACTGTGATAAAAAGGATTTGTCCTTATTTTGCAGTCCATGTCACAAAGGGAAATGAATCATCCACAGTTAAAGGTTGATGCCAGATTAGCTTGGCATCCTGGAAGGTGCCAAAGTAACCTGGCACTACCGTTGAACTGAAACAGCTGATCCATTTCCCACAGTCATTATTAGGTGTGAATAAGTTCATTTCAAAGAAAAATATTGAACAGGACTTTTTTTTTTGGTTTAAAAAAAGGAACTTGAAAAGAAAAGGTCATTATGAGGTACAATTACGGATTTCAGAAAAAAATATTGGGACTCCACTTTTGTTTAACCCTTATCAATCGGAATACACTAGTGTACCTGTAGGCGCCAAGCTATTCTGGCACAACCCTTGAACTAAAGCCATTGGTCTATATCCTTATCTGTAAGTACTATGATGTAGCTTGCATATGGCAGTGTACAAATTTGAAGCTTTCAGCCTGTATGATATGGGTTTAAAAAAAAAGAAGAAGAGTGAACCCCCACCCGGGTCTGCCCTGGGGGACTTGGGTGGGGTTAGGTATTTTTTAGTTCCCAGGGTCACCCTGGTCAGCCCCACAGGGTGGGTTTTTCTCTCTATTCTGGGGCATGTGTTTCTGTCTACCCTTTGCCCATTCACCTGTATTTGCCTTTTAAAAACTCTCCCTACTGTCTGCACTGCCTGTAGCTCTTGATATTGGATGTGTGTTGCTAAATGGTCTTAGCTTTATTTAGCCCCATGTGTTAGGTTTATTTAACGTATTTGACCGGCTGGCGACATACATTCAATGTTCTGTTTTTTGTTTTTTTTTCACAAGCAGTGCAGGCACGTCCTGAGAAAGCCTTGTTGCTGTCGGGACGTTAAGCAATGTACAATCAATCAAGAAGAGTGAAGTAAACGAAGAAGAATCACCCAGTTCACTTGTTTTTATCATAGTCAGTACTCGGGGTTCTCTGTGTTTGCTGCATCTCCTTCCTCAATCATGGACTGTAAAGCCAATGTGCGTGTTGTGCAGAGATGGCGGCAGCAGTAATGTTGCTGACCGAGTGTTAACTCAATTGCTGACAGAGATGGATGGGGTGGAGGGACTGGGAAGAGTATACATCCTGGCTGCTACCAACCGCCCAGATATGATTGACAAGGTACCCCCTTACTTTCATCAACTGTTCAGTGCCAAGAAAATTTGAACACTACCCAACTGCAAGAGGTATGGATCCTCATGAGCCCCCGCAATTGCGGGGGCTCATGAGGATCTATGCCTCTTGCTGACACTACTTTGAAGCTATGTTCCTGGGACAGCTAGATTTTTTATGTTGAAGTAACAAAGATTGCGTGAAATGCACTCTGCATCACCTGGCACTGAACAGGTTAAGATTTATTTTACAGCCTGTTGATGTTCTTTGATAACCCCAGCAGAAGCCTCAACATCTGTGAGTTGACTTCGCGCTGGCAGAAGGATGCTTACATGCTGACAGCAAGTGAAACCTGCATGCACTTTATATGTGCCAGGTCAGGGTTCAACATTTTAGTTCTGACACTGCACAACACAATATGGATTGATCATTTGGGACAGTGCTACAATATCTTGGCACCTATGGCATAACCCCTGAGCTATCATGGTCGATCTGTGTCCTGAACTGTAATGTCCTTAACCTTTTCACTTCACAATATGATTGAATATCCCCCAAGTGTAAGAGGTATAGATCCACATCAGTCTCTGCACTTGAGGATCTATGGCTCTTGTTGAAAGCACTTTGTATCCACTTTTCTTTAATGGCTGGGTATCTTTGACCTTGAATTTACAATTCCAAAAGCACAATCTGTGTTCATTTGCAGTGAAAGAATTAAACAACAAGATTATAATTATACGTTTTGGGGTCAGTGTTTGAAAGAGAACAGCATCTGGTTGACCTTTTGAATGCATCAGTGGAAATACTGCAGACTTTTTTTCTTTGTTTTGAAGATTTCTCAGATACAACAGTAGAATCTACAGTGTTTGAGGCTCTGTGAAAAAAAATCTAACATTGAAATGAGGAGAAATGTATGCAGTTGCTGCTTGTACCTCCAGACAAGTTGATGTATCATACAAACCGTGCAATGACTTCTTTTTGGTACCCTTCGAGACTCACTGCAAAATGACGAGACATTTCAGCCAAACATTAACCTTTTTGTCTCTCAGTAGTGCTTTTTCTTGCAGTGATTTCTGCAGGAACCATTTGGACAAGAACCACTACTGAGAGCCAGAGGGTTAAGCTCCATGTACATGCAGCCACCAGTACTACAATTAAACAGTGCTGGTGGCTGCATGCACAAGCAGATTAATTTCATTTCCTGTTTTCAGGCACTGCTAAACCTGGGGGGTTTGAAAACATGTCTGACTTGTTCCGTGCGAAACTCACTTCAGAATTTCTTGTTTTTCAGGCACTGTTGAGGCCTGGCCGGTTTGACAATATTTTATACGTCTCGCTGCCAGATGATGCCACCAGGCGCGAGATTCTTCAGATTGAGTTTCGGAAAAAGCTATTGGCAGCAGATGTTTCACTGGATGTGCTTGTGACAAGAACTGAGGGTTACTCAGGAGCTGAGGTACGTAATCATTTCTCGACTTAACCCCTCCGCTGCCGAGGAATGCAGAGTACTACCAAACTGCAAGAGGCATAGATCATCATGAGCAGTTGCGGAGGCTCATGAGGATCTATACCTCTTGCTAAAAGACTTTGTATCCATGTTTGTTTCCTCAAAACACATTACCGATGACATGACTGTCAGGAAATAGTCTACTTGCTTACCAATTTTAGCCTAAGACCCAAATGGTCCCCCCAGGAGGCTCTCGGGGATCCCTAACAGGGACGAGAGTAGCCTCCCCTGCCCATCCGGTCACGTGCCACGTGGTGTCTCCTTCAGCCAGTTGTCTACTTCGCTGTTGGCGTACGCACGCATTTTTTTTAGCCTCTGACCCTTGGAGACTGTGTACGGTTCGACCGTTCTTTACCGGCCTGCCTTCTCCTTGCCTCTCGTCTTCTGCTTCTGGCGTGGCCTCCTTCTTCTCTGCTAGCCCTCGTCTGTGCCTCGTGCTGCTAGCTAGCTGGGCCTGGGGCCTTCTTCCCTTCCGTCGCTCACGGTGGTTTGTGCTTCGGCGCTCCGCCATGGAAAGGTAACGTCTCGGCCGTCTCCTACGTCTCGCCCGGCTGGGCCGGACGTCGGTCTCAACTCGACCTATTTTGGTTTCTCTTCCGTGTTTCGTAGTGAGCTTCACTCGTTTACCTTTGTTTGGAAGTTGCGTTGGCGGGTTAGTTTCCCACCACCGGTCGCCTCATGTTTGGGTTTGTGTTGCAGTTATCAAGTGCGCACCTGTCCCCTTTGCGGCGACTTTCAGTGGCCTAGTGACCGGCACAAAGTGTCTACCGTGTTCTGGCTGCTCCTGGGAACTCGTCTGCGCTGTCTGCTCTTCGTGGCTGGAGGTTCGTTGGTCTGAGCTTTGGAAGTTCTACCGGCGCGAGCGACCTGCCACAGCACGCCGGGACTTGGTCAAGCTCCTCCCCTCGGACGTGGAGAAACGCACGCTTCGTCTTCATGGTAAGACTATTTCTGCTATGGTGTCCGCACCGTCCTTGCCCGCTGACTCCTCCGGCGAGTCGCCAAGCCGGCCTTGTGCCCCCCTCCATGAGCCTCGGGCGCTGCGACCTTTGTCGCCTGTTAGTAGACGCGTTGGCCTTGTGGCCCCCCTCCTAAGCCGCTGACTCCTCCGGCGAGTCGCCATGCCGGCTCCGTGCCCCCCTCCTTGAGCCCCGGGCACCGCGACCTTTGTCGCCTGTTAGCATACGCGTCGGCCTTTTGGCCCCTCCTTCTAAGCCCGCTGACTCCTCCGGCGAGTCGCCTAGCCGGCTATGTGCCCCCCTCCATGAGCCCCGGGCACCGCGACCTTTGTCGCCTGTTAGCACACACGTCAACCTTTCGGCCCCTCCTTCTAAGCCCGCTGACTCCTCCGGCGAGTCGCCTAGCCGGCTACGTGCCCCCCTCCTTGAGCCCTGGGCACCGCGACCGTTGTTGCCTTTTTCTTCCTCCTCGGGACAGGAGGGACCGTCCCCGATCCTCCAGGCGCCGTTCTGTGGACCGTCGTCATAGCCCTTGTCGCGTGGATAGGAAACGTAGCCCTCAGCATTCGTCGTCCTCACGCTCGACTTCCTCCTATGTTTCCCATCGGCGCAATCGTTCTCCGCAGCGCTGGTTCTCTCGGCGCCCCTCACCACACTCCTCTCGTAGGAGTCGTAGAGAAGACAGGACTCCGCCTCGTTCTCGGCGCAGTCCTTCTCATCGGGACCGCCGTTTTCATCGTTCTCGGCGCCCTTTGCCTCCTACGTCCCCGCGGCGGCGTCAGCGTAGCCCCTCGGCTCCCCCTCCGCCGCCTTCGCGCGTCAGTTTGCCTCCTGTGCTTCGGTCTTCTCCGCGTCCGCCGCCGCCGCCTGCCGTCGATGGAGAGACCTTAAGCCTGCTTCCGGAAGACTCCATTTCGGCCTTTCTTGGTTCCGGCAGCCGTTCGCCCTCTCAGGTGGATGACCCGGCGTCTCCAGCTACCCTGTCCACTCCTCGTGGCGAGACGCTCCGCGCCTTGGACGACGCCGCCCGTCTCATCGCGGCTTGCCTTCCCACGGATGCTTGCCCACCTTCCCCACCGCTTAAGAGGAAAGCGGCCGCCTTTGTGGACGCTGCTCGTCAGGTCAAGAAGTTTAAGTCGCTTCCCCAGCCGCCTGCCTTCCGCGACCTAGCGGACGCTCTATCTGCGCACCTCCAGCGAGACTCCGCTTCGGTCACGGACTTCTTCTCCGACCGCCGCTGGTGTCGACATCGCCTTTCGGCAGTCCTGGTACACTGGCCACTCGCAATCCTTCTCGTGCCCTCTGCCTCCCGTGGATCTGCCTGCACTGATGCTCGCCGGCGGCTCTTCCCAGCTCAAGCGTGTCTTGCCTCGCGGCTTGGAGCGTACCGCCTCCCTCGTCCGAAACTCCCTCGCATGTTCGGGATTTTTAGAGCTCCTCACCCAAGCCTTCAATAACCGTATCGAGGCGGCCTGGCTTCCTTCCGCTCATCCCCTGCTGTCGGATCTTCACGCCTTGGCAGTAGCAGCCAACCGAGCGGCCTACCATTCGTCCGTCAACGCCATGGCAGCGACCGCCAACTGTGACCTGATGCGGCGTGATGTGGTGCTCCAGACCTGCCCTGGTCTTCCCCCTGATGTGAAATCGCAGCTCCGCCGGGTTCCGGTCGGCGCTCCGCTCCTGTTTGGCCCTTCCTAACAGTCCCTGAAGGAAGCTAACAAGGACCGTTGGCCCAGCGCTCCCTCGTCTCGCTTTCCGCCAGCCCGCAAGGCCGTGGGTCGCGCCCTGCAGTTCATCAGACCCTCCACGACGGCCCCAACCTCCGCCTCGGCCTGCCGTCCACGCCCCTCTTCTCGTGCGCCTGGTCCTGGCCGCGCCCGCCCTGCCCGTCCTGCCGTCCCGTCCTGGCCCAAGCCCGCCCGCCGCCCTGGGCATGGGAGGGCCCCCTGACTACTGCCCGTCTCTGCCCCCGCCGACCGCTTTGGGTTCGCCTGTCGGCGGGAGGCTCGCCCTGCACGGCGACGTTTGGCGTTCCCTTTTTCCGGACGACCCGTGGATCCTCTCCATTGTCTCAGACGGTCTTCTCATCTCCTTTCGTTCCCCGCCTCCGCTTCGGCGTACCCCCCTGTGGACCGAGATCCCGTCAGATCCGCCCAAGGCCGATGCCCTTCGCGGAGAGGTCGCCGCTCTTCTCCGGAAAGCCGCTACGGAAGTCGTCGCTCACCACGACTCTCCCGCCTTCTACAGCCGGCTCTTCGTAGTCCCCAAGCCTGGAGGCAAGTGGAGGCCGATCATCGATCTCTCTGCCCTGAACCGGTTCATCGCCGCCCCGTCCTTCCGGATGGAGACAGCCAGGGCCCTTCGGGCCGCCGTTCAGCCCATGCACGGCTGTGCAGAACCACACTTTTAGTTAGGAGCGGCCGGGGGCCACTAAGTGCAAGATAAGCCATCTGTGGCAACGCCGGGTGTGGGGGCAATTAGTCGTTAGCGCGCGCCTCTTCAGGCAGAGTGACAGAGCTGTTCATGGTCCTAGAAAGGAGTGCTCTTTCATTACCCTACGCTATGTGTACGTGCCGACAGCAGCATACTGGCGCTCGGCAGCGGAAACGCTGAAAAGTGTTAGTTACTGAACATTCACAAAATGCTTTTTTTTTTTCGCAAGAATATCATTATAACATGAGTGCAGATTTGTAGCTGATAAAATTTGCTTTCTTTTCATACTAAACATTCCCATGCTGCTTACTTCCAGCACACCTGCAAGAGCAGTTATATTTCATATTTGCAATACAATGAACATGCACTGACACAAAAAAAAGCACTAACTTTCAAGCTCAATCTGTTGTGCATCTAAGTTTTCTGTGGGATGAAAATTTGATGTATCTACGCAGCATTCTCGCCTCTACTGTTATCACTTACTTGAATTCTTGTTTCTTTCCTGCTAGAGCAACACTAGCGTCAGAAAGCACTCCACTGCTGAGAAGCTGGTAAGCTGGTAATCCGTTAGGTCCATCAAGACGATCAACACAAACATGCTGATCCCAGCAGTGTTTATGCAGTACACTTGGGTTTACACAGTAAATTCATAACCACTAACACAACAGGTCTTAAGCACATCACACTGGTTCCTTTATATTAACACCAACACAAATAACTAGGTCTGAAGCACACCACACTGGGCCTTATATCGACACGAATACAAGTAACGGGTCTTAAGCATATAACACTGGTGGTTCCTTTATATGAACAGTTTTTAGAATTTCCCTTACAGGGATGAATACCGTTTTTGTAATTGAATTGATGATTTTCTTTTCAGTTTCATTAGTCTTTGGTAACATTTTACACAAAACGAATTTGAGTAACACAGTCCACTAGTTTCATCTACAGTGATTCCATGTATTTCCTGAAGTTCAGCTACATAGATTTCACACAGTTTTATTGGATTTTGATCAAGTGTTCGTTTTGACCTTCCTCCACATACTCTACATAGAGAATTTAACCTTTTAAAGTGAAAGGCTTCTGTGTGTGCAAATGTTTCTTGTGTATGTTTTGTTCCCGCCATAACTGTACTGTCTACTCCTTAGGCATTTGGAACAAAGGAACCAGGATAATATGGATGAGCAGACAACAGTTAGTACATGATACTACTAAACAGTATCAAATCTATATTGGAGGCTATGAGCAGAGCATAAAGCACAGGGATTACACAATACACAATAGTATTCCAGAACAGAGATTGAATGTTCAAACCAACTCAGTACTGTGAGGCTCAGATAACTTACCAGCCATGTTCAGTCACAAACAAACCCGGTACCTGTCTTTATCCTCGGATTGCACTCTTAAAAAAAACGTAACTGGAATAATATCACCAACACAGGAACCAGCACACAACAGTTCACAAGTGTGTCAAACGGTTCTATGTAGAAAATCTTTGAAGAGGAGATAGAGAACATTAAACACAGGCATAGCCACCACACATCAGCAGTCCGTTACAGAGATTAGAGAAGGTGTAACGAACGCCTTTAGTGCAGGGTTCGGTCGGACGATGGTGTGACGTCATTAGCAGTTGGACAGAATGTACACATGCGAATAATGTAGAGATAAGCATTGTTCACGAGCGGTAATGTACAGATAAGCCATGTTCACGTGCGGTAATGTAGGTGAGCGATGTTCACGTGTCACGTGTGGGAGTGACAGTGTGGTATCGGGAATAATTGCCAGTTAGAGATGCTATACCAGTCGAGCCGAGCAGTCGTTTTCGCTAGGGCTCTGAGGAAGAATTCTGGCTAGAGAATTCGATAGCTGTATATTGAATACAGGTATTTATTCTTTTAGTACCGGTATTTATAATGACCTATAACGCTATTCAGATGAAAAAGAAAGTATTGTTTATGAATTATTATTAGAGTGCAGAAGAGCCATGTTTGAAGGAAATGCGATGGCTCGTGTCAATACTTGTTTAGTCATGTAATTATGTGATATAGTTTATAACTAGGATGTCATGTTGTATTCATTCATATGCGAAGATGTGGGACTGAAATAGGAATAGAATTCAGTATATATTTAGGTATACCTAATGATGAAATGTGCAGTAATATGTTACGAATTGGAGGTGAGCTGTGATTGTAATATTTGGCTCATAATCCATTGGGTGTAGGTACGTAAAATGTGTGCACTGTGTTAAAGTGGCTATAGGAATTGTCATAAGAATTATGACAATAGTGATTGTAGTATGGTGGCATAAAGAAGACATTTTTCAGAGGAAATGATCTAGAGCGCTCTGAAGAATGTGTCGAAGACACATTCAGACTTTTGGGTATAAGAGCGAACATTTATGAGTGTATAAATATAAGGAATGGAAATGATTGTCTTATTCTATACCTGCGTATTTCTCTGTGGGCTGGCGATTGGGTGCCTGATAGGCGGGGGCAGGGGATCTAACTGTTGTCTGTCCAGCGCTGTGATTCCCCTTGGTTTGAGTACTGACAATTCTGCCAGCGCTAGCCTCACCTATCTGGTTTGTGAGTGTAAATGTTGTGTACAGCGGGGCCGGTATGGAGCGGACACCCCTGGTGTAGGGCCGATGAAGCTGTCCTGCAGGCATCACGTACGTGACCAGGTGCGGACATCAAGCCTTCATCTCTCCTTCGTCCTACCATCACTGGTGCTACGAGCAGCAACGGTAGCGAAGTAAGCCACAGATTCGTGCTACAGGACCACATGCAGTGTTCTGTCAGTGTAGCTATTGTCGCCTAGCGCCGTTAATTTCACGCCTAGGAATGTTCCAAATCTGTGAGTAGTCATTGAATAGTAATATTCAGTTCGGGAATCTCCGTCAAGTCGTCAATGTGATATTGACTGTGTCGACACTAGTATAAAGAGGAGTCGAGTGACGTCTCTCGAGAGAGACAACGACCTCTACGGTAGCGAGTGAATGTGTGAGCGCTGAAGTTGTGAATAACCTATATGCCACTTGTTAGTTAGTTGTGCAGATCGGTTTATATGATGTGAATTGTTATTGGTGTAGATTGGTTTATATGATGTGAATTGTGTGGTTTAATGTATGCTATGAGTGTATGAGAATAAGTTAAACAGAGGGCAAAGAGAGATAACCGTGTGGCCTTTGTCCTTGTTTGTAAGCGCGTGTGTGGTGGATGAAAGAGTCTAGTGAACAGAGATAGAACACCCACCTTTATACAGATTGGCAGAAAGCCCACGCACACACTCATTCCATAAACGTTTATATGTAACAATTTAGTTCAGTACAACACGAAAACCACCGTCGTTACAGAAGGAATAGCTTATATCAGACTGTGACCTACTTTAAGCCTGCTCGCTGCGGGAGTGGCTGCAGCAAGCATGTTGCTGGCTAAACTAAAGAGTGAAAAATCCAGCGTTCTGCACAGCCGTGCATGGACTTCGCTGTCAGCCTGGACCTGTCCGATGCCTATCTGCACGTCCCAATGCATCCCGCCTCCCGCCGGTACCTCCGCTTTGCCATCGACGGGACCGTTTACCAGTTTCGGGCCCTCCCCTTCGGTCTCAACATCAGCCCATGGGTCTTTACGCGGATCATGGATGCCATGGTGGCCAGAGCCCGACGATCTTCCTCCAGCCCGATTTCCAACTACTTGGACGACCTTCTTCTGTGGAATCAGTCGGTGGTCTCTCTTCTCCAGGACAGGGATGCTCTTCTCCTGTTATCTCGCCTGGGCTTCCTGGTCAACGCCGACAAGTCCGACCTCTCGCCCTCCCGCCACTTCGTTCACCTGGGGATGGAGTTTGTGACCGACCGCAACCTGGTGCGTCTTCCCGAGCCTCGGATCCAGAAACTCGCCGACCTCGCCCGTTTGGTAGCTCAGGAAGCGGCTGTCCCCGCCAGAGTGTGGCTCCAGCTCCTCGGCCTGATGAGTGCGGCGGCAGATCTCCTTCCCCTCGGTCGTCTGTATTCTCGTCCTCTTCAACTGCATCTTCTCCTCCACTGGAGACCGTCCACCGGCGATCTCTCTACCCTGGTGCCGATCCCTCCCTTGCTGTGGCCCCATCAGCTTCGCTGGACAGACCTTTCTTGGCTCGGCTCCGGGATTCCCCTGACCTCGCCACTGCCCCGTCTCTCTCTTTGCGTCGATGCCAGTCTCGCCGGTTGGGGCGCTCACCTTCTCCCGAGTTTTCGCTCAACGGCCGGCCGCTGGACCGAGAACCTGGCTTCGCGGCACATCAACTGGCTGGAACTAAATGCGGTTTGGCAGGCCCTCCGCGCTTGGGAATCTGACCTTCGGACACAGGACCTCCTCGTCCTCTCCGACAACTCCACGGTCGTTGCATACATACAGAAGCAGGGAGGAACCCGCTCGCCCGACCTCTGCATCCTCCTCTACCGACTCCTTCGCTGGTGCGAGGACCGCGGCATTTCTCTCCGAGCCCGTCACATTCCAGGTCACCTGAACGTCCTGGCAGACTCCCTCTCGCGGCGGGGTCAGCTTCTTCACACAGAATGGACCCTGCGCCGGGACATCTTTCGCCTGATCTGCGATCATTGGGAGACTCCTCTTATCGATCTCTTCGCCACGAGGTGGAACCACCAGCTTCCCCTCTTCGTCTCCCCGATTCCCGACCCTCTGGCCTGGGCGGTCGATGCGCTCTCGATCCCTTGGGACGGACTGGTTGCTTACGCCTACCCTCCGACGGTCCTGGTCCCCAAAGTCCTGCTCAAGCTCCGGGGGTGCAACGCTGTCCTTCTCCTGGTGGCCCCGTTCTCCTGGACCAGATCGTGGACTACCGACCTTCTCAGTCTCGCCACGGACCCGCCCCTTCCACTTCCCACCCTGTGCACGATGCTCAAGCAGCCCCGCCAGCCGCTCTTCCACCCCTGCCCCGAGCGACTTCTCCTACACGCCTGGCGATTGTGCAGCCAGCCCTCTCCGCTAGAGGCTTCTCGAGTGCGGCGGTGGACGCTATCGCTTCAGCCCGCAGACCTTTCACCAGACGTGTCTACGAGGGAAAGTGGCGGGTGCTTTGTGCCTGGTGCTCTGACCGTCGCCTCGCCCCCGTCGACCTGACGACTCCTCAGCTCGCGGACTTCTTTCTCTGGCTCTTCCAAGACCAAGGTTTGGCTCCCATCACGATCCGCGGCTATCTCTCTATGATTGCCGATACCTACCGTCACCTCGGCCGTCCCGACCCCGGTGCCTGCAAGGACCTGGCCGACCTTATAGCGCATTTCGGCTGCAGCGTCCGGTTTCCCGCTCCCTCGTTCCGCGCTGGGACCTCCCCTGGGTCCTCACCTGGCTGAATTCGGACCGTTTTGAACCGCTCCATCTGGCCCGCTTCGCGGACGTGACTCGGAAGACCTGCTTCCTGGTGGCTCTCGCCACGGCAGCCCACGTCAGCGAGCTCCACGCGCTCTCGTCTCGCCCTTCCTGCCTGCAGTTCCATGTGGATGGCTCCATTCAGCTACTCCCGGATCCTTCCTTTCTCGCTAAGACTAGATCTCCCTTGACGGCGCCTCAGGTCATCGCTATTCGGCCGCTTAAAGGGCCCGACCTTCCTCGGGAGACTCGGCAGCAAGATCCGGTGCGTGCACTCCGTATCTACCTGCCTCACTCCAAGTCCGTGCGGAGGGGGCGGACTCGTCTCTTTTTGCGACATCTCAGCCCAAACGATCTCCTCCTGGCTCTGCTGGGTAATACGGTCCGCCTATCGCGACCTCTCCCCACAGGGAGCCGAGGCACTCAGGATCCGCGCCCATGAAGTTCGCGCTATGGCCGCAAGTCTCGCCTTTGACCGCAACTACGCGGTTAAGGACATTGTGGCTGCAGTGGGCTGGCGGGCCGAATCCACATTTGCCCGCTTCTACCTCCACGACCTGACAGTCCAGCGCGACAACCTCTCACTGGTGGGCGACATTTCGGCGGCACAACACTCCCTCCAGGCGCCCCCGGCGCCTTAGGTATGCACTTCGCTAAAATTGTCGGGAGTGTGTGATCAGGAGTGACGGGCCATCTTCGTCCCTGAAGAGGTTTCTAAAAGGGATTGTGCGGCACCCTCCTCCTTTTTGTCATTCTTCCTGACAGTCATGTCATCGGTAATGTGTTTTGAGGAAACAAATTAATTTGTTTCTTCAAAAACATTACCGATGACATGACTACCAGGAGTGTCCACTCCTTGCTCAATTCTAGCCTAAGAACCCGTTGTGTAAACACAACCCGGGAGGCACTCGGGGAACCCCCAGAGGGACCGAGAGTTGTCTCCCGCTCCTACCCACCAGCCCTATTCACCTGTGAACTCCAGTCACGCTTCTTAGGCTCACGCGTTCAGACGTGTTGTCTCTAGCCTCTGGACTTAGAAGTTTTTTCGACCGGTTCGGTCTGCTTTGCTTGCTTCGTCTTCGCCGGCCTGGGATTCTGCACGTGCGACGTTGGTCGACTGCAGCTTCGGTCTTGTTCAAGGGTTCCCTCTCTGGCTTGCCGGTTGGGCTGCGGGTGTCATGGAGCTTTCTCCTTCTCGTACCTCTCCGACTGACAGGTAAGGTAGTTAGAGGGCCCTCGGCTGGTTGCCCGGGCGGGGCACAGGCACGAGCAGCTTGCTTTTTGCGTCGCTTCTCCCTCGGTTGGGGTTTTTGGACCTCTGTTTGGTGGCCTGATTAGCTGAAGAATGTTGGCGCCGGTTTTGGCAGGATTTTCGCGCCATTACCAGATGCGAGCGGTGAGTCAAGTTACTGTATCTCGGCCATACCTAACGTTTTTCGGCTTTCGGTTTAGACGCCCCTCGTTATGACGAAGGCTTGGATACGCACCTGTCCCGGCAGGGTTTGTTTTCCCTCCGCCGTAGTTTTAATTAAATGTTGATGGCAGGTGACCGTACGTTGGTTAATCGGGTGCATAACACCACAGTAGCTTGGGGGCCTAAAGCTTAACGGGGTGATTGGTGGACGCTCGCCGAGTGCCTTCATGTTTTGTGTGTTGCAGTGGCTTACTGATGACATGCACAAAATGCGGAGGCTTCCAGTGGCCGTCGGATAAACATGCAGTCTGTCTCCCCTGCGCTGGGTGTGCGTCCGACCATACGTGTGACGTCTGTGCTACATGGCCGGAACTGCGGTGGTCTAATCTCTGGAACTTTTATAGGAGAGAGCCTTCTACCCTCGCGGGTACCTTGAAGATTTCCGAGACGCCTTCCGCTGTGCCCCCGGCACCGGACGTGCGAGACCAACGGGATCCGACGCAGATAACGCCACTGAGTGATCTAGGGACTAGTGCACGGAGTGTGAGTTCGACCGTCAAGACCGCCTCCGTTCGAGAGCGCGCCCGTACACATTTGGTGGAAAGAACCCGCCTCTCCCAAGAGCCTGGTTTGGTGGGACGCTCGTGGCGTCCCTCCTCCACCGTCGTTCCCCACTTGTCTCTGAGGAAGCCGCCGGGATCCCGCTGGAAGTCCCCTGGCCGGCCAGTAACCCGCCTCTCCCAAGAGCCTGGTTCAGAGAGACATAATTGCACTCGTCCGGAGCCTCCTGGTTGTGAAGAACGTAGTTACAGGGGTTCTGCTCGACGATTCCGCTCTCCTTCGCACGATCGTAGGAGGAACTTCTTGCCTCATCGCTCGTCGCACCGGGACTCACCTCGCCGCAGACGGTTTTCACCTTCTTCGCGTCCCCCCTCTCGGTTGGACCCCCGCTCGTCCCGTCCCTCTTCCCAGCGACCGGCCACTTCCCCCCCTCCTCGTACTCACCGCTCCGTTCCATCTCGTCGCAGCCGTTCTCCTCGTCGGGATCCGCCTTCGGCTCGCAGGAGGTCCTCACCGCATCGTTCAGACTACCGCTCTCCACTGCGGAGGGAGTCTTCGTCCGCTGCGGTTCTCCGACGGGATTCCCGGCCTCGGAGCCCTCGTCGCCCTCTTCGGTCGCCGGTTTCCGGACAGCGGGACTTCGACACCCTCAGTTTGGCACCGGAGGATGCTTCGGACTGGTTACTTGGAGGTCTTAGCCGTTCTTCAGCTTCTCCCTCTTCGGTCTCCAGTGTGTCGGCTTCCGTCAGACAGGTCTCTTCTTCCCGGATGGACACGCGGCTGGCACTGGACGGAGCAGCCAGGCTCATCGCCGCCGCCTTACCGGAGGATGTTTGTCCAGCTTCACCTCCTGTGAAGAGGAAGATTTCCGCCTTCGTGGACGCGGATAGGACGGTTAAGAGGTTCAAGTCCCTCCCACAGCCGGCTAGTTTTTTTGATCTGCGGGACGCCTTCTCGTCTCACCTGCATGCGGAGACTCGGAACTCGGACTTCTTCGCGGACGGGAGATGGCCTTCCGCTCTGGACATCGCTTTTCAGCAGGACTGGTACGCCGGCCATTCGCAGTCGTTCCTCTGCCCGCTTCCTCCAGTGGATCCCGCCGCTCTGATGCAAGCCGGAGGGGCTTCTATGTTGAAACGGTCCTTCCCACGGGGACTGGATAGGACGGCGTCGCTGGTCCGGAACACGCTCGCCTGCTCCGGTTTCTTGGACTTGCTGACTCAGGCTTTCATCCAACGTCTCGAGGAAGCTTGGCAACCTGCTTTGTCTCCCCTCCTGGGAGACCTACTACTCATGGCGGAGGCTGGGAACCGCGCTGCTTATCACTCATCGGTCAACGCGATGGCGGCTGCGGCTAACTGCGACCTCATGCGACGAGACGCCGTCCTACAAGCTTGCAGTGGTATGCCGGTCGACCTGAGTACTCAGCTACGTCGGGCCCCTCTGGGAGGGTCTCTGCTCTTCGGGGATACTTGGCAGACGGTGAAGGCCTCCAACTCCGACCGTTGGCCTCGCAAGACTGTCAAGCAGCGCTTTCCTCCCGCCCGCACGGCCCTGGGGCGCTCCTTGCGGGCCCGGAAACGTGTCACCGCGGACCCGTCTGCCCCACCACGAGCTGTGCCGCGCCGTCGCCCGTCCTTCCGTCGCCCTGGCCCAGCTAACGCCCCTGCCCCCGCCTGGCCCCGTCCCGCCCGTCGCCCTGGGTGCGGGCGGGCCACCTGACTTGTCCCCATTTCCGCCCCCGCCGACCGTCGTCGGGGCTCCAGTCGGCGGGAGGCTAGCACGATTCAGCGAGGAGTGGCGCTCGCTGTTTCGAGACGAGCCCTGGGTTTTGGACGTAGTCACCAGAGGATTACGGATCTCGTTCCGCTCTCCTCCGCCCTTGCGCTCCATTCCTCTTTGGACAGAGGTTCCGTCCGACGCCCTCAAGGCCGCCGCTCTGCGAGGAGAAGTCGCGGCTCTCCTTTCAAAGGAGGCCACAGAGATATTGCAGCGTCCGGACTCGCCCGCCTTTTACAGCCGACTGTTTGTGGTCCCCAAACCCGGCGGCAAGTGGCGGCCAGTCATAGATCTGTCGGCGCTGAACGCCTTCATCGCGGCCCCTTCCTTTCGGATGGAGACGACCAGGGCTCTTCGTGCGGCGGTGCAACCCATGGACTACGCGGTCAGTTTAGATCTGTCCGACGCCTACCTACATGTCCCCATGCACGCTTCTGCCAGGAAGTACCTGCGCTTCGCGTTCGAAGGAGTGATTTACCAGTTTTGCGCCCTGCCGTTCGGTCTCAACCTCAGCCCCTGGGCCTTCACCCGCATCATGGATGCTGTAGTGGCCAAGGCGAGGCAGTCGTCGTCAAGTCCGACCTTGAATTATCTCTTACTTACTTACTTACTTACGCCTGTCTCCCCTACCCGGGTATAGGCCGTCGACGAGAGACCTCCAGCAACTCCTGTCCTGTGCTTCTCCTTCGATTCTACTCCAGGTGGTTCCCAGTCTCTTGATGTCTGCTTGGAGGTCTCGACGCCAGGAGTTTCTCGGCCTACCTCTTTTCCTCTTTCCCTGGGGGTTCCATGACAATGCCTGCCTAGTGATACTGGAAGCTGGCTTTCTCAGACTGTGACCGATCCATCCCCATCTTCTTCGCCCAATTTCATTGTCTGCTGTTATCTGCTCTGTTCTCTCCCAGAGTCTGACGTTGCTGATCTTCTCTGGCCAGTGGATTTTCAAAATTCTTCTAAGGCAACTGTTCATGAAGGTCTGTACTCTGTTGACTGTGGTTTTTGTCAATCTCCATGTCTCTGCTCCATATAGGAGAACTGCTTTTACATTGAATTATCTCGACGACCTTCTTTTGAGAAATCAGGAGGAGACCGCGCTTGCGGCGGACAGGGACGCTCTTTTACAGCTGCTTTACCGGTTGGGTTTCCTGGTCAACACCGGGAAGTCGGACTTCACTCCGGCGCGCCACTTCATCCATTTAGGCATGGAGTTTGTCACGGACCGCAACAGGGTACTTTTGCCAGAGAAACGGATTGTGAAGTTGTCCGCTCTCGCCGCGTTGATAGATCAGCAACAGGCAGCCCCCGCCAGGGTCTGGCTTCAGCTTCTGGGCCTGATCAACGCAGCGGCGGATCTTATCCCCCTCGGGCGTCTCTACTCCCGACCGCTACAACTTCATCTCCTACTGCTCTGGCGTCCCTCCTCGGGCGACTTGACCACGAACGTCCCCGTGTCCCCGTTGGTACGCCCCCACCTTTTACGGTGGACTGACAGAGCCTGGTTGGCTCTGGGAGTCCCCATTTCCTCCCCATCCCCGCACCTCTCCCTGTGTGTCGACGCGAGTCGGGCTGGTTGGGGAGCCCACCTGCTTCCTCAGTTCACCACGACGTCCGGCCTCTGGCCTCCGGAGTTCGCGGACAAACACAGCAACTGGTTGGAACTGCAAGCGGTGTGGCAGGCCATCATCGTTTGGGAAGAGCAGCTCAGACACCAGCATCTTCTCGTCCTTTCGGACAACTCGACAGTGGTAGCGTATATACAGAAGCAGGGAGGAACTCATTCACCCGATCTATGCATGCTACTCTTCCAATTGATGCGATGGTGCGAGGACCGCGATCTGACTCTCAGCGCTCGCCATATTCCCGGTCGCCTGACCGTTTTAGCGGACTCCCTTTCTCGCCGAGGCAGCTCATTCACACGGAATGGACGCTACGCCAGGACATTTTCCGGATGATTTGCTCTCACTGGGAGACCCCGATGGTGGACCTGTTCGCCACGAGGTGGAATCACCAGCTTCCCCTCTTCGTTTCCCCAGTACCGGATCCCCTGGCTTGGGCGGTCGACGCCTTATCCATTCCCTGGGACGGACTCATAGCGTACGCCTTTCCCCCGACAGTCCTTGTCCCCAAAGTCCTCCTAAAGCTGCGAGGAACCAATGCGATCTTGCTCCTGGTCGCCCCGTTCGCTTGGACTCGTTCCTGGTCCACCGACCTGCTCAGCCTCGCCACGCACCCTCCGCTACTGCTCCCCACGCCCCGCACTATGCTCAAGCAGCCACGCCAGGCGCTGTTCCACCCCTGTCCGGAACGCTTACTGCTACACGCCTGGAGGTTGTGCGGCAAGCCCTCTCAGCTAGAGGTTTCTCGGGTGCTGCAGTGGAAGCGATCGCTACAGCTCGCAAGCCCTCGACTAGACGTATCTATGAGGGGAAATGGAGGGTACTCTGTACCTGGTGCAGCGACCGTCGTCTCTCCCCCACCGAACTGACAAACCCCCAACTTGCGGACTTCTTCCTCTGGCTCTTCGGAGACCAAGGACTGGCCCCTATTACCATTCGGGGATATCTCTCGATGATTGCCGACACCTACCGGCACCTCGACCGCGCGGACCCCGGCGCGTGTAAGGACCTGGCAGATCTTATGTCACACTTCGGACTACAAAGGCCTGCCTCTCGCTCTCTTCTTCCCCGCTGGGATTTACCATGGGTTCTTACCTGGCTAAACTCACCACGTTTCGAACCACTACCCTTGGCCAGGCTTGCGGATGTGACGCGGAAGACCTGCTTCCTGCTGGCGCTTGCCACCGCGGCACGAGTGAGATACACGCTCTATCAGTCCGGCCTACATGCCTGCAATTTCGAGCTGACCACTCGGTCCAACTGGTGACCGACCCTGCCTTCATTGCCAAGACTAGGTCTCCACTGACGGCACCACAGGTTATCACCTTACGACCGTTACGCGGGAAAGACTTCCCCAGTGAGACCAGGCAACAAGATCCTGTACGAGCCCTCAGAGTGTACTTGCGACGAACCAGAGCCGTCCGGAGGGGACGCTCTCGCCTCTTCCTTCCTTTAAAAACAGGAAGAAACGACATTACGGCACAGACAGTCTCTTCCTGGCTTCGCTGGGTGATTCGCTCAGCGTATGTCGATCTCTCCCCTCAGGGAGCGAAGAGCCTAAAGATTCGGGCGCACGAAGTACGGGCCATGGCCACGAGCGTAGCCTTCGACAGGAACTGCGCTGTCAAGGACATCGTGGCTGCGGTGGGCTGGCGATCAGAATCTACTTTCGCCCGCTTCTATCTACGGGATCTGGCAGGGCAGCGAGACACCCTCGCCTTGGTGGGGGACGTCACGGCGGCACAACACTCCCTCCCGGCGCCACAGGCGCCGTAGGTATGCACCTATTAGGGAGTGCAGAGTGTCGGAAGAGAGGAGGGGGCCATGAGCCTAGAGAAAACCATCTGGGGGTGCGGCACCCTCCTCCTGTTCGGCATTCTCCTGGTAGTCATGTCATCGGTAATGTTTTTGAAGAAACAAATTCATTTTTCTTTAAACGGTATTTTTTCGAAAAATACTTACCGATGACATGACTCGAAGGACCCTCCCACCTGCCCCGCTTGCCGCTGGTGAGCCTAATTTCGTGACTGGAGTTCACAGGTGAATAGGGCTGGTGGGTAGGAGCGGGAGACAACTCTCGGTCCCTCTGGGGGTTCCCCGAGTGCCTCCCGGGTTGTGTTTACGCAACGGGTTCTTAGGCTAGAATTGAGCAAGGAGTGGACACTCCTGGTAGTCATGTCATCGGTAAGTATTTTTCGAAAAAATACCTTTTAAAGAAAAATGAATTTTTCTCTAAAATGTGTTTTTTTCGAAAAATACTTACCGATGACATGACTCGGAGGTCCCTCCCTCCTCCCCGCTTGCCGCTGGTAACTCCGTAGACAACTGGCTAAAGGAGACACCACATGGCACGTGACCAGATGGGCAGGGGAGGCTACTCTCGTCCCTGTTAGGGATCCCCGAGAGCCTCCTGGGGGGACCCTTTGGGTCTTAGGCTAAAATTGGTAAGCAAGTAGACTATTTCCTGACAGTCATATCATCGGTAAGTATTTTTCGAAAAAATACATTTTAGAGAAAAATTAATTTTTGGGATGGCTGGGGATCATTGACATTGAATTTACAAAGAGTTCAAAACATAGTCTTTGTACACTGGCATTGAAGGGGTTACTCCCTTGTGGTTGCAGCCACTGGTACTCCTTACAGTGTGGGTGGATGGCTGCATGCACAAAGAAGTGAACCCTTATCATTTGGAATACACCAGTGTGTGAAATAAGTTTGACTAAAATAGTTCAAGGGTAGTGCCAGAATAGCTTGGCGCCTCTTGGTGCCAAGCTATTCTGGCACTACCCTTGAACTAAAACCATTGGTCTATAATTATCTGTAGTAATGTAGCTTGCATATGGCAGTGTACAAATTTGAAACTTTTAGCCTCAGTATGATATGGGTTAACCCATATAACCCTGTGGCTGCATTTCCCCAATTTTGCAGGCGTCACCTAACGACCATGTGCCAGTTGGAGGTGATGTATTGACCATGATAATTCAAAGGTAGTGCCAGATTAGCTTGGCGCCTTCAGGTGTCAAGCTAATCTGGCACTGCTCTTGAAATATCATGGTGAATCCATCTCCTGCTGTAGGGTGCTGAGGCTAAATGGATTAAGGGGCCATTGGTTAGAAATGTGTTGAGCGCTTCCTATAGGAATCATCGCAACAAAAACTGCTATCGACAGCCAAAGGTTAGGTGGACTTTGTGATGATTCTACCGGCTTGCATTTCAGTTATTGGTTGAATTATTTTGCAGTTGACTGCATTGTGCAACGAAGCAGCCCTGCTGGCCTTGGAGGAAGATATAAATGCAGAAGAGATCAGGATGGATCACTTTGAGGATGCCTTGACTGATATGATACCGGGAACAAATCACGACATGCTGAAACTATACCAAAACTTCTCTCATCAACCAGACTTGAAGGCAGTCTGATGGAAGGATTGTTGGAAAATATATTTGTTTCCTCAAAACACATTACTGATGGTATTACTAATAGGAAACGTTACCTAGCTAGCCTAATTTTAGCCAAATTTTAGCAGTTTCCGGCAACCGGGCCGCTTACCACACTGCTGTCAACGCCATGGCTGCGGCTGCTAACTGTGATCTGATGCGTTGAGATACCGTCCTGCACGCTTGCTCGCTGCCGACCGAGTTGAAGAATCAGCTATGCCGGGCTCATCTTGGTGGAGAACTCCTTTCGGCCCCACCTGGCAGACCGTCAAGGAGGCTAACAAGGACTTGTGGCCCAGCCGCGTCGCTCTGACCCACTTTCAGCCAGCCCGCAGGACCATGGGTCAAGCCCTGCGTACCGCCAGACCCTCCTCCACGACTTGGTCCAGCAGAAGGGGGTCAGCAGGAACAGGCCCTTGTTGCAGGGCTCCCAATTACTCTCGGTTTCGCGTATTTCCGCGAAAAACCAAATGTCATTTCCGCGAAAATTGACCTGCGACCCGCGAAAAAAAAATGGTCCAGGGGGAAATTAAAATAATGAAAATACGGTGAACTGCGAGTTGAAGCCAGAGTCTGAGAGCAGACAACGGAAGTTAGCGGAACACGGCCAGAAGTTACCGATGCGCGTGCACCTCACGGCTACCGCCATTTCGATCACATCGCAAACATGTCGCGTGCAGACATCGTCGAGAAGAATTCTAGCAGAGCAAAGGATATAAACAAAGAGTGTGATAATAAATGGAACTGGGACTGTGGCACCATTGGCCACTTGGCGTGTGCGGTGCACCATTTTCAACAGCAGCCGGTGTTGAAGTGTCACACTGTTGGCCAGGCTGTCGTAAGTCTAGTAGTAGTAGTGTGAGGACAAAATAGGCCGCGAGGCCTTTGTAAATGTCTTTCTTTAATTACTTTATGGGTCTGTTATGCATGCAGTTTTTCCTACAAATCATTCATCATAACAATAGAAAATCTCTTTAAATTTTGGTAATTTATCCAGCTGGTTTTTAAAAGAATTTATATTAGGTGCATTTTTTAATGAAACTGGTAATTCATTCCAAACAACGGCCAATCTGTTAGAAAAACAAAACTTCAGCAGGTTAGTGTTGCAATGCTGTGCAAAGATTTTCCCTTCAGAGTTTCGGGTTCAGTCACTAAACGGTGCTGCCAAACAAAGTTGTTTCAATTTAGGTCATCGATGCCATTATAAATTTTAAAAGCTTGGATTAAGTCTCCACGTGTTCTACATCCATGTAAGGAGTGTAATCCAAAATATTTGAGTCTGTCTAAGCAAGTCATATTTCTACATTCATTAACCAGCTTTGTTGATTGTCTCTGTACCCTTTCGAGTGCAACTGATTGTCTCTTTAAACCTGTGTACCGTAAAGTGTTTGCATATTCTAAATGTGGTCTGACTAGTGCTTTATACAGTTTACTGAAAGAGTCCTTATCCAAATAATTAAAGGCTCTCTTAACTACTCCAACCGTTTTGTTGGCCTTGTTGATACAGTTCTGAATATAGGGGTCAAAAGATAGAACTTTATCAAAAACAACACATAAGTCCCTTTCCTCCTCACAAGATACCACCTTTTTAATGTCGCTGTTAACTTTCATCAAGTAATCATGTTCAGGATTGTTCCTTCCAGAATGCAAGACCTTTCTCTACATTAAAATGCAAATCCCATGTGTCGGACCACTCTTGCAAGTGATCCAAATCATAATGCAGCACGTCTTTATTGATCGATTCATTATAGATTTTAGTATCCTCTTATTAACACAGTCTATACTATAAAAGTAGCACTATACTCTGAAAGTAACACTCGCGCGTGCGCAAATTCGGCGACTGGATTTTTTTCAGGGATTTTTAAGAATTTGTATTGGGAGCCCTGTTGTTGGATGGAGCTGCCTTCCCGGGACACCGACGCAGGCCATGTCGCCGGACCGCAGCCGACCTTCGGGCCGGTTGGCAGGGACCACTCTTCCATGGAGACGCAGTTCGAGGTCAGCGCTGGCGTCGCCTGGTTGACAGCGTTGGACGTAGCATCCTTCCAGAGACACTGACGCATGTCGTGCCGGCAGAACGCAACAGATCATCGGGCTGGATTGGCAGAGACCACTCTTCCGCGGAGACGCAGTTCGTCCTCTGCGCCGGAACTAGTCAGCTGGCAGCCGATGGACGGGGGCGACGGTTCTGGGACATCAACGGCGCGGTCCTGGGAACGACAGTGGCAGCCTCTTCCCCGCGTGCGGCAGATGGCTAGGCAGTCTACCTTCGTAGGACTAGGTGTCAGCGCGGGGCGAGGACGTTGTCTGACCGACATAGCTGCGTGGGTCGACGTCGCTCTCCGTTGTGTTGGTGGATGCAGTTCGGACTTACGCACCTGGTTAGACGAGGCGTCTCGTCTCTTCGCATCATTCTCCCAGCGGAGCGCTGCTCCCCCGTCGTCGCTTGGCTTTGGTCTTCGCTCCGCGGCGGCCAAGCACTACAAGTCTCCTCCTCGCCCAACAGGTTCGGGACCTAGCGGAGGCGATTCGCACTTTTGCGTGGAGACAACTTGGAGAACTGGTGTTCTTCTCGGGCACCTGACCAGAGAAGATGGATTCTCTCCCACTGACTTTGTTATGCAGGTACACGCCCAGCGGTCTGACGAGGATGAAACAAGAGCCTTCCTGTTTCCGCGTCTTGCTGGTGTGAATGGGGTTCTTGGACATGACAGATGACGCTGTGGAAGCACGCAGCCTGGGGCGCGAGTACCGGGAGATGAGACATGATGACAGTGTGGCAGGACCTTACAGTCGTAGACCTTGGAGGTGGTCCAGCGTTCCGATTCCGCGGCAGTACAGTCAACTCTTGCTCGTACCCAAGCCGGCGGATATGGCGGCCGATCTTCGACCTGTCGGCCCGGAACAAGTTCTTTCAGTGTCGCGGCAGAATGGAGATGGACAGAGCCCTGAGGGCAGCGGTACGTCTGCAGGACTCGTTACAGCTGGATGACCGACTATTTCGGAACCAGTTGGCAAGCCCTTGGCGGACGGCAGAGGTTCCTGCGTGCGATTCTTCGTTGCCTATGCTACTTAGTCTATGGGGCAGGTCCTACGTGGTACCTTCACGCGGATTCCAGCCAGGATGGTATTCGTGGCCGTCCTGTTCGAGTACGACTTCCAGTAGGGTGGGAGCAGTGCAGAGTAGGAGCGGCCCTCAGAGCCTTGCATTCGGGTTGGCGGTTAGGACTGCTAGCGCGCCAGCGGATCGTCTTCCCTGGGCAGACACTGCATCTGGTTGGAGAGGAAGCGCTACGGCTGGTTCTGGGGAAGATTGACGTACAAAAGGGATGTGCTAGTGCTCTTCGAGGCCAGTTGCTCTTGCAGTCGTTGTTATGGCCAGATATCTTCCAGCTACCCTGCTCGCCATCGAGAATCGAAATTCTGAGGTCATACGAGTGGTCGTCCGGCTATCCCTCTCTGATAGAGGCTTTGTGGGGGCTATGGTGGAAGCAAGGTCTGCAGCCATGAGGAGCGCCTCTGCTTATGTCTACGAAGGTAGGTGGGCATTCTCCAGGCTCGGTGCGCCTCGTCACTTCACCAGTCATGGTCATCTCTTCCCCACATGCCCTCCATGCACGATACTCGAGCAACCGCGACAGCCGCTGTATCATCCGTGCCCAGAACGTCTCCTCCTCCACGCCTGGAGAGTGTGCGGCAAGCCCTCGCCAGCAGAGGCTTCGCTAGTGCGGCGGTGGATGCTATTGCCGCAGCCCACAGACCCTCAACCAGACGAGTTACAAGGAAAATGGCGAGTGCGGTGTAACTGGTGTGGTGACAACCTCCTCTTCCCCATGGACCTGACGGCGCCCCAGCTGGCGGAGTTCGTCCTCTGGCTATTCAACGACCAGGGACTGGCTCCAATTACCTTCGGGGCTACCTAGCCATGATCGCCGACACCTACCGGCACTTGGGCCAGCCCGACCCTGGTAGCTGCAAAGACCTCGCCGATCTGATGGCCCACTTCGGTCTGCAACGCCCGGCACTGCTTCGCTTGCCAAGATGGGTTCTACCATGGGTGCTTACGTGGCTCAACTCGGTCCATTTGAACCTCTTCATTTGGTGCGCATGCTGGACATGACTCGGAAGATGTGCTTCCTGTTGGCCCTAGCCACGGCTTCCAGGGTCACTCAGTGAACTTCACGCGCGGTCGACACGCCCAGATTGCTTGCAGTTCCGGACGGACAGCTACATGCAACTGCTACCTGAACCGACCTTCCTGGCCAAGCAGCAGTCGCCTTGGCTGCCCCACAGGTGATGAATATTCGCCCTTACGAGTGACAGACTCCACCCGGGAGACCAGACAACAGGACCCAGTGAGAGCCTTACGTGTTTACCTGTGCCAGAACAAGCCTCTGCGCAGAGGAAGCACCCGCCTGTTTCTCCCTCTGTCCCCAGGTAGACGTGTCATCTCAGCCCAGACCATCTCCTCCTGGCTCCTATGGGTGATTTCGCTCTGCCTACCAGGACCTCGCCCCTGATGCAGCCAAATGTATGAACATCAGGGCGCACGAGGTCAGAGCCATAGCCACAAGTCTCGCATTCGATCGCAACTGCGCGGTCAAGGACGTTGTGGCGGCCGTGGGATGGCAAGCTGCGACTACCTTCGTCCGCTTCTACCTGAGGGACCTCTCCGCCCAGCGGCAGAACCTTTCACTGGTGGAAGACATCGCAGCGGCGCAACACTCCCTCCCGGCGCCATAGGCGCCGTAGGTATCTTAGCTAAACTTATCTGGAGTTTGCTTCAGGAGGGCGGGTCGGAGGGCCAGTGTCTTTGATGTTAGGGGCGCTATAGCGGCACCCACCTCCTCTTCAGGATTCTTCCTATCAGTAATACTTCTTCTTCTTCCTCGAACACTAAATCAGTAATACCATCGGTAATGTGTTTTGAGGAAACAAATGAATTTTTCTTTAAAATTAATTTTTGGGAAAAATATTTACCGATGGTATTACTCGAAGCTCCCTCCCACCTGCCCCGCTTGCCACCAGTTCGCTAAGAAACTAAACTGAGGAATATCAGGTGAGCTCATACCGGATGGGGCGAAAGGGTGGCTACTCAGGTTACTGCCTGTTCTATGGCACCCCTCACCTGCCAACACTCCCTTATATAGACACAACCAAATTTTGGCTAAAATTAGGCTAGCTAGGTAACGTTTCCTATCAGTAATACCATCGGTAAGTATTTTTTGAAAAAATTCATTTTAAAGAAAAATTCATTTTTCCAGTAACATAATTATTTCCTAGTGAGTGAATGGTCATGGGGCTACAGTCTACACACACAAGCCATGCACACAGGCTGTTTGCAGCTGACATTGGCCCGGTGACCATTTGCTCATTGGGTTGAAGTTTGTGAGTGACATTTAGTGTGCATGTGTGTGTATGGTAGTCATTTTTACCATGTATGATGTCAAAATAGCAAGATACATGCACTTGTACTGTGAAGAGTTTCAACTAGTTACATGGTATGATTTTGAATGGGTATGGTATACCATTTATGGTTGCTGTGTACCAGTATACAGGGTTATATTTAGCCCCAATGCATTACAGCAGGAGATGGATTGACCATGATAGTTCAATGGTAGTGTCAGATTAGCTTGGCACCATGCTACCCTGGCACTGCCCTAGAAGTATCATGGTCAATCTTTCTCCTGCAAGTGGTTCATAGTCCTTAGATGACACCTCCAGAATTTGGTAATGCGTCCTCGTGGTTAAATGAGTTAAAAGAAAATGAAGTAAAACATAACACCCTGTGCTGTGACAGGACCCTCACCTGCTCCAAAATCACCTTGAGGTTTCATTGAAGGCTGCATTTATTTCTTTCAAAATTGGAAATTGGTGTACGTTTACATGTACATGTCCAAAATAAGGAGATTCAGGCGAGTAGTCAGTCTCTCTCTCTCTCTCTCTCTTTCTCTCTCTCAGTAGTGTGTGCGTGTGTGAGAGAGAGAGAGAGAAAGAGTATTATATGTGATTGTCGGCGAACTTACGGGTATGTGTGTAGCTAAGGCGCATGGAACAGTAACAATTATTTGAGGTACCAGTGTAGCACGGAAACACATTTCCCCCATCCAGATTTCCGTACAGGTATGCAACTCTACTTTCAACCCTGTTGTGGAAGTAAACAACAGTACAGTAAACACTCACAAACCTGATAGCGCTGGTAGAAGAATACACATACCAAGAGGAATTACCCAGCGATGGACATACAGTTAGCTCCCCTGACACCTCTTATCAGGCTAGTCTAGCAGATGCCCTTCATAGACGATCAGCTGTTTACGAGATAGTGATTTTCTTCAGAGTAACAAAGGTTTGGGTATGTCAAAATGAAATCTAGTATGAATAAAAGCAGTGCACACTCATTTTAAAATGTCGGAGGATGGAGACATTTTCTGAAGCACATTTTGTTTCAGTACGTCTGCAGACGAAACCAGGACTGTCACAGCCATGTTTTCTGGGGATCGGTAGTTTACACGACACGGGCCTTATTGTTCCTGTATTCAGTTGTAATATGCACTGTATGTTACTTTAAAGGATTTTATTTTTATTTTTTTAATTATATGTGGACATTTAATTATATTAAGAGAAGAAAAAATTACAAAAAAGCAAGCCTTGAGCTCAAATATCGTTACTTATCAATAAGGTATCCCAAATCACATGATCGTGACATGATACAAGATGCACGCGGACTCGTTGCCATGAATTCCAGTGTGCCGACGAGTTCTTTTGATTTCTTCTACATAAGCTTGTTTTTTTCTTAAGAAAAGCGAACGTGCAAAGTCGCCCTGTGTATTTTTACGTCTTATTAAAGGTTTGTCACGTTTATTTCCATTCACTTTACCATCGCTTTGCCCATTTCATTTCAACACAACAGCACCAAAACAAAACATAACCCACAAAAACAAAAACTATCTTTGAAACCGATGTCCGAAGTGCAACATGCTGTAAACTGTCGTGGCTGAACAAAGTTTCCGAACTTGATTTATTATATATTTCTGTAACATTTCATTTGGTCAGTTGCACTGGTAAGCTATGTTGTGATGTGTGATCACTGCCAATGCAGTCTCAGTAATCACTGATGGTACAGCACACTACACATTGAAAGAATTACACAACACAATTTGAACACGTTTGGAAGTTAATGCAATGCTTCATTTAAATTAAACCCTATCTCGCTATAGCAGTAGCCTAGCTGCACAAAAGAGGAACTGTATTTACTATTTTGCTGCTGCCTTATTTGCAGTTTGTCTGCCTGTTGCCATTTGAATTTCGCTGCAAGGATTTTCAGCAGCTGGCATTAGCACCGACACTGATATATATTTGGATATAAACGAGAAAGAAAATGGAGAAAGGTGACACCGAGATGATTTAATAAATTGGTCAGTCAAGTGATCAATAAATGATATACTTTTATGATGAACAGCCAGTTTTAGGGCGGGGGGGGGGGGGGGGGGGGGGGGGGGAGGGGGGGGGGAGGTACGTACTGCATAATGTACATGCACTATTTCTTTCACACACTATTTCTATTTCTTTCTGTGTTTCCATCTCCCACTCATAACATCATTGGGCTCAATGAGTTCTCATGTTTTATTTGAGTGATTTACAAAATACATACTTACTGCTGTTATCTTATTCCTTACTGGCTTTGACATTTTACTGGAAGACTTACAGTCCCATACTTTAAGCCTGTCTCGCGCAATGCACACAAAGGTTGACTGTATCATTGATGTGTGTGTGTAGGTAGCATTTTGTTTGAGGTGGCAGTTGTGGCCTCATCTTTAAGTTTGGTGCCCTGTGTTTATGGCCACCAGTACTATTTACAGAACTGATGGCTGCATGTGCAGGCTAGTTCACGGTATCACTGATCAATGTGTATTGGGCAGCATATTATCATTTGAAGTGATCAGTGGTGGCATCATCCATGGTGTTTGTGTGCATTTGGCCAATGGTACTGTTTACTGTGCTATTTACAGAACTAGTGGCTGCGTATGCATATATTAGTTCTGTTATTGTTATCAGATGTGGCCTCATCTCTAAGTTTTGGTGCCCCTGTGCATGAGGCCAACAGTACTGATGGCTGCATGTGAAGTGATTAATTGTATACATGAGATTTGTAGGTGGGCAGCTAAACATACAGTCAGTCAATACAAGCAACTTTCTTACCCTCAAGTCTCTATAAAGGTTTTACAGTCCACTTATGCCCATCAGTATACAATTGTGCATGTCTTTGGTGGGTGTTCTGCTGTTTTGTGTGTATATTTGTGGTGGGGTTGGGAGCGGGCGGTGTGGCATCTATTACAGTGGAGTCCAGTTAACACGAACTCGCTTTACACGAATTTCCGGTTAACACGAAACGTTTTTGCATTCCCGGCCGACAGCCTTCTTATTCTGTATTAAAATTTCACTGATAACACAAAATGCTTAACACGAAATTTTGCTTTACACTAAGCTGGTTTCGGTTCCCAACCAGGGCAGTTTCACTATTATTCACCTGTTTAACATGAACACAGATTCCATTCACCGAAAACCAATTCACGTGTCGCTCTTGCGCTGTAGTACACATGACGGATCAGAGCAAACTCTAATCTGTGATTGTCTGCATAGCGTTCGGCTGTTGTAATCCGTCTTCTCGTTGGCTAGCTTTTCTGAACTATATTCATGTTGCATCATTCGTTTACCAACATGACCCTTTTACCGATGCGGGATTGTACTTTAGCCTGTGTTGCCTTTACCTGATGGATTGTAACTTACTATGGATTTTACCTGATGGATTTTACATTAAATACGCAAGCTGAACACGTTTCCTTGTGTTTTCATAGCTAGCTGAAGGTATGCATATAAAGTACGATAATGTGCACTTTTAACCTCGTACTCATTCATGCACACATCTCTGACACGCTTTCTCCTTCAGGGCCGTGATCAATTTTGAGGCCATATTGGTTAACACGAAATACGTTTAACACGAAGTGATTTTCCGTGTCCCCAGAAATTTGTGTTAAGCGGACTCCACTGTACCATGTGGTATGTTCTCATGTTGTATGCTGATGCCTATGTACAAAACCTACATTACAAACAAACAAAAATAAATACAAAAAATAATTTAAATAAATAGTTAATTATTTGGGTTTAACTCCGAGCAGGTGACTAAGGCCATCTCACGGCGGTTTATCTAAATAAATAAGATAAAGTAAGTCAAAGATACCTGAGACATACGAATGCTAAGTAAAAGATAAATTATGAACATGCACAGATTTACATGTCTTTTGGTGGGTTTTCTGTGGTTTGTGTGTGTATGTGGAGTGGGGTTGGGAGCGGGCGGTATGGCACCTATAATCATGTATGTGTAATTTCTGATGTATGCTGATGTGTTTGTACAAAACCTACATTACAAACAAAATAAATAAGATAAAGTAAGTCAAAGGTACCAGGGGCATATGAATGCTAAGTAAAGGATAGATTATGAACATGCACAGATGTGCATGTCGTTTGGTGGGTATTCTGTGTTTTGTGTGTATATCTGGAGTGGGGTTGGGAGCGGGCGGTATGGCACCTATTACCATCTATGTATGTGTATATTTTCTTGTATGCTGATGTGTCTGTACAAAACCAACATTACAAAAATAAATAAATAAATAATAAATTAAAAAAATAAAATAAGGAAGTCAAAGATAGCTGGAACATATGAATGCCAAGTAAAGGATAGAATAGGAACATGCACAGATATGCATGTCTTTTGATGGGTGTTCTGTGGTTTGTGTGTGTCCACATGGGGTGGGGAGCTGGTGGTATGGCACCTATTACCATATATGTGCACATGTATGTTCTCATCTTGTACGCTGACGTGTATGTGCAAACCTACATCACAAACATAAATAAATAAATGAATAATACATTGAATAATAAATAAATAAAATAAGTCAGAGATACCTGGGACATTATGAATATGCATGCTAAGAAATGGTTAGATTATGAACATGCATATTGAAAAAAAAATTCCTTTCCTTTCCTTGGTGGCCACCACCATGCCAATAGTGATGTGTATCGAGGAATTCCCTCCATCCATAATTAAAAGGATAAATAATAAATAAATATGTAAGTGAATACATAAATGAATCGATACTAAATAAAACATATAATGGAGCGGGCAGCTATCTGTATTGTGTCTCATGTAGTCCTGATAAAGCTTGATCATAAGAGTTCTTGTGAGTACCTGAGTGCGGACTGGTTGAATGGGTTGCAAAAACAAAAATACCAATATTTAGGTGTTCAGCTGAACATGGTGATTTAGTTGGAAACGGTTCGGAGATGGATTTCAGTCTGCCTGGCTAGTGCCTAAGACCAGATGGATAAGACAGTGTTTGACCAGTTAATCCCATCTCCACTAATAAAAAAGAGCAGGCCTACACATAGAGCCGTTAGGCTGGAAAACAGGTGAGCAACATGTGTGTTGTATCTGGACAAAAAGTCTTCAGAATGTTGAAGATGGTCAGCAGACACAATGCAAAACATGCACGAAGTTTACTTTCGATATGCTTTCCTCCCACAAAAGACCGCGCTCTATGGGAAAGGCTGCCTTTAAGACCAGGAAAAATAACGTATATGATGTACTTCAAAGCTCAAATACAAAATAATCTCTGTCTCACTTCAGGAGCAAAGTAAACCTGCATCCACCATGTGCGTCTGATTGACTTTTTTCGAAGGCATCTTGCTGACCGCCATTTCGAAACTAGCGACGCGAGTATGCTTACAGCATTAAAAATATTACTTTTTAAATTATTTTATCGTAAATATGTATACATGTTTACTTGCTCATGATTTTAATTTGATCAATGGAATAAACTTGTAACTTGTATGATTTAAATTTTCAATGTTATGCACAAAAATGTCTTGCACCTTATCTGGGCTGTGTACGAGGATACCCCCACCCGGGTCTGCCCTGGGGGACTTGGGTGGGGTTAGGTATTTTTTAGTTCCCAGGGTCACCCTGGTCAGCCCCACAGGGTGGGTTTTTCTCTCTATTCTGGGGCATGCGTTTCTGTCTACCCTTTGTCCATTCACCTGTATTTGCCTTTTTAAAACTCTCCCTACTGTCTGCACTGCCTGTAGCTCTTGATATTGGATGTGTGTTGCTAAATGGTCTTAGCTTTATTTAGGCCCCATGTTGTAGGTTTATTTAACGTATTTGGCCGGCTGGCGACACACATTCAATTTTCTATTTAGTTTTTTTTTCACAAGCAGTGCAGGCACGTCCTGAGAAAGCCTTGTTGCTGTCGGGACGTTAAGCAATTTACAATCAATCAATCAATGTGTACGAGGACTGGTTCCCCCACAGTGAACAAATAGCAGTCGAAAAACACTTCTAAAAAGGTGTCTCCATCCTAAGGACAAATATTGTTGTTATGCATAAACCTAATGACATTAATACTTTCGTTTCGTACCTGCAAACCATTGTTACTCTTTTGACGAACTACTTACCTCAGCAGAAATTGCGTAATCTGCTAGACTATAGGTGCCTGATAAGAGGGGGCAGGGAAGCTGTTTGTAAGCACAGTAAACAGTACTACTACTAGTGCCTGCTTGTGCAAGATGGGTAGTGGCAGGTAGAGTATAATCCCTTGCTCCTAGAACACAGGCAACTATAAAAGGCAGAGTGTATTCCCTTGTTGGGAGGTGGTGATTGCAGGTGATACATTTATTACCATTACAATCCTGGACCTCATTTGTCAATGTATTTGTGACTGTTTACAGGAACTATCACAGCTGTAAATAAAACTAAGATCTGTTTAAAATAAATCATGTTTGTCACACCACATGATTATTCTGTTGCTGAAAGTGTGTACATTCAGACAAAGTGATAATGTTTCCACCTGTCACATCACTTTATGGAAAGACATGAAGCATTTTTCCGCTTGGCACTCAGCAACTTTTTGTCATGCTGCCTAACTACATCACTGTTGTGTCGCTATATGGAAACGCAGCATAATCAATAAGAAACATGATCTGATGGGGTGTGTCCTGTGTTCTAAAAAGAACCAGGAATATTTGACTTACATGAATTTTGAAAAGGAGAAACACCTTTGATATCAGAAGTACAACTTAAATGACTGATTATCCGTTGTAAAATGTGCCAACATAATCAGGCACTAACCTTGAATTATCATAGTCCATCTCCTGCAACTGGTACAGTCATTAGGTGACACATCTAAAATTTGGGAAATGTGGCCGTGGGATTAAATGGGCTTACACAGCTATATGGAAACAGTTTAATTGATAAGAAACTTAATCGGAAGGTTTATGTCCTGTCTCTTAATAAACGACCAGATATGTTTGACTTATATATGAGTTTTAAAAAGAAATAACGCCTTCAGCTTGTCATAAGTTCAGCTTAACTGACGTCATGGAGCAGCTTTGGCCAGGAAAATGTTTTCCTTCAAGAGTATTTTAACTAACCATCTTTGGTGTCTCCTCGCGCTGGGACCATACGGCGTTGAGGCGCGTCCCCTGGGTGGTGGATAGGGGGTCCCTCGTGAGAGGGGTGCACCGAATGAAATAAGGTGCCGTGAACCAACATGGTCTAAGGGAAGGTGACCCCGACAGAAAACCCCTGGTCCTCCTAGTAAGGGGGTTGGGCGTGGGGGTAGCTTCCCCACCCTGCAAAAAAGGAAATAGCTACAAAAACGCCGACGAAAAGACTAACAGTAATTCCTTTCCTGGAGGAGGAAGGTTCTTCTACTAGAAGACTTATGACGTCCTGTGGTGAAAGCCGGAAGTCTTCGGAAGCCACAGGACCGAGCCGCCTCTCTCTATCCAGGGATACAACCATGGGCACATGGAACGTCAAGACCATGTACCAGAGCGGCAAGGCCGCCCAGATAGCAGCGGAAATGCAAAAGTACAACCTTTCCCTGCTAGGCATCAGTGAAGCCAGATGGACGCAGTCTGGCCAGAAAAGGCTGTTAAGTGGGGAGATGATTCTGTATTCAGGTCATGAAGAGGAGAATGCCCCCCATACAGAAGGAGTAGCACTCATGCTGTCACCAGTGGCACAGAGAGCGCTGATGGGCTGGGAACCTCTTGGGCCAAGAATTATAACAGCAGCCTTTAGAACCAAGAAAAAGCTCAAGCTGAACGTCATCCAGTGTTATGCGCCCACCAATGACAGTGACGAGGAAGAGAAACAAGAGTTCTACGACCGACTCCAGAGTGCCGTGGACAAATGTGCGGAGCGAGACATCACCATCGTCATGGGCGATTTTAATGCCAAAATAGGGGAGGACAACACCGGATACGAAGAGGTGATGGGGAGACAGGGACTAGGCTCGGAGATGAGTGAGAACGGGGAGAGGTTTGTAGACTTTTGTGCTCTAAACCGACTTGTCATTGGAGGCAGCATCTTCCCACACAGAAGAATACACAAAGCAACTTGGGTCTCACCTGACCATACAACAGAGAACCAAATAGACCATATCTGCATTAGCAAGAAATTTAGAAGATCCCTTCAAGATGTTCGAGTGAGGAGGGGAGCAGATGTCGCCTCAGACCACCATCTGCTTACCTTAAGAATGAAGCTCAAGCTAAAGAAAAGCCGCACAGAGACAACAAGAAGACAGCGCTATAATGTAGGCCTCCTGAGAGAAACTGGAGTTAGAGAAGAGTTCAAACTGGTGCTGTCCAACCGGTTTCAAGCGCTACAGGAGCTAGTAAATGAAGAGGAGGCGGTCACCACAGAGCAGCAGTGGAAGGCAGTTAGAGAGGCGCTGAACTCAACCTGCAAAGACACTGTAGGGTTCAGGAAACACCACCACAAGGACTGGCTGTCGGCACAGACCTTGAAGAAGATAGAAGCGAGGAAGCAGAAGAAAGCAGCGGTCAACAACAGTCGCACGAGAGCAGCCAAAGTAAGGGCACAGGGGGAATACTCGGAAGCCAACCGCGAGGTGAAGAGGAGTATCAGGGCAGACAAGAGGGCCTACACAGACAGCCTGGCAGCAGAGGCAGAAAAGGCAGCAGGCAGCGGCAACATGAAACAGCTCTACGACATTACCAGAAGATTGTCGGGTAAGTATGGCCATACAGAAAGACCAGTAAAAGACAAAGAAGGCAAGCCTATTGCAGACAGAGCAGACCAACTCGACAGATGGGCCGAGTATTTTGAAGAGTTACTGAACAGACCTAGCCCACCCGACCCCCCCGACATCCAGCCGGCAGAGACCAACCTACCCATCAGCTGTGACAGACCCAGCCGGGAAGAGATCAGAAAAGCAGTGGCATTTTTGAAGAATGGCAAAGCAGCAGGGCCAGATGGCATCCCAGCGGAGTCTCTGAAAGCAGACCTAGAGACAACAGTTGAGATGTTGTACCCACTGTTTGGAAAGATCTGGGAAGAGGAGGTGATGCCAGCTGACTGGAAGGAGGGGTACCTAATCAAGCTTCCCAAGAAAGGCGACCTCAGCAAGTGTTCCAACTACAGAGGAATCACCTTGCTGTCAGTACCAGGAAAGGTCTTCAACAGGATCATCCTAGAGAGAATGAAGAGCTCCGTTGACCCCCAGCTGAGAGACCAGCAAGCAGGATTCAGGAAGAACCGATCATGTACAGACCAGATCGCCACTCTCCGCATCATCGTGGAACAGTCTCTGGAGTGGAGCTCCCCGCTGTACGTCAACTTTGTGGATTATGAGAAAGCATTTGACAGCGTGGACCGAGAGACCTGTGGAAACTCCTACGACACTACGGTGTACCCACAAAGCTCGTCCGCCTGATCAAGAGCAGCTATGATGGCATGACATGTCGCGTGATCCACGAAGGGCAGTTCACCAGAGAGCTCCAGGTCAGAACTGGTGTCAGGCAGGGGTGTCTGCTGTCTCCGTTCCTCTTCCTACTGGCCATAGACTGGGTCATGAAGATGACCACAGAGCACAGACGAAGTGGAATACAGTGGACACTGTGGACACAGCTTGACGACCTCGATTTTGCAGACGACTTGGCATTACTGTCCCACACTCATCAACAAATGCAGGACAAGACCACGAGGCTTGCTGACATCTCGTCCCAAGTGGGCCTCACCATTCACAAACAGAAAACAAAGACAATGAGGCTGAACGCAACCAGGGAAGAACCAGTCTTGCTTGCTGGCACCCCGTTGGAGGAGGTGGAGTCCTTCACCTATCTCGGGAGCATCATAGACAAAAAAGGCGGCACTGATGCAGATGTCAGAGCACGAATCGATAAAGCCAGAGCAGCCTTTCTCCAGTTGAAAAAAGTGTGGAGTTCCAGAGAGCTGTCACAACACACCAAAGTCCGGATTTTCAACTCCAATGTAAAAGCAGTTCTCCTATATGGAGCAGAGACATGGAGATTGACAAAAACCACAGTCAACAGAGTACAGACCTTCATGAACAGTTGCCTTAGAAGAATTTTGAAAATCCACTGGCCAGAGAAGATCAGCAACGTCAGACTCTGGGAGAGAACAGAGCAGATAACAGCAGAGAATGAAATTGGGCGAAGAAGATGGGGATGGATCGGTCACAGTCTGAGAAAGCCAGCTTCCAGTATCACTAGGCAGGCATTGTCATGGAACCCCCAGGGAAAGAGGAAAAGAGGTAGGCCGAGAAACTCCTGGCGTCGAGACCTCCAAGCAGACATCAAGAGACTGGGAACCACCTGGAGTAGAATCGAAGGAGAAGCACAGGACAGGAGTCGCTGGAGGTCTCTCGTCGACGGCCTATACCCGGGTAGGGGTGGACAGGCGTAAGTAAGTAAGTAATCTTTGGTGTCTAATCAGCAACGTCAGACTCTGGGAGAGAACAGAGCAGATAACAGCAGAGAATGAAATTGGGCGAAGAAGATGGGGATGGATCGGTCACAGTCTGAGAAAGCCAGCTTCCAGTATCACTAGGCAGGCATTGTCATGGAACCCCCAGGGAAAGAGGAAAAGAGGTAGGCCGAGAAACTCCTGGCATCGAGACCTCCAAACAGACATCAAGAGACTGGGAACCACCTGGAGTAAAATCGAAGTAGAAGCACAGGACAGGAGTCGCTGGAGGTCTCTCGTCGACGGCTTATACCCGGGTAGGGGTGACAGGCGTAAGTAAGTAAGTTTGGTGTCTAAGATTTACGGGAAAGTAATAGGTAAATGATGCGCCTTTATTTTGGAAGAAGACAGTCCCATTGTATGTGCAGCCACAAGTATGTAAACGGTGCCGGTGGCAGCATTTAGCCTTGACGCACTACAGCAGGAGATGAATCGACCATGATAATTCAAGGTTGGTGTCATCTCCTGCAACTGGTACAGTCGTTAAGTGACCTCCAGAATGTGGGGTTAACCCTTATTGGAAATACACCAGTGTGTGAAATAAGTTTGACTAAAATAGGGTAGTGCCAGAATAGCTTGGCGCCTCTAGGCGCCAAGCTATCTGGCACCACCCTTGAACTAAAGCCACTGTCTATATCTTTATTTGTAAGTACTATAATGTAGCTTGCATATGGCAGTGTACAAATTTGAAGCTTTTAGCCTCAGTATGATATGGGTTAAATGGGCTAAAGCGGCTAAGCTTTTCTAGTTAGTTATTTGGGTTTAACGCCGAGCAGGCGACTAAGGCCATCTCACGGCGGGATGGGTAAAAATCTGGTCAGCCAGACTAAAAGCAAGGTCTTAAGACAAGATGTAAATATAGATTAAAAATCTCAGGCTAAAATGTCGCACATGTCTGGAAAAGAAACGTCTACAGACTCTCAAAAAGGGCAAATAAAAAAATTCACATAGTCTATGAATGCTCAGATCTTGTTAAAAATATTGCATTCTCTCAAAAAATTGAAGATTTTGTCCGGGGGAACATCCCGGAACAAAACCTTCAAGGAGTCTGCTGTGAAGTGTTTATATCTGGTGTCAATTAGGTCAGCACAATACAGCAAAAAGTGTCGAACAGAAAACTGCTCATCACAGGCAAAACACCATGGACGCTCATCCTGTTTAAGTAAGTAAGAGTGCGTAACATATGTGTGCCCGATGTGGAGCCGAGCAAGGACAGTCTCCTCACGGCGGCTGCCGCAGCGGAAAGGTAGACTGTCAGACAACTTAGGAAGAGCTTCATGAAGCTTGTTCCCTTCCTCTTTGTCCCACTCGGACTGCCACTCGCGGGCTATGTATGCACTAATAACAGGTTTAAAATCACTATAGACAGTCTGTGTGTCAGGGACAGGGTCACTGCGGGCACTGTTGGCAGCAGAATCTGCGATTCTGTTGCCTTCGATGCCCACATGGCCTGGGACCCAAATAAAAATGATGTCATAATATTCCTTCATCAAGTCCGCGTAGAGCTCTCTAATCTGCACCAGCAGTGGATGGTCTGTTCCCGCGCCCTGAAGGGCCTGCAGGGCAGAAAGAGAGTCAGACAGAATCAGGAAGTTCCTTTCCCGAGACTGATAGGCATGCTTGAGTGCTAGCAGAATGGCCTGCAGTTCTGCACTAAATATAGAGGAATGGTCAGGGAGACGGAGCTTAAATGGGCGTCTAGGATGGCGAGAGGACACTGCAGCCGCAGCCACTCTTCCATCCTCAGACTTGGACCCATCCGTATAAAGACGACAATAGCCAGGAAAAATTGAAAGGAGTTCATTGAGGCTCTGTTGGTATATGGCTGGTGGAGTACAATCCTTCTTGTGGGCAGTCAAGTCCAGCAAGATGTCAGGAACTGGTAGTAGCCAGGGTGGAGTGACGTGTTGCAGAGATTCCGAAACTTTGTCCAGGTCCACTCCGGCCGCCTGTAGATGAGGTCGGACACGGAAGGAAAGTGGACGGACAGCTCCCGGATGGGCATCGTAAATCTCTGCAAACGACGGGTTAAAAACACAATCATAGGCAGGATTTTCTGGATGGGCCTTCAGCTTCAGAACGTAGCTGAGCATGAGGCGGATGCGGCGGAGCCTGAGAGAAGGCTCCCCTGCCTCTGCATACAGACTAGGAACTGGAGATGTCCTGAAGGCTCCCAGACATATGCGCAGACCTTGATGGTGAATTGTGTTCAGACGCTGCAGAACAGACTTGGAAGCCGAGCCATATACCACAGAGCCGTAATCCAGTTTGGACCGAACAAGGGCCCGGTACAGTCGAAGTAAGACGATGCGGTCTGCACCCCAGTCAGTACGACCAACGACACGAAGAATGTCGAGGGCCTTCCGACAAGAGGTTCTAAGGTAGTTAACATGGTTGCAGAAGGTCAATCTTTTGTCAAAGATGACCCCCAAAAACTTAGCCTCTTCAGCCACCTTAATTGGCACTCCAGCAATGCTCAGGCTAGGTTCTGGAAAAAATTTCGTCTGGTTAGTAAAATGCACACAGACTGTCTTGGAGGGCGAGAATCTGAATCCATTGAGAGACACCCACCCCTGGATGCGATCAACGCACAGCTGCAAGCGCCTCTCAAGGGACGCAAGTCCTCGACCTCGTGCACACAAAGCAAAGTCGTCCACAAACAAAGAGCATTCAGAATCATCCTTGACGGCCTTTACAATGTTATTTATTTTAATGCTAAATAAAACAGGAGATAGAATACTGCCCTGCGGGACACCCATCTCCTGTTCAAAGGAGTCGGAGAGGGTGGAGCCCACACGGACATGGAACGACCTGTTGGACAAAAAATTGTGAATAAAAACGGGCAGATACCCTTTAAAACCCATGTCCGACAAATCAGACATTATACCATGCTTCCAGGTAGTGTCATATGCCTTTTCAAGATCAAAGAAAATTGCATAGACATGCTGCTTGTTGACAAAAGCATCTCGGATAAAAGACTCAAAGCGGACTAGATGGTCAGTTGTACTACGGAAGCGCCGGAAACCGCACTGGAGGTCTGTGATGAGACCCTGTGACTCAAGATGCCACACCAGTCGGGCGTTGACCAAGCGTTCCATAGTTTTACATAAACATGATGTCAAAGCTATTGGCCGGTAGTTGCCCGGGTCGGAAGGATCCTTACCCGGCTTGGGAATTGGCACAACCACAGCCTGGCGCCAAGATGGCGGAAAATGACCGGTTATCCAGATATGGTTAAAGGCCTTGAGAAGTACAAGGAGTGAATCCTCAGGCAGATGTGTTATGAGCTGATAATGGATGGTATCTAATCCAGCAGCAGAGTCAGTACATTTCTGCATGGCTTGCTGCAATTCTGAAAACGTAAAAGGGGCATTATAGTCTTCCAAGTTATCCGATATAAAATCACAAGCACAAGATTCTCGCTTCTCCTTCTCTCTCTGGAAGAAAGGTGAATAATGCTCTGTTGAAGAATTATGGGCAATGGTGGAGGCAAGTAAATTGGCCACAGCCTTTTTATCTGTGACCAAACTGGCACCATCTCTAAGATGGCCGACAGAAGCCGAGCCACCCCTGCCCCCAATTCCTCGAACAGCCTTCCAGACTTTTTGGGATGGAGTCCTAGAAGATAAAGATGAGACGAAGCGTCTCCAGGAAGCACGGCGTTCACGTTTAAAAATATAACGGGCTTTCGCCCGCTGTCTTTTAAAGGTTAAAATATTTGCTTGCGATGGATTACGAAATGCACATCGCTGAGCAGATTTGCGCATTGTTTGGGCCTTGCGGCACTCTTCATTGAACCATGGTACTCTCGGCTTCCGAGGGAGTGATGTGGAAGTTCTAGGGATGGTTTCACCTGCAACCTCCAACAAAATAGAAGTAAAACAAGAAACAGGTTCTTCAGCTGACATGACCACCTCCTCTGTAAGACGAGACTGACAGAGAGAGGCAAACAGAGACCAGTTAGCTTTCTTGAGATTCCAGCGCCCCACCGGCGAATCCTCCTCACAGCTGACCGATGACAGGACTACTGGGAAGTGGTCACTACCACACAGGTCGTCGTGAACCTTCCAGTCAAAGTCCAGCATGAGAGAAGGATCACACACAGTGAGGTCTAGAACAGAACTAGATCCGGAACCTGAGTTAGAGTATGTAGGTGAGCCATCGTTAAAGACACATAGGTTAAGTTGAGAAAAAACATCTTCTAACATCTGACCTCTGCCATCATAGTGGTCACTACCCCAAAGGTGAGCATGACCGTTAAAATCCCCCATGAGAATAAAGGGAGGGGGCAGTTGATCTACTAAGTGAAAAAATATCATTGCTACAGACCCGCAGTGATGGTGGCAGGTAAATACTGCATATGGTTATGGTCTTTTTTAAGGTAACCCGAGCAGCGACAGCCTGAAGACAGGTGTCGATGCTAACGGGGCTACATAAAATTTGGCTACTAATGAGAAGAGCCGCTCCACCCGAGCGCCTCTCCGAATCAGAGCCTTTATGTATAACATTAAAACCATTAAAAGACACAGAGTCAGAAGTCTTCAGGTAAGTCTCCTGAAGAGATATGACTGAGGGGTTATAGAACTTGACTAAAAGACGTAATTCCTCAAAGTTAGCTCGAAAACCACGACAATTCCACTGAAGCAAAGAGTCCATGATTAAGTCTGATCTGGGGGTAAGGAGTTTTCCCCCCCCCCCCTTTTTCCTTTACCTTGGAAGGAGTTGAAGAAACAGAGGGGGGCCGGCTCCCGGGCCTCCTCTGGTTCTTCGGAGAGGAAGGGGGTGGAGCTGCCGCAGCATCAGCAACAACAACTTCCACTCCCTCCATCCGCTCCTCCAGTGCAGCATATTTGTTTTGAAGGGGCACATCTGTGTTCCCCTTCTGGGCCCGTGCGCACAGCGGTCCCATAGATTTCTTAGACTTCTGGTCCTGGGCAGCGTTCCTGCCGCTAGAGTTAGCGGCCTTAGAAGGCTGACCAGAGCCAGAAGCCTTTGGAGTTGACTAACAGGTTTGGGTGGGGGCTGAGGCTTAGGGGCAACAGAAGGCGGCACAACCGGACCGGCAGTGTCCGCCTTCTGCGTTCCCTGGCTCCTTGTCACCACCGGAGGAGGGTTACTCTCCAGGGGCGAGATGAGCCGAGGCTCCGCCCCCGGGGAACCAAGAAGTTGGGGTCTGACATGAAAAGTCTTTGGTGGGGCGCTTGCCTGCCACCGCTGCACTAAAAGTATACACTGAGGTGTTAAGAGGTTGGGGCAGCCGCAGCTGCACCAGGGCCTTCAACCATTTTTTTGGCATCCAGAAAGGACAGCCCCTTCTCCACACGCACCTGCTGAATCTTGCACTCGGATATCCAACGAGGGCATTTCTTATCCGAAGCCATATGCACCCCCTGGCAATTCACACACAGGGGGGTGGCTGTGCAGGACTCAGCAGAGTGTCCGGGCCTAGTGCAACGGGCGCATGAAGCCTCTGCCTGACGGCATGTCTTCTGCCCATGGCCATACTTTTGGCACTTAAAGCACCGGAGGGGAAGAGGGACGTACTTTTTCACTCTCAGGGAGTAGTAACCTCCCCAGATGGTAGTAGGAGGGGTGGGGGTGCCAAACGTCAGGATGATGGTAGGGAGACGGATCTCCCCACCACCTCGCTTGGAAGCGAAGCGCCTGACGCAAGTCACCCCCTGAGACTTAAGGTTCCTTACAAGTTCATCTTCTGACAGTTCTGCCAAAGCTTGATCTTTGATTACGCCTCTTGACGAATTCATAGTTTTGTGGGGTGTGACTTCCACAGGAGTGTCTCCGATGGAAGAGAGCCCCAGTAGCCCGCTGGAGTGTGCCCGAGTACGGCACTCCACCAGCAAGTCACCAGACCTGAGGCGCTGGGCGTCAGGCCTGCCAACACGGCTCCTGAGGGTCTCCCCCACCAGAAAAGGATGCAGCTTGGTAACTGGTTTCTCCTTCACCTTGCTATGGACAATGAGGAAGCGAGGCCATACGGCCGACGCCTGAGGCGTCGCTTCCTCACAGTCTGAATCACTGTCATGTGCAATGTCGGTGTCTATGCGCCGTTTCTGTGCTAGTTTTGGTTTTTTGGTTTTATCCATATTATATTAGTAGAGATATTCATCCCCCGGGGGTCCCCGCCCGCCACCGAGCCCAACAAGGGAAAGTGCAACTGTCGGCGGGTCTCCAGCCGACGCACAATGGAGACTGCCCGAAAGATATACTCAAGGGGGTAAGCCCGATTGAACCGTTTGAGCCACCGCCTTCTATCACACCGTTGAATGCAGGGGAATACTGGCGTAAAGCACCTAATCAGCAGCAGAAGCTATAGCATGGTGCTCCGTATAGCAACCCGCATGTCAACAGTGGGATAGGGCTCAACGTGACAAGAGCCGATTGACTAGGCCGGTACGACTAGCCTCCCGTTTAGGTAGAAGTCAAGGCCGAAGTGGAGTGTTGGCACCAGTGAGCCGCAGCCCAAAGGGAACCTCAGCCACCAGGATCCTCTTCTCCCCCGACACGGGTCTCCAAGCACGGCAAACACTTGGGATCCAAAGGACCAAAAAGTCACGAGTATTTTTAAGGACCAATCCAACATGGTACGACCTAGGTTAGCACAGCTCCTTAAAAACCGGACCAGTGAAAAGGCTGAACAACATATCTGCTGACATCAAGTCCTAATCCTGGACCCCACCCGGGTCTGCCCTGGGGGACTTGGGTGGGGTTAGGTATTTTTTAGTTCCCAGGGTCACCCTGGTCAGCCCCACAGGGTGGGGTTTTCTCTCTATTCTGGGGCATGTGTTTCTGTCTACCCTTTGTCCATTCACCTGTATTTGCCTTTTTAAAACTCTCCCTACTGTCTGCACTGCCTGTAGCTCTTGATATTGGATGTGTGTTGCTAAATGGTCTTAGCTTTATTTGGGCCCCATGTTTTAGGTTTATTTAATGTATTTGACCGGCTGGCGACATACATTCAATGTTCTGTTTATTTTTTTTTTTCACAAGCAGTGCAGGCACGTCCTGAGAAAGCCTTGTTGCTGTCGGGACGTTAAGCAATGTACAATCAATCCTAATCCTGGACAAAGATGGCACCCGTCCGCTAGCCCACTCAGGGACTGAGCGGACTACCCACCTACGCCACGTGGAGGCCGGTGCCGGGTAGGCAAGCTTTTCTAATGACTCCAAGTGCTGAGAGGCAAAAATACATTCTTGCAGAGGTTATGCAGTCAACTCTGCAAGTTACCGAGTTTCACAGCTATCCAATAAAACCGGGTGTGCCAGCGCTCGCGCTTCATTTCACTGCTAGCTGTCCAGGTGAACAGATTGCTATAACAGGTATTGCTGTGCTGAAAGGTTTATTTACAATACATGTAGTAGCAGACTGAAGCATACGCCTTTATCGCATAGAGCGATCCGTTCACCTCGGCAGCTGGCTGGCAATGAAAGAAAGCAAGAGCACTGACCGTGTGTACCGTGTTTTTTAATGGGTCGCTGGGGACTGCAAAACTGTGTAATGTGCAGAGTTGACCAAGTAAACTCCGCAACAACAATCATTTCTTTGCCTCTCACTCGGCGCTTCAGGTCATTAGAACAGTGGACCTTAATAGCAAAGACCTATATATGGTAAGCTATTTAACCCCACGGTTTTATTTCCCAGATTTTGCTGTAAAGAAGTTTAATCTCTTTTGTCATGCAGCCATTGGTAATTTAAACGGTACCACTGGCTGCATGCAAAAGGGGGGATAAGAGGCAGAGTGTACACCCTTGCTTTCTCCCTTGGTTTGCTACCTCATGATCTCTCTCTTGGGTTTTCTTACATGTGGTTGCTCTAGAGCTAGATTTCTTACCATTACAATTGTTTACCTTATTTTTTGTCGCATTTGTGAACGTTCTATGAAGTATCACAGCTATAATTAAGGAGTAAGGTAGGATTAAAAATCAATCATATTTGGTACACCATGTGATTAATGTATTGCGGAAAGTAAATAATTTTAAAGTTGCACATTTTCTGATGACAAAAGGACTAAAACCTACTCACATGGATGTGAAATTTAATTGTACAAATGTTTGAAGTCGCATTGGTTGCATCAGTGTGGCTAAAGTTTTTATTGAATAATGTTCACTACTAGTACCCTCGTACCTTCCAAGAGTTTTTATACAACTTTAATAACTAATACGATTTAGTACTAAATGACCTAATGGGCTATATTTGGCTCGCATGTACGATTCTTAATGAGCTTGGGGTCAAAAGGTCGCGTGCGCGAAAACGAGGCTATCTGGGGCTGGACGCGAGACAGCAACATGGCGAGTGAAAGTGCAGAACGTTGAGACCTTAGAATTGTGCCGTATTTTGAGCATTAGCAAATATCTGACCACATATAAAAACAGTCCCCTGTAAACCAATCACAGTCATTAGCATTGAAGCTTGATTGAATTGAGTTCTAAGAAACTTGTCAGCAGATTGAGCATTCAGAAGATTGTGGTTTTATGATTTTCTTCTACACATGAGAAATATATGAGTGTTTTGTCAAAGCTTACGCAGAACTTTTAACATACTGAGTGCACACTATTTCTTTTTAAAGATTTGACAGCACATTAGCATTGTTGGAGGGGTCAACTTGGTTATATTTTGTGAATTTAGCCAGCGAAAAACAACACAGTTTGAATTCAATTATCGGTTCCAGTTTGGTGAATTCAAGCATGTGTGGGTGTGCGTCATGTAGATAAATAAGCTAGCGGGTTAACACTATCTACAAGTGTTTGTCCTCTCTTAACCATTTCGCAGTTGGTAGCAATTTCAGAAGTGTTTTTCATAGGCATCATTTCAACCAAATTGATGCTGACAGCTAAAGGGTTAAAATTGTCGAAGTCAGAAGACTGCAGCAGAATAAAATTTATGACATTCATCACTCTGTGTGTGTGTGTGTGTATGTATGTGTGTGAGTGTGGCAGCACTACTCAATCATCTAAAGGAATCAACTATGACATTTGAAGGGTAGTGCCATGGTACTTTCATGTTTTAAGCTGATCAGACAATACCCTTAAGCTATCACAGGTGATCCCCTGTTTTCTTGGAATCAAGATTGTAAGCCAAAACTTTAATACAATGACATTCTATAGCAAAACGCGCACACATACACACGTGAGAACAGGCACCCAACTTAAATTTTACAACAACAAAAATAAATGTTAACACAGCAGAACCTGTTCTGGCAATCACCATTTTTGCTAGAAGAAGGTGGCCTTAAACATCTCATGTTCTCTCAAGAGAGGTCTTGTAGGGCAAACAGTGTCATCCGGGCTGCAGCCACCTAAATGCTGGTCTGTAAAGACAGGTGATCTGCTATAAGGATGGTCACTTAAAACAGTTTCTGCTGTAGACCATAAAGTCTATACATGCAAGTTTCTCTCACACTTGCACATGCACCCACACACAAGCAGACGAATTCAGATCAAACCACTCCTTTCTCCGTTGAGTTTCGGTTGCTTTTGGAAAAGTATGAAATTAAAGTTTCGCGTTTTTTTTATTCTGTGCTCTATTTGATGTGCACACAGGAACACCACAATGGTGTTTCGATCTGCGCTTCGACTGCGCCTCTGTCGCCATGAAAGTACTGTCTGCCCCTCCCACATGTTCCCCATATAGCCTCGCTTTCAATGCGACCTTCACCTCATGAATATTTGTTGAGAATGGTCCATGCGAAGCAAAAGTATGTTTTGGGCCAGTGGTCGTCTGTGGTAAACTTTAACGTTGGCATTTTCTCGGAGACTATTCAAGCCACATTCTTCAAACTTAGCCCAAGGATACTTTGTGGTAAGACCTTTCTAAACATACAAATTTGAGTGACCTTTCACAAGGTCAAGGTCACAGGGGATCAGAAAATAGGTCAAAAATAGCTATATTTTGACATAATTTATTTTTTCTCAAATACTATTCACAACTTCAAACCTAAACTTGGTACAAAAATACCTGATGATAAGAACTTTCTATAGGGTTCACGCGTTGCCTAGCAGTGTCGGCGCATCAGCCGCCATCTTATGAGGATACCATAGTCTTGAGATTGTAGCGAAATAGTGTTTCAACACGTTTTTCTTCATGTTTCTTCCTCTTTGGAAACAAACAAAAACAGATTCTGGAGAACGGTTTCTTACAGTGATGGCAAGACTTGCTGTTATTGATTATAGCACAACAGCACTTTCCTGACATTACAAAAACAGCAATTTCCCCATAAGCGCTTGGTCCCATATCCTCACAAGATGGCCGCCATGACTGGCGTGATGATGCCAGCTTCCCGAGCCCTATATGTACTAATTTGGTTGATCCCTCAGAAAATAGGTGAAAAATAGAAATATTTTGACAAAAGATGTTTTTTCTCAAATACTATTCACAACTTCAAACCCAAACTTGGTACAGAGATACCTGATGGCAAGACCTATCTATGCATACTAATTTGGATGACCCCTCAGAAAGGTCAAGGGTCGCAAGGACTCAGGAAATGGATCCGAAATAGCCATATTTTGACAAAAGATGTTTTTTTCTTTTGACAAAAGATGTTTTTGTCTTTTCACAAAAGATGTTTTTTCTCAAATGAGCTAATCTCAAAAAGTCGCTTGTCTGGAACCCTGTTCAGAAATAAGTTTGTATTGACTCATTGAATCATTCGGCACAAAAAACATTGCACAGAATAGGTACATATGATAAGGAAGCTTCAGCAAGGAAATGGATGACAACTTGACGTAAATCTTGTTTGTGTTGCATGGTGATTAAAGTAAATGCACAGGGCTAATTAAGACAATGAGGCTGAACGCAACCAGGGAAGAACCAGTCTTGCTTGCTGGCACCCCATTGGAGGAGGTGGAGTCCTTCACCTATCTCGGGAGCATCATAGACAAAAAAGGCGGCACTGATGCAGATGTCAGAGCACGAATCGGTAAAGCCAGAGCAGCCTTTCTCCAGTTGAAAAAAGTGTGGAGTTCCAGAGAGCTGTCACAACACACCAAAGTCCGGATTTTCAACTCCAATGTAAAAGCAGTTCTCCTATTGTGGTAGAGTGATCTTTGATCATGCGGTTAAATAGAGGAATGGAAGTGTTTAGTCTATATTTTCCACTGATTATAATTTGTAAGGTAAAATAAATGTTAATTGATGGATAAAGCCAAATAGGTTGTTAATTCCTAGTTAGTATTGTCTTCTTAGATCTTTTTCTCTTTTAACGTGATCTACTTCATTCCGTTGTCTTGTTTTATAAGGTGGTATGGATAAACTGCACTGCATACCAGACAGGTTTCACTGTAAGTTAGAACAGTTTAGTCAGTGAAAGCATAGAGGTATATTGTGCCTAGCTCTAGCCTAAATGTATAAATATTGCTGCCTGACTCTGTGTTTGGACAGCATTTAGCTATAAGTGCTCCAAGAATCCAGTGCATCTTGGGCGGTATGTTTTGTCATGAGTTTTCAGTCATGTGCATGAGCTTTGACTGAACTGTATTCACCTATAGCTGCTGTAACATTTTTGGGCAGTCAGACACAGCAGTTTTGTTACTTGACTGATCTGGTCAATGACATTCAGTCTACCTTGATGTTATCCACCTTTGACACTTTGCTAAGGTATGTTGAATAGCTAGATGTTTGGTTATTTGTTAAGGTAATAGAATATTGCATTAACTGAAAAATGTTGTTATTACATTTTATGTTATTTTTACTTGACTGTCTGTTTTTATGTTTAGAGCCGATTTGTACTGTACATTCTTTTGTAATTTCGGTTGCTTGACAATAGCTAGAATGTATGTTCAAGCTATAGCGGCGTATGTATATTTGTGGTAGTTTGATGATAGTAATAGCTAGAACGTACGTTCACGCTATATTGTATATGATATATACTTATGACCTGTAATGTTTGTTGCAGGGTGGCATCGTTGACTTAAAAACATTGACTTAAAGGCATCATTGACTTAAAGGCATTGATTAAGAGCCTTGATTTGATGCTGTGAATAAAAAGATGTTCTTCAATTAAGCCTCTTCTCAACCCTCACGGAAGCGAACCCCAGGGTGTGAGTGCATGAGAAAGAGCCCACACATCCCCCTCTACAACAATGGCGCCCAACGATCTTCTGTGCTGAGGGAGAGAAGAGGAGCTGAACTGCCTTATCAGCCAAGTGACTGCAACGTCAGCGTCTGTGCTTCAGGGGGAAAAGAGGCGCCGAACTGTGCCTAAGTTGCTGACGTCGGACGACGGCGGTGGCGTGGATCAACTGACTGACCGCGACGGTGTGGCGACCGACGTCCGTGATGGCTCCAACCTGCAGAATTACCAGTGAGGAGGAGTGTGACGGGGTCGATCTACCTGGCGTGGGAGGATGGCGACATCAACCAGCTGACTGACTGAGGTGGTATCGTGGTGGATGTTCGTGCTTTCCCTGGTCAAGTGATTCACCACAGACGGTGCTCTTGGAGTTGTGTAGTGTTCATATAGTGACACTTATTGTGCTGCTCAGCTCTACGGAATAAAAGTCTCCCACAGACTTTACTGGGATACAACATATTGACACTTGTGCTGCTAAACTCTACAGAGAAAGGCTCAGACATTACTCCCAGATGACGTCACGCAGCTGCACTGATGGATGTCCGGATGACCTCTCTTTGGTTACAGGGTTAGTTGGCATGTAACTTATTTTAAGTATTGTTTACATTCAGTTTTGTTCTCACATTGTACTTGCTAATATTCTTTTGCTGAGATAGTGTGAATAACTGCAGCAACATAAACTGTAAGAGAACATTGCAAACGTTATGTCTTTGAAAGAAATGTAAATGTTTTTCTTTTTGTTTTTTTTGAGTGTGTGACACAGTTTTCTGACAATTGGTGCTTTTGATATTTGGGGTTGCAATTCCCACATCTCTAGGCGTTGGATGCTGCTCTTATTCTAGACTTCGCTATGAGTTAGCTGATAGTTTTCATAACAGTCATTACTTACTGATTTAATTTGAACTAGTCCCAAATGTTTGTTGACTGGTTATGTCTTATATGCTATTACACATGTGATGGTTAGTGTGATAAGTCGTTAGTCAGTGTGTTAGTGTGTTCACCAGTCAGGGCGAACCAAAAGGAAAATTTGTTTTTTCCTTTTGCGTTGTTTGACTGACCACTTATGCACTAGTCTTGTATTCATTTAGTTGTGCATGCGTTGGTTAGTCTGATTGTGCATAGCAGTGTCATGTGCGTTCGTCAGTCTGTTTTTTACTTGAAAAGAAAAAAAACAGGGCGAGAGAGAATAGAAACAGTTGAGTCACATTAGCACGAGACTGGATACTTAGCTTATTTATCACAATGTTTCACAGCTTTTGGACTTAGAAAAAAAGGAAAAGCCCAGTCTCATGTCATAGCTCGATGTAAATTGGCACTCATTGCGTGCACGATATATCCTCTACTTTCAAAATCAGCTTTAAGTTCATACTTCAGTTCAGCAACTGTTTCAAAGAAAATGAGACTGACGAGCACACTGTACCTGGTAATGTGATAAGTACAGTGAGTGTGTGGTATGCGTTTCCTAGCACGAGCAAACGTCTACGTTTTTTTGTGCGAGATCGTGTGATCATTTTTTTCTGAACATGTTCTTTTTGATCTAGCATATATTTTGAGATCATCAGTTAAGTTCTTGTGACTGATTTCAGTGTTTTATTTGAAGAGTTGGACTTTGGCTTGGTGTTTTGCCCCATGCGCTTAAGCTCTTCAGTCATAAGCATTAAGCATGTAAATATAGCTTCAGACTGGAAACACTTTTTGCGGTTTAACAGTTATGTGCAGGTGGTTTAGATTTTGGATAAGCACCACCGAAATAGCCTGTTGAGTATAGACACAATAAGGTGCATGATACAGAGCCAGCTTTGGAGGTTTATTATTTTTTTTGTGTGCTATTTACTCAAAGCTTATCTTAGATTTGGAGGTGGTTCATAGTTCTGTTTTGCAGTTCTAAACTCTAGTGATACCTCAGTGGGTTTACACCGTAGATAGTTCCCCTTAGATACAATGTCCGACTCAGAGGAGACATCGGAACTGGAGGAAGTGAGAGAAGCCCTACGCCAACTGACTGCTGCAGTGAAGGAGCTGCAATGGGACAGGGAAAAGACTGGAACAGCGGGCAGGGACAGAACAAGTGATCTGCAGACTTCAGGACCAGAAAATGGGACTCAACACCAGAATCAACCACGCGGAGGATCAAGCGCTGGAGGTTTATATCGCCGACGAACTGCGGAGTCTGACCCAAGAGGACCTCGATGTTTCCGTTGTGGGCAGTACGGTCATCTGCGGATCGGCTGCAGAGTACGACTTGACCATCTGAAACAGGATTTTCACTAGGGGCCCGCGAGCACTGCAGGGGCAGACGCGCGGCCGCCAGTACCAGCCCCAACTACAGGCACACCAAAATATGGACCAGGAGTCATTGGATGATCTTGTGGGTCAGCCTAACGAAGCAGGAATCCAAGTTGAAGGTGTTGAAACATCTGCACTGTTAGACACAGGATCAGCCGTATCGACTGTGACACAGGATTTCTATGCGAAACACTTAACCCACCTGGAACTTCAAAAGGTTGAACACCTATTACGGATTGAGTGCGCTAATGGAGAGACGCTACCATACTCTGGCTACATTAAAGCGGATGTGATTGCCACAGGACTCAGCAGCACCGTACACCCCTGTCTTTTGCACGTCGTGCCAGGGACTGACTACAGTGCTGCGACTCCGATTCTGTTGGGTACTAACTTCCTAACCAGAGTGAAGGACAGCTGTACTCAGCGCACTGATGATTGCTGTACACAAACCCCGGACAGACAGACATCCTGGCAACTGGCACTGAAAAGCATCACGCTTCAGGAGAAACAACTATCGAGGAACTGCAACAGGATAGCAGTGGTGCGATCGGCAGAGAAGAGACGTGTGATACTTCACCCTAACCAACAAGTCACCTTGAGGGGAATGGTAGACAAGTCGCAGCCATACCATCGCACGTGTGCCCTTCTCCAGCCCCATTCTGATGTAGACCCGGACGTCGACCTTAATCCGACCCTCATTAGCTACGCTTACAATGAGACGAGTCCAGTTGAAGTCACCCTATCGAACACGTCCTCCCGTACAGTCTCATTTGAACCCAGGGCTCTGCTATGTGAGGTTCAGCCAGTGGACATCACAGAGCTGGAGGATCTACCTGAAGAGGTGCAGGAAAATTTGCTTTCACTCGTTGAGATAGACACTGACAACTTAACACCGGATCAGTTGAAGGAGGCACAGGATCTGATTACCGCGTATGAGGACATCTTTTCCAAAAGCGAGGAGGATGTAGGCCTAGCTTCAAGGGTGCGCCACCGGATCGAACTCAGCGACGACCGCCCCTTCAAGCAGAAACATCGCATGATACCACCATCGATGCTGGATGAAGTCCGCTCCCACATACAGCAACTCCTGGCAGGTGGAATTATCCGCAAGTCCTACAGCCCATGGACTTCAAATATCGTCTTAGCACGAAGGAAAGATGGACGCCTTCGTCTGTGCACGGACTTTCGACAGCTGAATAGCAGGACTATACGCGACTCCTACGCTTTGCCAAGGATAGAAGAAATCCTGGACTGCTTATCTGGATCACAGTACTACAGTGTCCTGGACATGAAAAGCGGCTACTACCAGGTTGAAATCGCCGAGAAACACAAAGAGCGTACTGCATTCACCGTCGGTACACTCGGATTCTACGAGTACAACCGCCTCCCATTCGGACTGACGAATCACCCGCTACCTATCAGCGACTCATGGAAGACATTTTAGGAGAGTACCACATGCGGATATGTCTCATCTACCTGGATGACGTCATCATATTCGCTCGGACATACCAGGAACACATAGAACGCCTGCGGCTGGTCTTTCAACGGCTGCGTGAGGCTGGTCTCAAGCTAGCACCTAAGAAATGTCATCTCTTCAAGGCCAAGGTGGTCTATGTTGGCCACGCTGTGTCATGTGATGGTATCGAACCAGACCCCGCAAAGACCGAAACCATAAGAGATTGGCCTACACCGACAACACCAGAGGAAGTAAGGAGGTTTCTGGGGTTCGCAGGTTATTACCGCAAGTTCGTTAAAGATTTCGCCAAGATCACTGCGCCCCTGACAGTCCTCATGCCTGTACCAACCAAGAAACAGCGAGGGAAGCGAAAGCCGCATGTCCAGAAGCCATGGATGTGGGGAGATGAAGAGGAAGAGGCCTTTCAGCGACTAAAGAACATACTGTCCTCACCTCCAGTTCTAGGGTACGCTGACTACACTAGGCCCTTCGAGCTCCACACCGACGCATCCAGGACAGGGCTCGGCTGTGTTCTCTACCAGGAACAGGACGGCGTCAAGCGCGTTGTAGCCTATGCCAGCAGAGCACTAGGAAAGGCTGAATGGAATTATCCAGCCCACAAACTAGAATTCCTTGCTTTGAAATGGGCAGTCACAGAAAAGTTTAGAGACTACCTCTACGGCGCCCGCTTTACCGTTCACACGGACAACAATCCGCTGACATACGTGCTCACCACTGCAAAGCTTGACGTGACAGGCCACAGATGGCTGGCGGCCCTGGCAGCGTACAATTTCAACATCAAGTATAAACCTGGTGTACATAATGTTGACGCAGACACGTTGTCAAGGATTACTCACAACACCGAAGAACAAGAGGAAGAGTTGTCCACAGAGGCCATTTACACTATCTGCTCGGCGGTCAGCTGTCCGGTGATAGAGACGCATTGCTTATCGGCGACAGTAGCGGACGTACTTGATGAACCTGACGGTCAAGACATGGCTGAGTTCACATGTAAGGATTGGCGTCGAGCACAGGACGACGACCCAGTAATAGGTCTGTGGCTGAGGCTCATCAGGAATAAGCGCATTCCGCGACGACAAGACTTCCCTAGCACGCCTGAGCACTCAGCGATGTACCGACACTGGCAACGTTTTCGGCTGCAGCGTGGAGCACTGTACAAGGAGACGACAATCGACGGAGTGGTGCAGTCACAGTTAGTCTTGCCTGCCGCATTCATCAAACGCGCTCTGCAAGGGATTCATGATGACATTGGCCATCCAGGCCGGGACCGCACGACTGCACTGGCAAAGGAGCGATTCTGGTGGCCTCGGATGGCAAGTCAGATTGAAGACTGGTGCAAGAACTGCCCCCGATGTTTACGCAGGAAAGCTGTTGGACAGAAGGCCCCGTTAGTCAACATCAGCAGCAGTCAGCCCATGGAGCTAGTTTGCATTGACTTTTTGAGCCTGGAGACGTCTTCCAGTGGCTTTCAGCATATCCTTGTGATTACTGACCACTTCACGAGATATGCCCAGGCCATACCGACTCGAAATCAGACCGCCAAGACAACAGCAGACGCGCTTTTCAACAACTTCATAGTGCATTATGGATTTCCCAGAAGGTTCCACTCAGACCAAGGCGCGAACTTTGAGAGTCGTGTCATCAAAGATCTTTGTCAGCTGGCCGGTATTGACAAGAGCAGGACCTCGCCATATCACGCAATGGGGAACGGGATGACCGAGCGTTTCAACAGGACCTTGCTAGGGATGCTAGGCACTTTGGAGCCAGAGCGGAAAGCGCAGTGGCATAAATCAGTAGCACCTCTAGTCCACGCCTACAACAGCACAAGACACGAGTCCACCGGTCACTCTCCGTATTTCCTCATGTTTGGGCGAGAGGCAAGGTTACCCATCGATCTAGTATTCGGACTGGAACGAGGAAAGAACGCTAAAGACTACAGCAGCTATGTCACTGATCTACAGACGCGCCTTCAGGAAGCCTACAAAGTTGCGGCCAGTACAGCGGATGGGGCTCAACGACGTCAGAAGGAGCACTGTGACATCAAAGCGCGAGGAGCAACCTTACAGAAAGGAGACAGAGTGCTCGTCCGCATACTTGCCTTCGAGGGCAAGCACAAGCTCTCAGACAAGTGGGAAGAGGATATCTACATTGTCAGTTCCCAACCGAATGAAGGTGTTCCCGTGTACAGGATACACAAAGAGGGAGATGCAAGTCGTAAGAGAACCCTTCACCGGAATCATCTCTTGCCCCTTGCCGCGGCATCAAGTGACAGAAATGATGAGACAGTGACAGGCAGGCCACGGCCAGTTCCGGCACCACGGGCCAGGAGCAAGGCAGCCAAGCAGGAACAGGAACAGACTACACGTGATCTGACAGCATACTCAGAGGAAGGTGACGAGTCAGACTCGGTCATCGTAGAAGTGCAGCTTGAACTCCAGAGTTCTAACCCAGCAGTTAAACTTGCTGCCGGAGAGGAGGAGGATGATAAGCAAGCTGAGGAGATGTCATCACAACCTTCTGAGGACGCTCAAGGAGCTGTTGTCGATGACGGGGCAGCCAGCTTGAGTGGTGACGACCACCAGTCCACCGTGAGTGTAGAAGGTGGAGAGCTGAGCGCGTCCACAGATGAGACAAGTGGTCGGACACAGGAGGAAGGGACTACTAGAGACAATGAAGAGGACACAGGTCCAAATCAGGAGCAAGAACAGGCGGTTCTTCGCGTTTCTAGTAGACATCGAAGGCCTCCTACCTGGCAGACTACAGGTGAGTATGCTATGGCACAACAACCTGTTGGACCAGAATGGAAAAGGAAAATAGTTTTTCTATCAGACCTGATTAAGAGTGGAGAGGTACAGATGGATCCTGAAAGATTGTCTGAAACTGTATCATTCATCTTAACTCGGTAGGTCTAGCATAGCGTTAACATGGGAATAGTACTTAAAACCATGCCCGGACTTTACTTTGTTTTCACTCGGATACCAGATAAGTTGATTTAAAGAGTCAGAGTCTGGAATTAATGTTGTGATAAGCTCGTGAGTATAATTAATATTTCTTTGGTAGTTCATTCACACTTCACCATAACCTCTTACATCCAGTGTACCGAGCCTAGCTAACCATGGCGCAGAATGTCATGTTAAAGTCGGGCGTATACTTAGTGGATATTTTGAGTTTTGTGTTGCAATAGTCATATTTCCTGTATTATTTTCTTTTCTATTTTGTTCCTATTATATTGTCCATGGTTTTGTAACGTTAACCATTTAATTAGTTAGTACTTAAACGGAAATGCCGAGGACGTCATTTCACTTGGCAGGGGTGAATGTGGTAGAGTGATCTTTGATCATGCGGTTAAATAGAGGAATGGAAGTGTTTAGTCTATATTTTCCACTGATTATAATTTGTAAGGTAAAATAAATGTTAATTGATGGATAAAGCCAAATAGGTTGTTAATTCCTAGTTAGTATTGTCTTCTTAGATCTTTTTCTCTTTTAACGTGATCTACTTCATTCCGTTGTCTTGTTTTATAAGGTGGTATGGATAAACTGCACTGCATACCAGACAGGTTTCACTGTAAGTTAGAACAGTTTAGTCAGTGAAAGCATAGAGGTATATTGTGCCTAGCTCTAGCCTAAATGTATAAATATTGCTGCCTGACTCTTGTGTTTGGACAGCATTTAGCTATAAGTGCTCCAAGAATCCAGTGCATCTTGGGCGGTATGTTTTGTCATGAGTTTTCAGTCATGTGCATGAGCTTTGACTGAACTGTATTCACCTATAGCTGCTGTAACATTTTTGGGCAGTCAGACACAGCAGTTTTGTTACTTGACTGATCTGGTCAATGACATTCAGTCTACCTTGATGTTATCCACCTTTGACACTTTGCTAAGGTATGTTGAATAGCTAGATGTTTGGTTATTTGTTAAGGTAATAGAATATTGCATTAACTGAAAAATGTTGTTATTACATTTTATGTTATTTTTACTTGACTGTCTGTTTTTATAATTCGTTGTTTAGAGCCGATTTGTACTGTACATTCTTTTGTAATTTCGGTTGCTTGACAATAGCTAGAATGTATGTTCAAGCTATAGCGGCGTATGTATATTTGTGGTAGTTTGATGATAGTAATAGCTAGAACGTACGTTCACGCTATATTGTATATGATATATACTTATGACCTGTAATGTTTGTTGCAGGGTGGCATCGTTGACTTAAAAACATTGACTTAAAGGCATCATAGACTTAAAGGCATTGATTAAGAGCCTTGATTTGATGCTGTGAATAAAAAGATGTTCTTCAATTAAGCCTCTTCTCAACCCTCACGGAAGCGAACCCCAGGGTGTGAGTGCGTGAGAAAGAGCCCACACATCCCCCTCTACAACACTATATGGAGCAGAGACTTGGAGATTGACAAAAACCACAGTCAACAGAGTACAGACCTTCATGAACAGTTGCCTTCGAAGAATTTTGAAAATCCACTGGCCAGAGAAGATCAGCAACGTCAGACTCTGGGAGAGAACAGAGCAGATAACGGCAGAGAATGAAATTGGGCGAAGAAGATGGGGATGGATCGGTCACAATCTGAGAAAGCCAGCTTCCAGTATCACTAGGCAGGCATTGTCATGGAACCCCCAGGGAAAGAGGAAAAGAGGTAGGCCGAGAAACTCCTGGCGTCGAGACCTCCAAGCAGACATCAAGAGACTGGGAACCACCTGGAGTAGAATCGAAGAAGCACAGGACAGGAGTTGCTGGAGGTCTCTCGTCGACGGCCTATACCCGGGTAGGGGTGACAAGCGTAAGTAAGTACAGGGCTAATTGTTTGGTTGATGATGATTCTTTTCTAAATTTGAATTTGAAAATTACGGTTTCAGGCGTTGCCTCTTATGGTCATAGTAGTACTGAAAGTTGAGTACAACAGATGATACAGCTAAAGGTACAGAACTATGAAAGCAACATAACCACACAATTATTAATGAATTTGTTTTGCAGAAAACGAGCTTTATCCGTTAAAATGAGTCAAAAACAATTATTTATGAGGCAACGAAACTAGGCATCGTGATTCCGGTCATTCATAACGTTCAACACCTTGACAGTAGCTTGACACCATGCTTAGCATGATACAAATTCTTCTCTAACTCCCTAAAAATGTTACAAAAAAGAAAACAATTGCTGGATACTGTTTCAGTAGTGTCAGATACATGCAATCAAATCAAAATCCGTTCTGAAAATGAGAGATGAAATTTCAGCACTGTGTAATGTTTTTTCTCTGACCTTTTGAGATTAGCTCATATACTATTCACAATACTAAACCCAAACTTGCTACAGAGATACCTGATGGGAAGTCCTTTCTATGCACACTAATTTGGTTGATCCCTCAGAAAGGTCAAGGGTCACGAGAGCTCAGGAAAAGGTCTAAAATAGCCATATTTTGACAAAAGATTTTTTCCTCAAATACTATTCACAACTTAAAACCCAAATTTGGTACAGAGATACCTGATGGCAAGACCTATCTATGCATGCTAATTTGGATGACCCCTTGGAAAAGTCAAAGGTCACAAGGGGCTGGCAAATGTGTGTAAAATGCTGATTTTTAATAAAATTGTAGGCATTTCCAAATTTTTTAACCAAATTTGGTACAAAGATAGCTGATGAGAAGACCTTCCTATGCATACTAATTTAGTCGACTCATCACAAAGGTCAAGGGGGGTTGACAGATGTGTGAAAAATGCTTACACTTTCAGAAAACATGGATTTTGCTGCTGCAGAAGCTAGCCCTTGTCACAAAGGTCACACATATGTACATGTAAATCGGTCATACACTCGAGCCATAATGGCTTTGCCTTTCTTGTTACTTAATCTTATAATTTGTTGCATTTTCTGTAAAGTTGTATAAATCTGATAAAAAGACAAGAACAAGAAACGACCAGATGTTGATATCAAGGTCAAGCATGCAGACTTGGTCAATCAGGTGAAAATAGATTTTTCGTATACTGGGCTGAATATATCTGGGTCACATTTAGGGTTGTAGTTAGTTGTGCCCGTTGCCCGATGTTTGGAGCATGCGCGCACACACATGCACTAACAGGCACACACACACACATCTATCATGTATCTGTAAAGTCGACCTGCTTTCACACAAATTATAGCAAGACTGAAATTGTACCATCGAAGTTCTAGTTTTGGCACCATTTTCTCAAGCCTATGAAGCGAAAGTGAAACTCATATCACATAAAATATAAATCGGTGACATGTATGTCCTGCGCCCCTTATAGAACTCACCAATGCATTGGCATATCTGCGAGACTTTTTCAATAGGAGATAATTCAGAATCAGGTCAAAGGCAAAAGGTCGAGACCCTTGACAGCGAAGACAGCTCTCATATAGAAGAGACTTTGTGGGTTGTGGTTCATCCCATCTTGTTTATGGATAGGGATGTTATCTTGTTGCTTAGTGCCTGATTAACTTGCCGCCAAGGAAGGTAGTCTGAAGGTACTAATCCAATTGGGCACAGCCTTGTCCAAACAAGGTTAATCAAACACTGGTTACCTCCTTTGCAGCAGATCGAGGGAGGGAGGTACTATAGTTTGTGAATAAAAGAAGTGGACGGAGGGAGCAACCCAGTCTGAGTTATTCCTCTGCCTGCTGTAAGTGCGTCACAGCTTGAACGTTTCTATCAGTACCACATCATTCTGCAAATAAACACTGTAAACATCAATTTCTCTATTAAAAGGAGCTTTATTTCCAATCGATCACCCCACCCCTCCCCCCTCCTGTGCACGTAGCCACTAATGCTTTACAGCACTAGTGGATGCATTCACAGTGGTTAACCCAATACACCCCAAGGACAAAATTATCATATTTTGCAGATATCATCAGAGGTCTACGTCACATTTCTGGAGACAGATCAACCATGATAGTTCAAGGGTGGTGTCAGAATAGGTTGGCACCTACAGGCCTATTCTGACACCACCTTGAACTATCATGGTCGATACACATCCTGCCGTAGGATGAACAAAGCTATATGGGTTTAAATCATGTGTCACTTTGACAGTGGATGTTACCCATTAACTCTTACCAGTTCGCTCTATTTGAGGCCAGTGAACAAAATGACTTTTACCCTCACACATGACCAAGAAAAAATGCTGCTGAAAGCTCTTCTAGTGGTCAAAAGTTGGCTTATTATACATCATATTAAAGTGCATTGAGTCAGCTTTCAGTCAGGATAAGTAAAAAGTCTGTACTTAACGTAATTTAGAAGTTGTTGTTTATTTAGCAACGAAGAAAAAATGATGTCCGGTTTCCAAAAACAGTTTTCACGAAAGTCACTAAGAAGAAAATTTTTTTGTTTCTTGCCCCTTTGTTTAAAATGTGAATCCTGTGTGTGGACAAATCATTTCTACACATTTTTGTGAAGTTTCAAGAAAATGTGTTTGAATTTCTAAGAGTTACGCAACATGATCTACACCGGTCAAGGGCAGGAAAAAGTGGGCGTGTCAACACCTGGCATGACTGAGACAACAAACATGTGCTTCTCTGAAAATCTCTGACTTGCTGAAAATATCACGGAGGCAATACACAGCAAGTAATAAAACTTGTTTATATACTTCATAAAGTTTCACGATTCTGAACCAGACAATAGGTAAACAAAGACTCACATGGATAGCACATGGTCAAACCAAAATAGAAAGTGTCGCAATGACCTGCGATGGTTTTCTTTCGTTTTTTCCACATCGCTGGTGCTAAAATCATTTTCAGTGGCCTGGTTGCTGGAAGATTCCTCTTCAGGGAGATACTCTTCACTTTTGGACTCAGATGAACTCATTTTGACGGAATATTCGCAGAGAGAAATCGCAAGCAGTGAAAATAACGCAGTAGGGAAAGCAAGATGGCGGACGTAGTGACTCGATCGATAACAAAGGTCACGAACAAACTCAAAATTAATATTTTTTTTCATTCTATCATATGAAAGTGACTTTCTAATGTCAATAAGTTATGACAATAATACTGAGAGTAAAAATTAATTGGTTTTAATTCAGTAAACACGATGGAATTTTGCATGGGCGTGGCTTCGTATGTATACATACGATGGCCAAGGGAGTGAACTGGTAAGAGTTAACTGAAGGCACAGATCTTCAAGAGCCCCCACAAACTGTGGAACTCATGAGAATCTATGACTAATAGCACATAATTTATGTGCACTGGTCGGCAATTCTGGACCATATGGCTTGAGGCCATAGGGTGACAAACTCACAGACCCAACATAAATTTGACTACATAGAGGGTGAGTACACTTTTAAGCCATTTAACCCAAGGGCCACATTTCTCAAATTTTGTTGGTGTCACCTACCAACTTTATACCAGTTGCAGATGATGGATCGACCATGATAATTCAAGGGTAGAGCCAGATTAGCTTGGCTTCTGATGGCGCCAAGCTAATCTGGCACTATCCTTGAATTATCATGGTCGATCCATCTCCTGCTGTGGTGCATCAGGGCTAAATGAGTTAAAATAAGAAATGAAAATCTTCTCTGCTCACAGATGTTACACTACATTAAAATAATTATTTTCAACATTCATGCCACACTTGTATGCTGGTCTGTGAATTGGGACCTGCGATTTTAAGCTACAAGATCCAAAATTGGTGACCAGCACACATACACTTTTCACACATCCACCATTAAATATCAATGCACCTACATACAGAAAACCTTGAACGAGCATCATGGATCATTCAAACTGGTTGCTGAGGTGTCGTCAAGAAGGAAACTGTGGCCCTCCTCCCTGGTAGTTGCCTGTCATGCTGGCTCCACTGAAGTCAAATCCAGGGTTCTGAAAATACAAATTGCGTACAAAAGAAGCCAAAGCACAAAAGGTCATCACCCAACATCAGCCGCAGTTTGTCCATGTGTGGCTGTGCGCTGGCCAATAGTTTGAAAATCAGAATTAGGTCAAACCTGCATGTGCGTCAATAACAGAGGATTAGCCCTTTTCATCCTGATGCACTATTACTTACTTACTTACTTACTTACGCCTGTCACCCCTACCCGGGTATAGGCCGTCGACGAGAGACCTCCAGCAACTCCTGTCTTGTGCTTCTCCTTCGATTCTACTCCAGGTGGTTCCCAGTCTCTTGATGTCTGCTTGGAGGTCTCGACGCCAGGAGTTTCTCGGCCTACCTCTTTTCCTCTTTCCCTGGGGGTTCTGGTACATGGTCTTGACGTTCCATGTGCCCATGGTTGTATCCCTGGATAGAGAGAGGCGGCTCGGTCCTGTGGCTTCCGAAGACTTCCGGCTTTCACCACAGAACGTCATAAGTCTTCTGGTAGAAGAACCTTCCTCCTCCAGGAAAGGAATTACTGTTAGTCTTTTCGTCGGCGTTTTTGTAGCTATTTCCTTTTTTGCAGGGTGGGGAAGCTACCCCCACGCCCAACCCCCTTACTAGGAGGACCAGGGGTTTTCTGTCGGGGTCACCTTCCCTTAGACCATGTTGGTTCACGGCACCTTATTTCATTCGGTGCACCCCTCTCACGAGGGACCCGCTATCCACCACCCAGGGGACGCGCCTCAACGCCATATGGTCCCAGCGCGAGGTGATGCACTATTGCTTGAAATAAATTTGACTATGACAGTTCAAGGGTGGTGCCAGATTAGCTTGGTGCCTCAGGCGCCAAGCTATTCTGGCACCACCCTTGATCTAAAATGGTTGATCTATCTCCTATCTGTAATGTAGCCTTCATACTTAGGACAATAAGGAAATTTTAAAAAAATTCAGCCTCATGTAATGGGCTAAAAGCCTGGACAAACGTGATGTAGCGTGTGTGTATTAAATTCCAGAAAGAAAATGCATCAAAACATGCATCTATAGTTATTTAACTATTTCAGTTTTACAGGTGGAAGTTATTGTGGCTGTCAGAGGTCGTTTGCACAGAGGACATCTCCTTTCTTGGACTAAGTATCAGATGAGACCCCCCCCACCCCCCCACCCCTCCACCTTCAAAAGATTAGTTGGTGCCACACTAATTAAGCACTACACTATGGATGATAATGATACACTGCAGGCAGTTGGGTCATGAGTGAACAGGAAAGACCAAAATAATGTTCTATGACCCTTGTAGCCATTTGGTCTACCGTCCAAGTTAAACCTGGAAGCTCAAATTTTTTTCCTGTATCCCAAACAATTTTTCACGTGTATGTATTGTGAAGTTTGTACATCTGGTGGTGGGCATGTGGATTTTGTCCTCCCTGGGCTAACGTGCTAATAAAATAAAAGGCTAATATTTTGTTTCACCACTATTTCTCAAAAATAGTAACTCTGTTCACCGAGACAAAAATATTGAGAAAGCAAAGTTAGTTTTGTCTAAAAATAAGAAACTCTGCAGCATTCAGTCAAACCTGCTAAGCACAAGCTAAAAAACTCAAGAGCACAAATTAAAAAACTCTACAGCCTTCTGTCAAACCTGCTAGGCAGGTTTGACAGAAGGCTGGAGAATGGTGTGTTTTTGTGTTTACTTTGTGCTTTACACAATGCTCACCTCAACCTGGAACCTCTGCAGAGTAAGCTTCTTCTGCATTTCATCATACGTCAGTAAATCAGCTTCATACTTGTCCATCAGTAATGACTTCCAACAATGGTCGGCAGTATTAAGTGACTTGCTCAAACAGATGCGCAGAAATCGCTTGTCCTCTATGTATGGTAACAAAAATTAAATATTTTTTATTCTTGTGGCCATCACAGGCTACAGCAAAATGTAGATCAACAAAAGATAGTTCAAGGGTGATGCCCAAACAGTTTGGCGCCAATAACACTCTCTTTTCTATGGTACAGTAAAATTGTAGCACAATAAAACGGTTTTAAATCGAGCTAAAGAATTTACTTTTTAACCAGCTTGACTCTGAAAATGCATCCTTCAACAGAACATCAATTTCAACAGCAATGCACCACAGCTAGATAGATAAAAAGTAAATAAATAATTAACACGGTATTGTATTAATGTTAGTGTGTGTAAACTGAATACAAACCAACTGTCCAGGTCGAGTCATCTGGATGTACTGCTTCACACAATGTTCCCTGTCGGTGCCAAAAGAAAAGTTTTTAAAAGTTTGAACTTATATATAATTCACACAACTAGTGATTATGACAGCTATTATTGTATTAATAAGCACCATTTCTCTTTTCTTTTGAGCCATAATCAAATGCATTTCTTTTTTCTATTTTTATCACATAAATTATGTGACGCTGGGACAAACCTTGCACAAGTGATGCATTACAATTGTAAACATGCACGTATACACAATTAATGTAAGTGACAGCTTATTCTGTGTGTGTGTGGGCACGCGCGCATGTGTGTGTGTGCACAAAATCCCAAAAATGGGTGACTTTCTTTACCATCCTTATGGAAAATGGGTGTTTGTAAAATTATGGGTACCCAAGTCAGACACCAATTTTTTCTGAGGGTTGTTTCTGCATTGTCTTGCAGTAAAAAGTTATAAAAAGTCAGTTTTTCCCATTTTGGGTTTTTTACATGCACTTTTGAGTTTAAAAGACAGTGTGTTTTGAACTTGTCCCAGCAGTGTGTGTGTGTGTGTGTGTGTGTGTGTGTGTGTGTGTGTGTGTGTGTGTGCATCCTTCTCAGCTATAAATAACTTAATACATGATTGGTCGACTGCGTCGGTGAGCTGAAGTGAAACGGAGAGATACAAAAGGTAAGGGGAGGGGGGGGGGGGGGAGTATTGTAATTGCGTGAGGGAGTAAATTGTTTATGTTGCTGCAAAATGAGGTTTGTTATTTGAGGGTGTGGTTGTTTTGTGAAAAAGTGTTGTGTTGTGATTCCGGGGTGATGTGATGTCTAGTGGCCAAAGTCAAGATTCTAGGGCAATGTATTTGTGCGCCAGCAACTTGCTATGGAGTGAAGTGATCGCATGAGTGTGCAGTGTGAGAGAAGACGTGCACTTCAGGGAAAGCTGCTGTTGTCTTGTGTCCTGCCCGACCTTTTGGTTCAACCTGTTGCTTTGTTTGTAGGTTTGTTGGCGTTATGAATACTTTCATTTTGGCTGCATCTCCTCTTGGATTGGTTATTGGTATGCACAAATTGATTGAACGCAAATGACGTCACACAGCCAGCAGCTTTACGCTGTCGTCTGCTGCAGTTGGCCGTGTAGTGCAGTAGAAAAAGTGAAGGCTATGGATGTGCCATTTTCGGATGTAATGCTAGGTCAGAGAAAGAAACCTAATGTTGCCAAAAGGTGTAATAGTGAAGTATTGTTTGTGATCCTGCTGCCCATTTGAGGGAAGAACTAAAAAGTCAAGTGCTGAGCGAATTGAGAAGGCGACAATGGGAAAAATGGTCCAGTACTATAGGGGAATACGTTGGCCACAACAGTTACACGCTTGTAAATTAAAAGACTTTTAACATTAACAAATGTTGAGTTAAAAGATCAAGAGGTTTTAAAACAGTTTTAATAAAAACTGTTGCCCAACACGCTTCTAAAAACAACAGTTTCTCAGTCTCAAACCTTCTACCGCATATGAGGGAGGCCTTCGCCGGGCATGCCATAAACGCGATTGCTTCTCATAGCTGGCCTGTAGTGTGGAATGGGAGACTTGGCCAACTGGACCCATCTGGTTAAGTCCAAATGTGTATTTGTGAGTGGATCAACGTGAAACTCGGTGCGCGCCTCTGAAATGACCTGATTCCACTGATAATGAAAATCTTTCATTCATAAGAGAGAATTGCAGCTCTATAAAACCAAAAGTGATGACCCCCCCCCCCCCCACACACACACACACACACACAACCCCACTCAAACAATCATAATAAAATCAACCAGAGACCTGTATGTGTAGTAAGGTATTTGTTCATTGTGTGTTTGTGTCATTGTGCTTGACATTTTTAATGCAGGAGAAAAAAAGGAATACACATTAAGTTGAAAAAAGAATGACAACAATCAAATAAATGTGGAAAAGAAGCATCAAATATTCCGTGAACTTTACCTTATTACAGATGCCTAATTTTCTTAAGATAGTCCATGCTAAAATGAATGATTTGAAGAGGACGCCCATTTTCACTGTAATGCCAGTTTTTGTGTGAGAGTCACCCACTTTATTGGTAGAAACCCATTTTTTCTCCATCCAGTGGCTCTGTTTCTAGAAAATGTCCATTTTAAGTTGTAGACCTTAGTTATAAGGTGAGTTCTAAACATTCGCATCAGCTCCAGAGCCCTAGAATAAATAGAAATATGGGAACCCATTTTCACATAAAATGGTAGGTAACCCACTCTGAGGCTTTTGTGTCCATGTGTGTGTCACGTGTGTGTGTGTGTGTGTGTTTGTGTGTGTATGTGTGTGTGTGTGCATGGTGTGGTGTGGTGTGGTGTGTGTTTGTGCATGTGTGTGGGTACATAAGTACGTATGTGAAAGTACATTTTTGGCTCACGTGCGAAGCAAAAGTGAGTCTATGTTTGGGCCAGCGGTCATCCGTTCGTCGTCCGTATCAAACTTTAACGTTGGCATTTTCTCAGAGACTTTTCAAGCCACATTCTTCAAACGTGGCCCAAGGATACTTTGTGGCAAGGCCTTTCTAATCATACCAATTTGAGTGACCTCTCACAAAGGTCAAGATCACAGAGGCTCAGGAAATAGATAAAAAATAGCTATATTTTGACATTCTTTCTCTTTCTGAAATACTATTCACAACTTCAAACCCAAACTTGGTACAAAGATACCTGAGGGTAAGACCTTTCCATGCATACTAATTTGGTTGATCCCTCAGTAAGGTCAAGGGTCACAAGAGCCGGCTCAGGAAATAGGTTCAAAATAGCCACATTTTGATGAAAGATGTTATTTTCTCAAACACAACTTCAAACCCAAACTTGCTACAGAGACACCTGATGGGAAGACCTATCTATGCAAACTGTTTTGGATAATGCTTCAGAAAAGTCAAGAATCACAGGCTGGCAAATGTGTGTAAAATGCCAATTTGTGATAAAATTTTAGGCATTAGCAACATTTTTGCTTCAACGGCAAAATAGGAAACTGGTTTAGGACTACAGGTGGAGTCAGACAAGGCTGCTTGCTCTCACCTACTCTTTTCAACATCTTCCTGGAAAGAATCATGACGGACGCTCTGAAAGATCATGAAGTATTGGAGGCAGAACAATCACGAACTTGCGCTTTGCGGACGACATTGATGGCCTTGCAGGAACAGAGAAGGAGCTAGCTCAGCTGGTGGAAAAGCTGGATAGTACAGCCATTGCATATGGGATGGAAATCAGTGCAGAGAAGACCAAACTGATGACCAATAACGCCAGCGGCATTGGCACTGAAATCATGGTTGGAGGCCAAAAACTGGAAACAGTTAAGAAATTCAAATACTTAGGAGCCATTGTGACAGATGAGGGATCAAAACCAGAAATACTGTCCAGGATTGTGCAGACAACAACAGCACTGACAAGATTGAAGACCATATGGAAGGACAGAAACATCACACTCTGCTCCAAGATCAGACTGATGCGCTCCTTAGTCATCTCAGTGTTCTTGTATGCCTGCGAGTCATGGACCCTCACAGCAGACCTTGAAAGGAGGATACAAGCCACTGAAATGAGATGTTTTCAAAGGCTGCTTGGCATTTCATACAGAGATCACATCACAAACGAGGAAGTGGGAAGCAGAATCAGGCAAGCCATCGGGCTCTATGAAGACTTATTAGCCATTGTGAGAAAACGCAAACTGAAGTGGTATGGGCATGTCACGCGTTCAGCAGGGCTTGCCAAAACAATCCTGCAAGGCACTGTGCAAGGAGGACGAAGGAGAGGAAGACAGAGGAAAGATGGGAGGACAATATCTCAGAGTGGACAGGACTGAAGCTGGGCGATACGCTGAGAATGGCAGAGAACAGAGAGGAATGGAGGGAGCTGGTTGCCAAGTCATCAGTGATGCCCCAACGGTCAGCAAGACTACGTTATATAGATAGATAGATAGAACATTTTTGCAAAATTTTTTCAATCAAAGACCTTCCTGTGCATACCAATTTTCTCAACTCATTGCAAAGGTCAAGGGTGGGGGAGGGGGTGCAGGGTTGGATCCAGGGGAACCCTGAAGCAGCAGATGGATTGACCATGATAATTCAAGGGTAGTGTCAGATTAGCTTGTCTCCTGAAGGGGCCAATCTAATCCGACACTACCCTTGAATTATGGTCAATCTATATGCAGCTGGTACACAGAGGTTATGCAACATCTCCAACATTTGAGAAATGGGACCTTGGGTCTTAAAGTATGTGTGTGTGTTTGTGAAGGGGTGGGGAGGGGGGTGTGCGTGGGGGGAGGGGGTGGGGGGTAGGGGTGGGGATACAAATACGTGAGGCTAGTATATGATAAGTCAAGGTATTGCACGGGTCATGGGGGTTCGCTACACTGACCCTTGTAGGCCTGAGGGAGGTCAAAGAAACCATGCATTATACCCCCGCGACCAATAAGATATATTCAAGTTGTTTTCTTTACCAAAAAAAAAATCAGTTTCGCTCATCTTGTGGTTATATGACACCATTGAATGGGCATTTGACCACGTGACAACATGTGCGCGCTAGCTTGTGTTTTTAAAGTGTAGGACCTTGTAATTTGTTTTAATTCTAAAGTCTTATGTGCGTTTTGGATATATATCTGCAAAGGAATACAACTCCACCATTGCCGGTCCCAAGCCTGGATGAGAAAGGAGGAGGGAAACAGCTATGCTAAACCTACAAGGAAAGACTACACTATTTGTGCCGGTGGGACAGTAAACTTAATTAAACAAGCGACAAGGGATTACCAAACAATGCTTGTTGACTGTCAGACTGGTGCTGAGAGGGATTTTAAGGTAAGATTTTATTTTTACAGCGTTCACATGAGGTCACAGATAGTGAAAGGACCGCATTCACTTTTTTTAGTGTTGGATGATGTGCGAAGCGAAAGTTAGTCTATTATTTTGGTTCAGTGGTGCTCTGTGTGTCCGGTCGTCCATCTGCCATTGTCGTTGCCGAAAACTTTAACATTGGCTCGTAGACTACTCAACCACAGTCTTCCAACTTGGCCCAAGGATACTTTGTGGCAAGACCTTTCCAAACATACCAATTTGAGTGACCTCTCACAAAGTGGAAGGTCAGAGGGGCTCAGGAAATAGGTCAAAAATAGCTATATTTTGACATAATTTATTTTTTTCTCATGTATTATTAACAACTTCGAACCCAAACTTGGTATTAAGATACCTGAGGGTAAGACCTTTCAATTCATACTAATTTGGTTGATTGCTCGGAAAGGTCAAGGGTCACAAGAGCTCAGAGGTCCAAACTAGCCATATTTTGACAAAACATGTTTTTTCTCAAATACTGCTCACAACTTCAAACCCAAACTTGCTACAGAGATACCTGATGGTAAGATCTATCTATGCATTTTGATTTGGATAACCTTTGGAGAGGGTCACAGGCTTGCAAATGTGTGTAAAATGCCAATTTTTGATAAAATTGTAGGTATTATCAACATTTTCACAAAATTTTCAATTAAATTTGGCACAAATCAATCAAATTTGGCACAAAGGTTGTTGATGATAAGACCATCCTGTGCATACTAATTTACTTAACTCATTGCAAATGTCAAGGGAGGGGGTGGGGCTGTACATATATATAGTGTGAAAAATACTTACATTTTGAGAAAACATGGACTTTGCTCGTGCGAAAGCCAGTCCTTTACTTATTGTCACAAAAAATGAAAGGTCACACAAAAAAGTATATTGGTTGTCCACATGAGCCATAATGGCTTTGCCTTTCTTTTGGAAAGAATTGTAGTTGCATGTATTATCAACAGTTTTGCAAAATTTTCAATCAAATTTGGCACAAAAGTAGCTGATGATTTTAAGACCTTCCTATGTAATAATGTATACTAGTTCAGTCAACTCTATGATATCAAAAAGGTCAAGGGTCACGGGTGTTTGACATCTGTGTGAAAACTAACTAAATTTTGAGAAAACATGGATTTCTCTGGTGCAGAAGTCATCTCTTTGTCACAAGGGTCACACATGTTAAATCTAATCCACATTATGGTCTGTGGGGTTAAATCAAGATTGATCGTACGGGTGGTGGGATCATTTTTATGTGACTGTGTGTGTGTGTGTAAGCGTGTCTATGTGTGTGTGTGTGTGTGTGTGCGCGTGTGTGTGCGATGGAATGAGCTGGTGTACTCACGTCAATCAATGTCTCTCCATTTACAACAACTTTCAGTTGTTTGGCTTTGATATCACATTTGACACACTTGGCAGAGATTGCTTTCCCAGTGTCAATTTCGACATAAATCTCATCTAGTGTCTGCCACCAGGAGCCCCATTCAGTCTTGCACGGAACGACACCACTTTTCTCGTCGAAATGAGCCATACAGAATCTACTACAATACGATGTGTCGTCTGCCCGACACAATTCTCGTAAATTTGATCACACTGCAACAACGCAAAGAATAACACGCATTCCCTCCATCAAAACGCGTCGTCTGTTCGTAAAACTTCCGGAAGGTGTCCATCAAGCCATTTGAGAAGAAGCATATTAACCATTATATCGTTGTTCTTCAGTCGTAGTTTTGGAAATGTGACATAAATTGAGGAAATATTATATGCAAGTGTGATTTTGTGAGTTTCAAAGTAAATTCATATGCGCATTCTATTCTGCCTTATTCTTATTTGGTAGCTCTGAAAAACAAACGTGTAGCTTTAGCGTCATGAAATGGGCTTTGCTACGTGAAGTAGAGTAAGAACTAAACCCAAGTCCGGTTTTTAAACCTGTGATGCTTGTTTCGTGATTTTGGTAGCGTGTGTTAAACCCCAACGATTCGGTATTAAAAGTGGCCTATTTTCGAGTTGGATGTGGAGGAGATCTGACATTTTGGGGGATTAAGGTGCGGCAGAAACGTGAAGAAGAATGATCGGATTTTTGTGACGCGCACCTGTTCTGATAGTCCAGTTTTGTGGACTTAGTCTGTACGATCTGGACTTGTTTTACGTACCAGACAAACAAAATGGAAGATATATTCTCTCAGGTGAGAGAAGGAAATGCTTTTCACGTGCGTGTTTGGCTGGACAACACGGAAAACGATCTCAACCAAGGGTGAGTAACTTGATTGTAACTTGACCTACTTACGCCATCGGCATATTTTGATTCGTTTTGAGGAATCTCTCTCACTGTCCATGCAATGTTTGTGCTGCAGCTGTGTTTTAGATTATAACAAGTAGCCGTTCAAATGTGTTCACCCTATTTTTGTACGATCTCATAGTGATCATTCATGTGTAACATTTCGACGTGCAGACGACCCGTTTTATCTGCAATGATAAATTTAGACGGGAGTCCCGCTCATAGTGTTTGCTGATTGGTTGATGCTGTTCCAAATAAGGGAATCCTTGCGTCTAGCCCATCCCACCATGACAAGCAATGCCAGTTTCGAGCAAAAAAGTAAAAATTCAACAGAACCATCTGAAATATGAATGGAGATACGATTTGATCCCCTTTTTGTGAACTAATTATTTAGCCGTTGTGTGTCAGTTAATTTCGCAACATTCAATGTACTCTCAGAATACTGCTTGAGTTTGGTGGAAATTAATGTATTAATTTCTGAAAAACAATCAGTGCTGTTATTACTCATTAGGACACAACACTAGTGTCCTTGTGTACTTGACCTTTCCAGAGAGTAACATCCTCATGATAAGAGCAGCCTTTACTGCATTTGAAGTACTTGTGCAGGTCCTGAAAGGATCTCCATGTTTGTCAGTGTAGTTGTATACTGTGTACATTTATGTAAGTCACATGTATACAATAATTTTGAAACATTCAGTTTAAAAACTTTATTTCAGTCTGTGAACAGTTACTGAGTTAGTAGTGTACAACTTTAAAGTCAACAGTAAAATGTCATTCAGTATCATCTGATTTACGTTTCTGAAATGTAATCATTTTGTGAAATAAAAATTAATATGCATATATCATTATATGTATTAATAACATTAGTATAATTAAATGTGGCAAATGCGTGTGTGACTACACTTGTGTTATGTTTGATTATAAATGCATATTATATAAGCACATAAATGACTCATAATCATAGCTGCTGGGAACAAACCCCTCTCAGTCTAGTATAAACTCATGATGTGAGTCATACTTGATACATTACAGACACTGCCTTCCCTATAGCCATGTGGTTGGTTTGCAAACTGAGTGTTATTGTTATTCATGTACAGCCTACAGGTCAGACTGAACATTGCACATTTACAGTGTGCACAGGTTTCTGGTGCCCATGTAGTATTCCTGAATGAAAAAAAAAATGGTCCTCAGGCAAAAATCAGCCTTAAATGGCCTGTGCACAGCCATGTGCAAGACTGACATCAGCTTGGGGACATTTTGCTTACTGAATGTTTTTCTTTGAAAGGCATGTAAATTCAGTGCTATGTTAATGTTATTGCAAATATTATGGTCTGTCTTCAGGCCCATGAAAGTAAATTGTGTGTTCACAGTAACATGGGAGGAAAAGAAGGGTTGGTAGGTGTTGTTTTTTTTTACTCACTTTGTTACAGTTATACCTCTTGCAGTTGGGTGGTGCTTAATTTGAGATATCAGGGGCTGAAGCCAGCCCTTTACTTATTGTCACAAAGATAATACATGTGGATCGGTCATACACACGAACCATATTGGCGTTGCCTCTCTTGTTTGTTGTTGGTTTTTTTTAAGAAAAATTATGAAGATTACTTGAACGCACAAGAGGAAATGTCATGGACGCTTAAATTAGCAGGATATTTGCTAATTATCCTTGTTTTCTCCATATGGTCACATTCAGATATCAGCGAAACATACCAAACTTAGGGCACTGGACACCATTATTGTAAAGCCAGGGGAAGCTACTTTTTTTTTCAGCCATGACATACTGAGGCTGACCTGTCTGTAACTGTGTAAATGTCAGCAACAACCTGGATGCAGTTAATAATTTGGGCCAACTTTTTTTGGTAGCTCCCACAGAGGCAGTCACTATTCACTACATCAACTACATGTATAAACACCAAATACATAATGTAATATTTTATCACCAGATGCTGAATGTCATTCTCTGCTCAATTTCTGACCAGAAATAAAGTTTGGGGTTTATTTTGAGTTTGTTTGTTATTAACTTATTGTTGTTGTTTGTTTGTATTTTTTTTGTTTGTTATTTGTTCTTTTGTTAGCAAATTTGTCTTACTGTTTTCAGTTTTGTGGGTTTTTTTTTTTTTTTTTGGGGGGGGGGTTTGTTTATTGTTTGTTTGAGTTTTTTTTCTTGTTTTTTTTTATTTTATTATTTTTTTTTTTTTATTAATTTTTTTTTTTTTTTTTTTTTTTTTTTTTGGGGGGGGGGGGGGGGGGGGGGGGGGGGGGGGGGGGGGGGGGCGGGGGGGGGGGGGGTGGCTTTTTTGCTTGTTTTTTATTGGTAAAATTGTCACTGTTTTCAGTTCTGGTTTTGCTGCACAGAAAATATATTTTGGAAAATATATTTCATTGTAACGAAATTAATTATCGGGTATAAATTATGTCAAATCATCTCCCCATCTATACATTTATGTGAATTTATAAAGCTGCATCTGACATTTAATTTTGATTCTGAGCATCTGTGAATAGCATTAACAGATGTCTGTGTGTGCAAAGTTTACACTATATATCTAAGGCACTTGTACTGCATACAATATTACTAGAATACTACATTATACTATGAGAGAAAAGTACAATATAGAGCCACACAGTGGTTTTAATTTAACCCCCCTCGTTAAATGCAGCCACACTGCTGTAAACAGTACTAGTAACTTTATGCGCATGTGGTTTTTAACCCTTATCATTTGGAATACACCAGTGTGTGAAATAAGTTTGACTAAAATAGTTCAAGGGTAGTGCCAGAATAGCTTGGCGCCTATATCTGTATTGTAAGTACTCTAATGTAGCTTTCATATGGCAGTGTACACATTTGAAGCTTTTAACCTCAGTATGATGGGTTAATAATTTTCAGAGATGACCACTGGTTTAGCCATGGATACTACAAAATATAGGTCAGTGGGTTTAGCCTTCTTGAAATTTTTTACAGTGTAACGGAAGGTAAAGTCATGAAAATGTTTAAGCTCCCATGTGCTTGCAGTTGTCCATACTGTGAATGGTATGGGGCGTTGTTGCTGTAAACAGTACAAATGTACCTGTGACTGCATTCACTTGAGGGTTAACCCTTTTGGCTGTTGGTAGTGGTTTTTGTCATGGTGATTCCTGCAAAAATCACTGTGACAAAAACCACTACCAACAGCCACGATTTTTAATTTTAATCATTATTTTAAAAAACTCTTATAATGTTTTTCAGAGATGACCACCGGTTTAGCCTCCTGCACTGGGCATGCCGTGAAGGTCGCACCAATATTGTGGACATGCTTATCATTCGAGGGGCTCGCATAAATGCCACCAATTTGGGTGATGACACGCCACTACATCTTGCTGCTGCTCATGGACACAGGGATGTTGTTCTCATGGTGAGACACACTTTTGTCCATTTCACTCTGTGTATATATATTATATATATATTATATGTGTGTGTGTGCTTGCCTTTGTCATGATCAGTCAGTAAAAACTGATGTTTTGTACTGTAGGAGTTCTGTAGGAAGGAAAATAGATACACTGTATGTAATTCTAAAATGTAAAATTCACTGATAAATCTGAAATTTATGCCTTTCACTTCAGTTTTAATATTTTCCACTCAAACAAGTCGGTGTAAAACTAAAAGCGTTTTTAATCATAAGTCATGAAAATTGTTTTAATTCATTGTAAACGTTCCACATAAAACCGTGTATCTGAATGCTGCAGGTGTCTAACATATTAACTCATTCACAGATGATATATTTAATAATGGCTTTATAAGTTTATTTGATGAAACAGGTGTCTATGATAAGATGGTGTACCAGCCATTATAGATGGGTCGGCCATGGTAGTTTTAGGCAGGAACAGATTAGCTAGCTGCATTTGTATGACAGTTTTACTCATTCACGGTTATACGGATGCGCAGCTTATGCCGTGCATCCAGGTGTGGCTGGATGAGAATGAGTTAACCCTTTGGCTGTCACTAGTAGTTTGGGGTTTTTGCAGGAATCATGGCAACAAAACCTGTTGCTTACTGCCAAAGCGTTATGGTTAGCTTCAGATTAGCTTGGCACCTTGAACTCTCATAGTCAGTCCTTTGCTCACTGTGGTTTAATGAAGGTTGAATGTGTTACTTTTATTGACAGCTGATTCACAACAAGGCCAACATCAACGCTATCAATGAGCATGGCAACACACCACTGCATTATGCCTGCTTCTGGGGATACGACCAAATTTCTGAGGTATACTTTTTACAACAAAAATGATGCTTATAATACTTATATTTATAGCATTCACAGACACACAGGTCTTAAAATTGGGCAGGTACTAAATTTTTTTGGGGGTGGGGGAAGAGTGATCAGGGGGAAAAAACTTCTGAAGAATTATAAGAGTAGAGCTGTAAAATCCATTTGTTTTTTCAAAATGCATTACCGATGGCATTACTATATGGAATACACTCTATAGCCTAACGATTTCAGCCCAAAGTTGTGTCCCCTACACAACTGGGGAGGAGACAACGGGGATCCATGCATAGGAGCCCCGGGTGGCCTCCCCTTACTACCCTATCCGGTCACATGTAGGGTGAAAGCCCGCCAGTTTCACTCTTAGCTCGACTGTGGACGGTCGGGTGTTGGCCTTCCATGTTTCTTCGTACTCGTTCTTGGATTTTCTATGAACTTTCCATGGCTTTGCCTCGGGTATTCTACTGTTTAGTGCTGAGAGTGCTTCATTGGTGTGGTTCTACACCTTCAGCGGACTCCTGCTTGTTGGCTTGGCACCTTCCGGCTCTTCTGCCCGGTGCTTGACTTTCTGTGCTCCCTTACGTTAGCTGCAGCCTCGTGGCTCGGCTTGTGACTTGTGCTCTCCTTCGTGACTGTGTGACCTTGTGGAGGGAGTGTTCGGTGAGCACTTCCCGGCAGACTGTGTATGTCGGACATTATGGCAGCTTCACTTATGAGAACATGCCTTAGTTGTGGGGACTTCCACTGGCCTTCGGACACTCACGACTCCTGCCTTCCGTGTTCGGGCTGCTCTTCCGACAGGACCTGTAACGTGTGCGCCGATTGAAGAGAGGACCAGTGGTCCCAGCTGTGGGACTTCTACAGACGCGACCATCCTTCCCGGCCCCAGCAGGCTCCCCGAACTTCTGCGCAGGATGGCGTCACTCCGTCGGCTCGGCAGACCCTACTTCTCTCTGTCGTCCGGCCCGCAGGTAACTCTCCTTCTTTTACTGTAACCATGCCAGAACTCCCTCCCTGCTCCGAGGCTACCGAGCAGGACAGGCGAGTGTTGGAGTCGCGCTCCGCACGCTCCTTTTCTTTCGAGCGTGGCCTGAGCTATATGATTTTGCTGCCCCCTCGCTCCGATTTGCCTGAGCAGGCCTGTCGAGCAGAGCGTAGGTCAACGCCCTCCCGCTCCGTTTCTTCTGAGCGGTCATGGCGCGACGAGCGCATACACAAAAAGAGAGAGAAGCGTAGTAAGAGAGGTAGTTAAAAAAAAAGGCTCTCCCTCGTGCCCCGTTTCGACTGAGTGTGACCTGAGACCAATAAATGTCTCTCCAGTCCCCGGCCCCTCTCACCTGGGTGATGGATGCGCTGTCCATTCCTTGGGACATGTTGATTGCCCCTGTCAGTTCTGGTGCCGAAGGTCCTGCGGAAGCTTCAGGGATGCTCCACAGTTCTCCTGCTGGTAGCCCCCTTCAGCTGGGCCAAGAGCTGGACCACGGACCTGCTCGCCTTAGCGACGGACCCTTCCCTGGGGCTCCCCACCCCTCCATCGTTGCTCAAGCAGCCTGGCAGGCCCTCTTCCACCCGTGCCTGGAGCGCCTCCTACTACACGCCTGGAGGTTGTCCAGCAAACCCTCACCGCTAGAGGTTTCTCGGATGCGGCAGTGGGGGTGATTGCAGCAGCCCACAGGTTGTCTACCAGGAAGGTCTACGAAGGCAAGTGCAGGGTCTTCCAGTCGTGGTGCGCCACTCAGCGACTCCCCCCCCCCCCCCCCCCCCCCCCCCCCCCCCCGCCCACGAATTTAACTACCCCCCAACTGGCGGAATTCTTTCTCTGGCTCTTTGACGACCAAGGCTTAGCACCTATTACTGTCAAGGGTTACCGCGCCATGATCGCAGACACTTACCGCCACCTGGGCCTCCCGGATCCAAGCGCATGCAAAGGCCTTTCAGACCTTTTGGCTCATTTTGAACTCCGGCATCTAGTCTCCCGTTCTCTCATACCTCGGTGGGACCTCGCCTGGGTGCTGATGTGGCTAAATTCAGACCGCTTCGAACCCCTGCTCTTGGCACGGTTCGCCGACTTGACCCGTAAAAGTGTTTTCTCCTGGCCCTCGCCACGGCATCCCATGTGAGCAAGCTTCATGCGCTCTCGGTTCGCCCTGCGTGTCTGCAGTTTCAGGCTGATGGTTCGGCGCAGCTACTCACTGACCCGTCCTTTTTGGGCAAGAACCGGCCTCCCTCGGCTGCACCCCAGATGCTGACCATACGTCCGCTCAGAGGGACGGACCTATCCCGCTGGTCTCGTCAACATGACCTGGTCCAGGCACTGAAGATTTACTTGCATCGCTGAAAGCCGCTCCATCTAGGGCGTTCCCACCTCTTCCTACCACTTTCACCAGGCAGGCCGGATATCTCGGCCCAGACAGTTTCGTCCTGGCTGCGGTGGGTGATTCGTTCGGCCTACCAAGACTTCCCCCCAGACGGGGATAGACGGTTACAGATCCGGGCGCATGAAGTCCGAGCAGTGGCCACCTGCACGGCCTTTGACCGCAACTGCTCAGTTAAAGACATTGTGACGGCGGTAGGCTGGCGTGCAGACTCCACCTTTGCCCGCGTCTACCTCCGCGACCTATCCGGCCAGCGTGACTCCCTGGCCATGGTGGGCGACATCTCCGCGGCCCAGCACTCACTCCGCGCGCCCCAGGCGCCATAGGTACATGAAATCGTCGGGTGCTCCTTTGTGGGCTGGTGGAAAGTGTTAGAGTACAGGGGGTTGGTGTCGGCACCCTCCTCCTCTTCGCTATTCTTCTATATAGTAATGCCATCGGTAATGTATTTTGAAAAAACAAATGAATTTTTTTTCTAAAATGTATTTTTTTGAAAAATACTTATCGATGGCATTACTTGGATGGCCCTCCCTCCTGCCCCGCTTGCCTCCTTGGCTAATTATGAAACTGGCAGGCTTTTGCCCTACACGTGACTGGATAGGGTGGTAAGGGGAGGCCACCCAGGGCTCCTATACATGGATCCCCGGTGTCTCCTCCCCAGTTGTGTAAGGGACACAACTTTGGGCTGAAATCGTTAGGCTATAGAGTGTATTCCATATAGTAATGCCATAGGTAAGCATTTTTCAAAAAAATACATTTTAGAAAAAAAAAATCATTGTTCATTAACATATGATAAAGGCTGTTTCTTGCACTGCAAATACCATAGATAGCTTGTCTTTCTATCTTCCTTCCTCCAGAAGGTCGTAATGTTAAAAGAGCAAATTTCATGGGACTGGTAGGATGAAAGTGGAGGGTTGGTGTTTTTTTTTTCTTAATGAGGCTGAGTGTGTTAATAATATTGTGAACTTGGTCTTTTTTTCAGGATCTGGTAAACAATGGTGCCTTGGTCAGCATTGCCAACAAGTTCAATGATGTGCCTCTGGACAAAGCAAAGCCCTACCTGGCTCGCATGCTCAAAGGTTGGACATAAACAGATTTTTTTCTGTGCATCAACAGGGTTTCAACAAGACGTTTTGGCGGATGTGCAGTGCAGGTCAAAAGTTGAACATAGTATAGAATTTTGTGATTGCAGGGATAGAACTGCAGGTAGAAAATTTTACAAATACCGTAAATAAAAGTCAAATGTCTTGAATTTCCAACATAAAATGTATGTAAGGGTGTATGTCCTTTGCATGGACATTGTAGTAGGTCAGTGCAGTTTAATGTTCTTTTTGTTTTATTCTGTTCTGTGTACGCTCAAGGTAACAAAAGAATTCCTGTTACCACGTTCAATCATTTATTCATTGTCAAGGAGATTGTTGAGGGACTGATTCGCTGGTTGAATTACAGGGGGTGGGTAAGGGGGCTGCATTTATTGAACCCATTTAGCCCCAGGGCTGCATTTGTTTCCTCAAAAACATTACCGATAACATGACTTAGTGGAAATGTCTACTACTAGCTCAGTTTTAGCCTACTTACCCGTTGTGTGCCCACACGACCCGGGAGGCACTCGGGGAACCCCAGAGGGGCCGAGAGTTATCTCCCGCTCCTTCCTTACCGGTTCCTGTCACGAGACCAACCAGTCTTGCTACTTCGCTCGTGCAGAGAAGACGTGTCTGGCTTTGCTCCCGCTTTGCCTCGACCGGTCTTCGTCTTGCCTACGCTCGTTGCTGACTTCTCTCCCGTGCCTGCCGCCTTCTAGCGCTGCCTGCTTCTTCCTTTGCGCCGTTCCGGGTTTTCGCTGCTCTCCTCTGTGCTGTGACCGGTGTATGGCTACCCTTCCCCCTGTTCCCGCTTCGTCTCGGAGGTAAGGTAGCGGTAGCTACCCACAGCCGGCCCTCGGGTCGAGAGCCGGCAGCCGTTGGACTTGTCTTTTCGTTGTGGTTACGACATAAGGGCACCAACTATTGAGCTTAATTTTCCGGCGCCTTGCACAGCCTTCTTGCGAGTCTCCTAGTGGGACGTCGCCTTCTCTCTCCTTCTTATGCCTCGTTAGCTTACGAGTAGACTTTTGCCTTTTAGACGCTGGTTTTCGTAGGGCCTTGTGGCACCCACGTTCCGTTCGTCTAGCTTAAAGGCCCTTTAGCCCTTGGAAAGTGTAACCACTGTTTCACGCGCCGGCAGTCACGGCGCCTGGAGTACCTTTGTTTGGGGCTCGGCGCCCACTTGCCTGCATTTACGACTTTGCTATGCCCTTTGTCTGTTACAGAACCCAAATGCTTATGTGCTCCCAATGTGGCGACTTCCAGTGGCCGACGGATGACCATGCGGTCTGCCTCCCTTGTACGGGCTGCTCCTCGGACCACCTTTGTGATGTCTGTGCGACCTGGCCGGAGATGCTTTGGTCGGACCTCTGGAGCCTTTACCGACGAGAGCGGCCTCTGCCTGCTACCTCACGTCCGGCTCCGGTTGACTCTTCTGCCGCCCTTACGGTAATGACCGCCCATTCCCGCCCTGGCCTCACAGAACGGAATTCCCGTCAGGACTCTGCGTTGCTGGCTGACCAGAGGACTGCCACTGCTGCCACGCCTGCTGACCCTTCCGGAGGGTCTGTTTGCCGGCAGAGCGCCCGCCTCACTGAGCCCGGCCTGCAGCAGTCCGCCATGAGCCGTCCCACGTTGACTGGCCTTCCTCACCCATCTCTCCCCGATAAGCCCGCTGATCCTTCTGGAGGATCTGAATGCCGGCATAGCGCCCTGCTCACTGAGTCTGGCCAGGAGAGACGTCAGCCCTAGCTTGCGCGACGCAGTCGCTCCCCCGACTCCTACCGTTCCACCTTCAGTTCAAGACATTCGCGCTCGCCGCTCGAGCGCCACCAGAAGGATCATTCCTCCCATCGGGATCGTCGCCGCTCCACCCACCCCTCCGCTTCGCGTGCGCTTTCGCGCTCGCCCTCACACCGTTCGACGCGTCCGCCGCGCCGCCACCGTCATCGGCCCTTCTCCCCTCGTCGGTTGTTCGCCGTCCACGGTCCAGACGTCGTTCTCCCGCACCGGACAGGACCCTTCCTCGCTCTTACTTGCGTTCGCCTCATCGTTCGCGGCCGCCTCGTCGCTACCTGCTCTTCCCCGGGCGTCCCGCGATGCTCAGGACTGTTCCCTGCCCACGCTTCGGCCTTCGGCTTCTCGGTGACTCGCCCGCCCCTTCGCCGCCCCCTGGACGAAGAGGCCCTTAGCTTGCTGCCCGAGGACTCCGTCTCGGCCCTTCTGGACGAGGTTGGTCGCTCCCTTCGCCCGCGGACTTCGGGGATGCTGCCCCTTCGGCTCTTCCTCCGTCGTCATCACGTGCGGAGTCCCTCTTAGCCTTGGATGAAGCTGCCAGGATCATCGCGGTGACTTTGCCAGCTGACGCCTGCCCTCCCTACCCCCCCCCCCCCCCCCCCCCCCCGAAGAGGAAGGTCTCCGCCTTCGTGGATAGTGAGCGTCAGGTCTAGAGGGTCAAGTCGCTTCCCCAGCCGCCCGGCTTTAAGGAACTGCGAGATGCTGTCTCGGCACACCTGCTACTTGCCACGTCACGCGAGCCGGTGTTCTTCTCCAATCGTCGCTGGCCGGCTGGCCTGGACTTCGCCTCCCGTCGGGACTGGTTTGCCGGCCATCCCCAGGCTTCTCCATCCCTCTTCCTGCTCTGGACCCCCCTGCCTGGTCACAAGCTGGCGGCCCCGCTCTTCTTAGACGTTCCCTTCCCCGTGGTCTGGATAGGACAGCGTCCCTGATCCGGAACGCCTTAGCCTGCGCCGGTTTCCTGGAGCTCCTCACTCTAGCCATGGTTAGTTGTGTGGAGGACTCCTGGCACCCTTCCATCACGCCTCTCCGGGGTGATTTACACTTCTTAGCGGAAGTCGCCAACCGCGCCGCCTACCACTCGTCGGTCAACGCTCTGGCTGCCTTCGCCAATTGTGCACTGATGCGTCGAGACGCCCTACTGCTTGCCTGCCGGGGGATGCCTCCTGCCCTGCGTGCGCAGCTTCGTCTTGCTCCACTGGGTGGGCTCCTGCTGTTCGGCGATTCCTGGTCCTCAGAGCCGGCCCTGGGCAGGCCCCCGCTTTGGCAGTCCTAGACCCTCGAGGTCCCGTGCCCCCACTTGGCCCCGTCCCACCCGGCGACCAGGTCACGGGCGGGCCGCCTGGCTGTCCCCCGACCTTGCCCCCGCCGACCTCCGCGGGGTCTCCGGTCAGCGGGAGGCTAGCCTTTTTCCACGGAAATTGACTCACGCTCTTTCCCGACGACCCTGGATTGCGACACCATCTCAGCAGGCCTCCGGATCGTCTTTCGAAGCCCGCCGCATTTGCGTCGCTCCCCCCTTTGGACCGAGATTCCCAGTGACCCGCTAAAGGCCTCCGCTCTGCGGGGAAAGGTCTCCTCCCTCCTGAGGTAAGTCGCCACGGAGGTTGTCCGATTCCCAGACTCGCCAGCCTTCTACAGCCACCTGTTCGTCGTTCCGAAGCCTGGAGGGAGATGGCGTCGGTTATCGATCTCTCGGCCCTGAACAGATATATTACGGCCCCTCCTTCCGAATGGAGACTGCCCGAGCCCTGAAAGCAGCGGTCCAGCCTTAGACTTCGCAGTCGGCTTGGACATTTCCGATGCGTACCTGCATGTCTCGATGCTCAAGGCCTCCAGGAAGTTCGCTCCGGTTGCGATCGACGGCGTCTTCTACCAGTTTCGCGCGCTCCCGTTCGGTCTCAACCTCAGCCCTGGTGGTTCACCTGGCTGATGGACGCCGTAGTCGCCAAGGCCCAACAGTCCTCCTCCAGTCTGACGTCGAACTACCTAGACGACCTCCTCCTACGCCGCAAGTCCGAGACCACGCTCGCGACAGACAGGGATGCGCTGCTGCACCTCCTGGCGCACTTGGGCTTCCTAGTAAACAAGGGCAAGTCTGATCTCACTCCTTCCCGCCGCTTTGTGCACCTGGGCATGGACTTTGCAACCGACCGCAACACCGTACGCTTTCCGGCGCCCCGGATCCAGCAGATCGCGGATCTAGCTGGTCAGTTAGTACGGGAGGACGCAGCCCCCGCCAGAGTCTGGCTTCAGCTTCTGGGCTTGTTGAACGCCGCAGCGGACCTTATTCCCCTAGGTCGTCTCTACTCCCGGCCGTTTCAGCTGCATCTCCTACTCCTTTGGCGCCGGGCTTCCGGCGACTTAACGGCAATGGTTCCGGTGCCCCAGATGCTGCTTCCTCACCTTCGTCGGTGGACCGACGCCTCTTGGCTAGCGTCGGGAGTTCCCCTGGCCTCTTCTCCACCCCAGACCTCTCTGTGTTCGACGCGAGCCTCTCTGGGTGGGGTGCTCATCTCCTGCCTCGGTTCCTCTCGACTTCCGGCCCATGGCCCTCAGATTTAGCGCACACTCACATCAACTGGCTGGAGATGCAGGCCGTTGGCAAGCCCTTCAGTGCTGGGAGGACCTCCTCAGACACCAGGAGCTGCTCGTCCTCTCGGACAACACAACGTTGGTGGCTTACTTCTAAAAACAAGGTGGCACACGCTCTCCCGACCTTGGTATGCTTCTCTACCAGATGATGCGTTGGTGCGAGGACCGGGGCACTTCTCTGCGAACCCGACACGTTCCCGGACACCTGAACGTCTGGGCCGACTCGCTGTCTCGCCGCGGCCAGCTCTTACACGCGGAATGGACCCTTCGGCAGGACATCTATCGGTTGATCCGCGCCCGTTGGGAGTCTCCCCAGGTCGACTTGTTCGCCACAAGGTGGAACCATCAGCTTCCCCTCTTCGTCTCCCCGATTCCCGATCCCCTTGTTTGGGCTGTCGATGCGCTCTCCATTCCCTGGGACGGCCTTGTGGCCTACGCTTACCCCCCGACAGTCCTCGTACCCAAAGTCCTCCTCAACCTTTGGGGCTGCTCGGCGGTCCTCCTGTTAGTCGCACCGTTCGCCTGGAACTGCCCCTGGAACACCGACCTTCTCAGCCTCGCCACGGGCCCCCCCCTGCGGCTTCCCACTCCTCGCACCATGCTCAAGCAACCGCGCCAGCCGCTGTTCCACCCCTGCCCGGAGCGGCTCATCCTTCACGCCTGGAGGTTGTGCAGCAAGCCCTCGGTGCTAGAGGCTACTCGCGTGCAGCAGTGGAGGCGATCGCTGCGGCCCGCAGACCTTCGACCATTCGAGTCTAAGAGGGAAGTGCCGAGTCCTGTGTTCCTGGTGCTCCGAACACGGCCTGACCCCCACGGATTTGACGAATCCTCAGCTGGCGGACGTCTATCTGGCTCTGCCGAGACCTAGACCTAGCCCCCTTCACGGTGAGGGGTTACCTGTCCATGATCGCTTACACTTTGACACCTCGGACACCCAGACCCGGGCGCCTGCAAAGACCTCGCCGACCTTATGGGACACTTCGGCAGCCTGCGCCCGACCTACCGCTCGCTCCTCCCCCGCTGGGACCTACCCTGGGTGCTAACGTGGTTGAATTCTGCCAGATTCGAACCCTTACTTTGGCCTGTTCGCCGATGTGACACGCAACACGTGCTCCCTGCTGGCCCGTGCTACCGCTGGCGCGTCCTATCTGCTTACAGTTCTGAGCGGACGGGTCCGTGCAACTACTCACCAGGCATGGGAATTGTCCGCCTAAAGGCAAATTTCCGCCGAAATGATTTGCTCAGCCGCCCAAAAAAAAATTTGTCCGCCGAAAAAAAAAATTGGGGTGCAAAAAGTAACTGAGCACCGGTCATTATACACCGCGAGGCCGCATTGGTTCAAGTGATATGCCACCCGCTAGAGTTACGCGTCACCTATTGTGGCTTTAACGCAGTCGTTACCTTACCGTGCAAGCGGGCAATACAACACTGAACACACCGTTTTCATGCTCGCTTACGGTCTCGCGCACTGTACGTGTAGGGAAAATGGCGGCATCACGAGTTGTTGAAAATTGAAAATGGCGGTGAGAAAGGATATCGTTCAAGACAGAGTGCTGTTTAGTGTGCACCTGATCATGATTCGGTAAGCAACCCCCCCCCCCCCCCCCCCCCCAATCGTTTGATTTTTTGGCCGCTGAAATGAAGGACCACGCTACTCCCCCCCCCCCCTACCCCCCTGTCATTTGATTTTTTGGTCGCTGGGATGAAGGACCACGCTGGAAATTTCAGACTTTTTTCACTTTTCTAATTCCCATGCCTGACTCACTGCCCCTGCCTTCCTTGCCAAAACAGGTCTCCTCTGACCGCGCCTCAGGTTATCACCTTACGGCCGCTACGAAACAACCCCCTGTCCCAGGAGACCAGGTAACAGGATCCCGTGTGCGCCCTTTGACTTATCTGCGACAATCTAAAGCCTTCAGCAGAGGGCGTTCGTGCCTCTCCCTACCTCTAAGACCGGCGGAATGACAAAACAGCCCAGACGATCTCTTCCTGGCTCCGCTGAGTCATACGCTCCGCCTATCAAGATATCTCCCCGCAGGGAGCGGAGAGGCTGCACATACGCGCACACGAGGTACGAGCCATGGCCACGAGCGCCACGTTTGATCGAAACTGCGCTGTCAAGGACATCGTGGCTACCGTGGGCGGGAAGACTGAATCTGTATTCGCCTGCTTCTACCTCAGGGACCTGGCAGGCCAGCGAGAGAATCTCGCACTGGTGGGGGACATCGCTGCGGCGCAACACTCCCTCCCGGCGCCACCGGCGCCGTTGGTATGCACTTCGCTAAAATTGTCGGGAGTTTGCGACTGGGAGGACGGCTGTTCCCTCCTAGGGAGTTGTTATGCGGCACCCTCCTCCTCATCGCAATTCTTCCACTAAGTCATGTCATCGGTAATGTTTTTGAGGAAACAAATTCATTTTTCTCTAAAAGGTATTTTTTCGAAAAATACTTACCGATGACATGACTCGGAGGGCCCTCCCACCTGCCCCGCTTGCCGCTTTCGAGCGAAGTATCTGACTGGTTGGTCTCGTGACAGGAACCGGTAAGGAAGGAGCGGGAGATAACTCTCGGCCCCTCTGGGGTTCCCTGAGTGCCTCCCGGGTTGTGTGGGCACACAACGGGTAAGTAGGCTAAAATTGAGCTAGTAGTAGACATTTCCACTAAGTCATGTCATCGGTAAGTATTTTTCGAAAAAATACCTTTTAGAGAAAAATGAATTTCTCAAACTTTGGAGGTGTCACCTATTGACTGTACTAGTGCCTGATGGCACCAAGCTAATCTATTGCTACCTTTGAATTATCATGATTGATACATCTCCTGCTGTATTACATATGGGCTCATCATCATCATCATCATCAGTCCCTTGCCCGAACTGGGCGTTGGGGGGACTGAAAGGCAGCAGCAACAGACAGTGCTCTCCACTGAGTTCTATTTTGGGCGGTGGCAAGCAAGTCTGGCATCTCGAGTTCGGTCCATTCTTTTATGTTTGCGACCCAACTCTTTCTCTGACGACCTCGCCGACGACTTCCTTCGAGAGTGCCTTGGAGGATAGTCTTGGACAAGGTGTTGTGTCGGGTCACGTGGCCAAACCAAGCAAGCTTGCGCCGTTTCACGGTTGCCAGAAGGGGTTCATGTGGGCCCACCAGGGAAGTGACGATGCTCTGTACATATTCGTTGGTCTTGTGCTCGCGGTACGAGATGCGGAGCAACTTCCTCAGGCACTTGTTCTCAAAGGCCTGGATTTTCTTTTCTGAGTCTGCAAGCAGTGTCCAAGTCTCACAGCCGTAGAGTAGAATAGACACTACGAGGGACTTGTAAAGCCTGTACTTGATGGTGAAGCTGATGGAGTTACTTCGCCATATCCTGTCCAGCCTGGCCATTGCGGATGTTGCTGTACCTATCCTGATACGGATCTCTGCTACACAACTACCGTCTTTGGACAGGGTGGCTCCCAAGTACTTGAAGCTATTGACCTCTTCTAGCTTCTGGCCGTTCATGTGAATGTTGCTGCTGCTGTCGCTTGTGGTGTTGATCATCACTTTGCTTTTATCCGTACTGATCTCCATGCCATAAGACCCTGCGCTACTTGAAAGTTTGTCTGTCAGGTTTTGGAGCTCACTATTGCTGCCTGCCATGAGGTCAATATCGTCTGCAAATCGAAGATTGCACAGGGATCTGCCACCAATAGAGATTGAAGTATGGTGGTCGTGGAGGGTTTCCTGCATGATCTTCTCCAGGAATATGTTGAAAAGGACAGGAGAGAGCAGGCATCCTTGACGGACACCGATCGTCGTCCTGAAGAACTCGCCTGACTGATTGTTAAGTAGAACCGCGCTGCAGGCGTTCTTGGGCTACATGTATTTAACCCTGTTCATACTGATACACCCATTGCTTGAAATAAAGTTGACTGTGATAGTTCAAGGGTGATAGTTCAAGGGTGGTGCCAGAATAGCTTGGCGCCTCAGGCGCCAATAATGTAGCCTTCATAGGACAATAAGCAAATTTTTAAAAAATTAGCCTCAGGATGTAATGGGTTAATAACCCTCTTGTACATGCAGCCAAGCACTGTACTTTGCTGCATGTACAAGGGTTTAAAATTGATCAAGATTGCTTATGTCACATTTTTCTGTTCAGATCGGGCTGTGGCCCTCGGACAGGATCTCAGCAAAATCCCTTTCAAGGATCGCAGCTGGCTGGGATACAAAACTCGCAGTCGTAAGTCTATCTGTTCATATGTGCTATGAAGTGGTACACTAGTATATTAATAATGATACTAAAACGATAGTATTCTTTGTGAAGATCAATAATAGTTGATCAGTCACGATTTTTTTTTTTTTTTTTTTTTGGGGGGGGGGGGGGGGGGGGGGGGGGTTGGCCGTCTTGGATAATTGCAGTTTTCACTGCACTCTTCAGGTAAGTCATAAAATATTTTAGCCCCCAGTCCATAACCCAAAGCCCCTTTTCTACAGGATGGTACATTGGGTTGCCTTGTCTCTGTGTATGTGTTTGTATGTCTGTCTGTATAGGGCTTCGTGTTGGTGTATATCAAACAGACAAAACTGTTTCTTGACTATTGATGGGAGTAATGCCAGCAATTTCAAGTGCAAACCTTGTTTTTTTTACTGACATCAGAAGATACTTCGCACAATAAGCAATACATCATGCAACAGTGTCATGCTATAATTAACCCATTTAGCCCCAATGCCCTACAGCAGGAGATGGATTAACCATGATAATTCAAGGGTAGTGCCTGATTTTCTTGGCGCCTAAAGGCGCCAAGCAAATCTGGCACTACCCTTGAATTATCATGGTCAGTCCATCTCCTGCAACAAGTATATAGTTGTTAAGTAAGACTTCCAACATTTGGGAAAGTGACACATGGGGTCAAATGGGTTAACATTTACTGTGTTATCTCTGTCACAGGAGACGCAATGCTGTCACGGCACACAGGGATTGACATCCGGCAGCTACAGCTTGTTGGCCACATTGCATCAACACACTCAGGGGAGGTAGGTGGCAATTGGCAATGGATTTATACATCAATGAAATGTCATAACTTGAAAGCAAATGTCACTTACAATAACCAGGTCAGACGTAACAAAAGATTTTAACAACTTACAATAACCAGGTCAGATGTAACAAAAGATTTTAACAACTGGCAAGATCGGAAGTCCAGACTACACCTTTTGAATGTAAATCACATTGCTTATGACAAGGTTTTTGCCATATTTACAGGTTGTATTTTTATGACTAACCATTGACACACTCAAAACATTATGCATTTGGATATACAGCTTTATAAAGCATAACTGGATGCGGCACACAATAAGATGCACTACACTAGAAGATGGTTCAACCATGATAATTCAAGGGTGGTGCCAAATTAGCTTGGTGCCATCAGGTGCCAAGCTAATCTTTCACTACCCGTGAATTATCGTGGTTGATCCATCTCCTGCAAATGGTACATAGTTGTATGGTGATGGGCTTGGGGTTAAATGAGTTATTAATTGTTTTTTCAGACCTGGCGAGGAACTTGGCAGGATAATGACATTGTGGCGAAAATTCTCAACGTGCGTGAGGTGACCAAACGCATCACCCGAGATTTCCAGGAGGAATTTCCTCGGCTAAGGTGTGCTTTATTTCATCATGTTAAGCCATGCGGGTGATGGATAAGCCTTATTATTTCAAGGGCAGTGCCAGATAAGCTTAGAGCCTCCAGATTAGCTTGGGGCCAGTACAGGTGCCAAGCTAATATGGTACTACCGTTAATCCCTACCGCAGGAGATGGATGGACCATGATAATTCAAGGGTAAGGCCAGCTGAGCTTGGCGCCTGAAGGCGCCATAGCTCATCTGGCACTACCCTTGAATTATCGTGGTCCATCCATCTCCCGAAACAGGCACATAGTCCTTAACTAGCACCTCCAAAATTTGAGATAGGTGGTCTTGGGGTTAAGTGGCTTAAAGCAACTCTATAATTTCTTTTCTTTTTCTACACAGGATTTTCAACCACCCCAACGTCCTTCCAGTGCTTGCCTGCTGCAACCAGCCTCCTAATTTGGTGCTCATCTCTCAGTTCATGCCTTTTGGATCTCTCTTCAACACTCTCCATGGTGAATCAGGTCAGTGCATTGTAACACGCAGAGCCTCCTCTTAAAAATTCCCACATTTTCAGGGGTTGTCGTTACAGTCGTAGTGATGGAGCAACAAGGTTTTTTGTTTTTTTTCCATGATGAGTTATCTCTTGGATGCGAGTTTTGTTCTATAAAAGATCACCAAAACATTTTAACGTAAAAAGTTACTTAGTGTTGTTTGAAACAACAAGCACACTGCTGGTCATGGCAACATCATGAAATATTTTAAATTACATCATAAGTCTGTTATGTATAAATGTATATTTCTTTGATGACAGTCATGTCTGGCGTGATCCAGGTTGGAAGATTCCTTCTTGAGTTCTTTTACGAAAAGAGTGGGGGAATGAAAACAAATATGTTATTGGTAGCAGGGGTTTGCTGCATGGACCCTTGTAGGCCTTCAGGAGGTCAAAGGAACCATTGTACCCCTCAGGCCTTTGGCTGGAGGGGTACAATAGTTTCTTTGACCTCCTGAAGGCCTACAAGGGTCCGTGTAGCAAACCCCTGCTACTAATAACTTTTAATATGTCCCCGCAGCTGAGAAGAATGTGTGCCTCCTCCCGCTACTGCTAGCAAGAAATGGCCTCATTTGTGTCTCTTGCAGATGGAGTTAGCTGGCTGGCTCCACTGAATGTTTGAATTATGTACATTTTCTTACATGCTTCTTATTTATGGATAATCTATTTTGCCATTATATTGTCTACAGGTATTGTAGTGGACCAGAACCAAGCCTTGAGGTTTGCCATTGACATTGCTCGTGGTATGGAGTTTCTACATAGTATGGAACCAATGATCCCCAATTTCTTGCTGACCAGCAAACACGTGATGGTAATGTCTCTATTTTTGTTTTATTTAATTTTGTTTAATTAACCATTCTGTTATAGTGCTCTCTGAGGACTGCATTACAAATCAGGAGACAGATGGACCATGATAGCTCAAGGGTGGTGTCAGAATAGCTTGGCGCCTATAGGTGCCAAGCTATCCAGGCACCACCCTTGAACTATCATGGTCCATCCATATCTTGCTGCGGTGTGTTGGGACTCGGAATCAAATTAATCTTGTGTGTGCAGCCACCAGTATTGTTTACAGTACCAGTGGCTGCATGCACAAGGGTGTTAATTGCAGTGAATTGTGAAGTGTACATCACTGTATATCATGTTAGCCCATTGCATCCTGAGCTTGATTTTTTTTTCAGATTAGTGAGTTGTCCTATGAGTATGAAGGCTACCTTTCAGTTCCAGCGATAGACTGACCATGACAGCTCAAGGGTGGTGCCAGGACAGCTTGGCGCCCCTGGGCACCAAGCAGTTTGTGGTACCAGCCTTTAACTATCATGGTCAAATTTATCTCATATGAAAGCATATCAGGATGTAAAGGGTTAATGAATTAATGTACACATTTGGTTACAATTTACATGATTGCATCATTTTTGTGTAGTGCTTGACATATTTTCGCAGCTGTAGAATTTGATGCCCTTGTCTCTTTAACAGCAGAAATATATATATATTGAGTATTGCAGGAGAGATCCATGCTTGGCTTCAGACGTTTAGGTACACACCCACACCAACACACAAATACGCATACACACACACACACACACACACACACACACACACACACATGGTGACATGTTTAACAGACATTTATATTTTCCAGTTTTACAGGTATGTTAGAGGCTTGTGCTAAAACTGTTTTGTATATAAATTCCTGAGCTTCAACTATGAAGACCCATTAATGCACTATTTTAATTTTATTACAAGCTTTCCTTGTTCCTGATTCCTTGCAAAATAATTAAAAAGTCATATGAGTAAAGTAATATATTGCTTGTTTGTCAATTGTTAGGGACAAGGGAATAATTTGCCATTGCACATTACCCCATTGTATCTTATTTAATTTAAGCATATGAAATACGTAAGCTTTTTCTTGCTTGTGTTTTATGTATTTTTAATTTTAGTTTGGCAAGTTGTTGGCATTTTAATACTTTACTGTAAGTACACTTTTGCATCTAAGTTTGTTTAATTATTTAGTTATATATCATATTGTTTGGCTGTTTTGGTTTTTCACTTTTGTGTGTACTTTTTCTCAGTACATGTACTTTGTTATTTTCTTAAATTAAAAAACAAAATCACAGTTTTACAGGAAAAAGAGAGACATCAATGGCTGCAGCAGTATAAATCTGTCAAACGATGTTACACTTTTTTCACTGACTGGCTTTGTATTTCTTTAGATTGACGAAGACCTGGCTAAGATAAACATCGATGACCCAAAATACACGTCAGGGGAGGCGGCCCTGAATGGGGTAAAATAGCACGGGCTGACTGTGGCGTGTCTACCTTAACTGTGTACCTACCGCTATTATCCCACACACTCACTATAACCAAACCTGCACTCAGTGGCTACCGGAAAGACTGTGGAAAGATGCTAATTTACTTATTAACCCTTTGGCTGCTGGTAGCACTTTTTGTCACAATGACTCCTGCAGGAATCATGACAAACAGCACTATGGACAGCTGAAGGGTTAACCCCCTTGTGCATGCAGTCCAGTACTGTTTATAGTGAGTGCAGTTGGCTGCATGCACAATGGCTTAAAATGAGAAACCTGAATCAACTCAAATTGTTGCAGTTTTTCTTTCATTGGAAAAGTGTTATTATAAATATGTTCTCATCTGTGATTTTAGAACTTGTGGGTTTCAACCATACGGCCCAAAATCAAGGAAAAGCACTGACAATCTGTCATTTCTTTTTGTAATATAGCAGGAGAATGGTTATCTTAACCCTTGGGCTGTCAGTAGTGGTTTTGTCGATGCAGGCATTAGAGACATAATAATAATAATAATATTAATAATACATAGTTTTCATATAGCACCCTTCCCCACAGACAGCAAGCTCAGAGCGCTTTACAACACATAGGAATAATTTTAAAAGGAATAATTTTAAAATGGCACATACTTCATGTGCTGCATGTGTAGTCCTCTCAAATTTGTTTAACCCTCTTAACCCCATGGCCGCATTTCCAAACTTTGCAGGCGTTGTCTGACGACTATAATTATACCAGTTGTAGGAGATGGGTTGATCATGATAATTCAAGGGTAGTGCCAGATGAGCTTGGCGCCTGAAGGTTTGCTGAAGGCGCCAAGCTCATCTGGCACTACCCTTGAATTATCATGATCAATCCATCTCCTGCTGCAGGGTCCCGGGGCTAAATGGGGTAAAGATGTTATGGTACTTTTCTAACAATTGATGAAAGGTTACCTTGCTAACTGATGATGAAAGGTAATTGCAAGGTACTAGGTCACAAATGCATGGTTCCACTAAGTTGGTTCTGTAGATGTAGCCACCTAAGCAGGTTTGGTCATATCATGTACTAATCTTTTTCATCGCTGCCAGAGATTATTGGTCCAGGCTTTAGTATAGATTACTGCTACTGTGTTGAAAGATGTTTTTTAAGACTTCAGTGGTGTCATTGATGATTCAGTTTTTAGACTTCCTGTCCTCACTTTCTGATAGCTTTAAGTTTCATCTTTTTCTTTTGCATCAAGACAATCTTGAACCAGATGCAAGAGGCTAAAAAAAAACAACCCAAAAAAACCCACACATTTTTGTGACATTTGTCCTGTCGGGATCCGCACATGATGGCACAATTGTATGGGGGTTAACAACAAGCATCACCTTAACACCCGTGAAATAACTTGTTCCAGTGTGTAGATGGATCAAATGATATGATTCCAACAGTTTTAATTTCAGTGCTATAAAGATTAACCCTTATCATTCGGAATACACCAGTGTGTGAAATAAGTTTGACTAAAATAGTTCAAGGGTAGTGCCAGAATAGCTTGGCACCTATGGCACCACCCTTGAACAAAAGCCATTGGTCTATATCCTTATCTGTAAGTACTATAATGCAGCTTGCATATGGCAGTGTACAAAATTGAAGCTTTTAGCCTCAGTATGATATGAGTTAAACATAAATCTTGGGATTTCTACATTGTTGAGAGACCTAACTAGAAACAGAATTATGTTGCTGGTTCTGGACACATAGTGTGGAGCTGGAGGCTGCATTGGGTGTACATGGGGACTGTAGTGGAATATGATTGAACAGGCCTTTTATGATATGTGGGTTATCCTTTCGTGTTTAACTCATTCAGCCTGATGGCCGTATTTCCCAAATTTTGGAGGGGTCATCTAATGACTATGCACCAGTTGCAGGAGGTGGATCAACCATGATAATTCAAGGACAGTGCCAGATTAGCTTGGCGTCAACAGGCGCCAAGCTAATCAGGCACTACCCTTGAATTATCATGATCAGCCCACCTCCTGCTGTAGTGCGTCAGAGCTGCATGGGTTATCTCATTGTGCCCGAGGTACAAAATATACACATTTTGGAGTGCATTGCAATTCAGAAGACAGCTCAACCATGATAGTTCAAGGGTGGTGGCAGAACAGCTTGCCGCCTATAGGTGCCAAGCTATTCTGCCACCACCCTTGAACTATCATGTTCGAGCCATATCTTGCTGTGGGGTGTCGCGGGCAGAATGAGTTCAACATTGCTTAAGATGTAAACGAGCTGGTACTTATAAATTTCCCGCAATTTACCACATTAAATAGCAGAATTTCCTGCAAAGTGGTTAACAGTTATTTTGTTTTCTTCATAGGTTAGGCCTTTTTTTAACTTCTGCATAATTAGTTGGTGCACCTAAAAAAATCTTACCATACTCATCAGTTTTCTTCTTTTGATCTCTTTTGGCGAAAAAGTGCTTATTGTTTATTTATATTCAGTTGACCAATTTGAATTTCTGTGTATTCTGTAATGCTATCAGAGCTGATTACCTTGCACAGTTAACCATTTTTACTTAAAAATGGCATTTAGGAAGCAGGTCTAACATCTATTTTTAACACTTTAAGCTGCTAGCCATCCTAATGCATTCTGGCCATCTAGTAGAGCTTTTCTTTGCTCCTCTTGATCTCAGGACTACACACTGTTCACTAAACGTATTGTGCAAAAATGTGATATAGAGTGTATATTGTAATGTGCATTTGCATCTAAGGAAAGCAATAACACTGAATATGAATCGTGTCAGAACAAAAAGCTACCAGTACTGTATGGGACTGCCTTTTTATTAAAAGTACTGATAAAAAATAAAGTTTAGAAAAGAAGAAAGTTTAGTTGCTTTTGTATGAAGACAAAACTAATCTGGGGTTAGTATATTTATTTTTATACTGTGTAGGTACATGTATGTGCTGGTCTGTGATTTTGGACCTTATAGTTATACATGTAGGTTATAGGATGCAAAGTCCAAAATCATGAAAAAGCTTAGGCTGCTAGCCTTCTCCTAGATTGACAGTTGCTCAGTAAAACCATGTATATCACAGTTTGAAGTATCCTTCATAATATATTATGGTGTCGGGTTAAAATAAAAGTTCCTATTTAGCAAATTTCCTCGCGCTGGGACCATACGGCGTTGAGGCGCGTCCCCTGGGTGGTGGATAGGGGGTCCCTCGTGAGAGGGGTGCACCGAATGAAATAAGGTGCCGTGAACCAACATGGTCTAAGGGAAGGTGACCCCGACAGAAAACCCCTGGTCCTCCTAGTAAGGGGGTTGGGCGTGGGGGTAGCTTCCCCACCCTGCAAAAAAGGAAATAGCTACAAAAACGCCGACGAAAAGATTAACAGTAATTCCTTTCCTGGAGGAGGAAGGTTCTTCTCCTAGAAGACTTATGACGTCCTGTGGTGAAAGCCGGAAGTCTTCGGAAGCCACAGGACCGAGCCGCCTCTCTCTATCCAGGGATACAACCATGGGCACATGGAACGTCAAGACCATGTACCAGAGCGGCAAGGCCGCCCAGATAGCAGCGGAAATGCAAAAGTACAACCTTTCCCTGCTAGGCATCAGTGAAGCCAGATGGACGCAGTCTGGCCAGAAAAGGCTGTTAAGTGGGGAGATGATCCTGTATTCAGGTCATGAAGAGGAGAATGCCCCCCATACAGAAGGAGTAGCACTCATGCTGTCACCAGTGGCACAGAGAGCGCTGATGGGCTGGGAACCTCTTGGGCCAAGAATTATAACAGCAGCCTTTAGAACCAAGAAAAAGCTCAAGCTGAACGTCATCCAGTGTTATGCGCCCACTAATGACAGTGACGAGGAAGAGAAACAAGAGTTCTATGACCGACTCCAGAGTGCCGTGGACAAATGTGCGGAGCGAGACATCACCATCGTCATGGGCGATTTTAATGCCAAAATAGGGGAGGACAACACCGGATACGAAGAGGTGATGGGGAGACAGGGACTAGGCTCGGAGATGAGTGAGAACGGGGAGAGGTTTGTAGACTTTTGTGCTCTAAACCGACTTGTCATTGGAGGCAGCATCTTCCCACACAGAAGAATACACAAAGCAACTTGGGTCTCACCTGACCATACAACAGAGAACCAAATAGACCATATCTGCATTAGCAAGAAATTTAGAAGATCCCTTCAAGATGTTCGAGTGAGGAGGGGAGCAGATGTCGCCTCAGACCACCATCTGCTTACCTTAAGAATGAAGCTCAAGCTAAAGAAAAGCCGCACAGAGACAACAAGAAGACAGCGCTATAATGTAGGCCTCCTGAGAGAAACTGGAGTTAGAGAAGAGTTCAAACTGGTGCTGTCCAACCGGTTTCAAGCGCTACAGGAGCTAGTGAATGAAGAGGAGGCGGTCACCACAGAGCAGCAGTGGAAGGCAGTTAGAGAGGCTCTGAACTCAACCTGCAAAGACACTGTAGGGTTCAGGAAACACCACCACAAGGACTGGCTGTCGGCACAGACCTTGAAGAAGATAGAAGCGAGGAAGCAGAAGAAAGCAGCGGTCAACAACAGTCGTACGAGAGCAGCCAAAGTAAGGGCACAGGGGGAATACTCGGAAGCCAACCGCGAGGTGAAGAGGAGTATCAGGGCAGACAAGAGGGCCTACACAGACAGCCTGGCAGCAGAGGCAGAAAAGGCAGCAGGCAGCAGCAACATGAAACAGCTCTACAAAATTACCAGAAGATTGTCGGGTAAGTATGGCCATACAGAAAGACCAGTAAAAGACAAAGAAGGCAAGCCTATTGCAGACAGAGCAGACCAACTCGACAGATGGGCCGAGTATTTTGAAGAGTTACTGAACAGACCTAGCCCACCCGACCCCCCCGACATCCAGCCGGCAGAGACCGACCTACCCATCAGCTGTGACAGACCCAGCCGGGAAGAGATCAGAAAAGCAGTGGCATTTTTGAAGAATGGCAAAGCAGCAGGGCCAGATGGCATCCCAGCGGAGTCTCTGAAAGCAGACCTAGAGACAACAGTTGAGATGCTGTACCCACTGTTTGGAAAGATCTGGGAAGAGGAGGTGATGCCAGCTGACTGGAAGGAGGGGTACCTAATCAAGCTTCCCAAGAAAGGCGATCTCAGCAAGTGTTCCAACTACAGAGGAATCACCTTGCTGTCAGTACCAGGAAAGGTCTTCAACAGGATCATCCTAGAGAGAATGAAGAGCTCCGTTGACCCCCAGCTGAGAGACCAGCAAGCAGGATTCAGGAAGAACCGATCATGTACAGACCAGATCGCCACTCTCCGCATCATCGTGGAACAGTCTCTGGAGTGGAGCTCCCCGCTGTACTTCAACTTTGTGGATTATGAGAAAGCATTTGACAGCGTGGACCGAGAGACTCTGTGGAAACTCCTACGACACTACGGTGTACCCACAAAGCTCGTCCGCCTGATCAAGAGCAGCTATGATGACATGACATGTCACGTGATCCACGAAGGGCAGTTCACCAGAGAGCTCCAGGTCAGAACTGGTGTCAGGCAGGGGTGTCTGCTGTCTCCGTTCCTCTTCCTACTGGCCATAGACTGGGTCATGAAGATGACCACAGAGCACAGACGAAGTGGAATACAGTGGACACTGTGGACACAGCTTGACGACCTCGATTTTGCAGACGACTTGGCATTACTGTCCCACACTCATCAACAAATGCAGGACAAGACCACGAGGCTTGCTGACATCTCGTCCCAAGTGGGCCTCACCATTCACAAACAGAAAACAAAGACAATGAGGCTGAAGGCAACCAGGGAAGAACCAGTCTTGCTTGCTGGCACCCCGTTGGAGGAGGTGGAGTCCTTCACCTATCTCGGGAGCATCATAGACAAAAAAGGCGGCACTGATGCAGATGTCAGAGCACGAATCGGTAAAGCCAGAGCAGCCTTTCTCCAGTTGAAAAAAGTGTGGAGTTCCAGAGAGCTGTCACAACACACCAAAGTCCGGATTTTCAACTCCAATGTAAAAGCAGTTCTCCTATATGGAGCAGAGACATGGAGATTGACAAAAACCACAGTCAACAGAGTACAGACCTTCATGAACAGTTGCCTTAGAAGAATTTTGAAAATCCACTGGCCAGAGAAGATCAGCAACGTCAGACTATGGGAGAGAACAGAGCTGATAACAGCAGAGAATGAAATTGGGCGAAGAAGATGGGGATGGATCGGTCACAGTCTGAGAAAGCCAGCTTCCAGTATCACTAGGCAGGCATTGTCATGGAACCCCCAGGGAAAGAGGAAAAGAAGTAGGCCGAGAAACTCCTGGCGTCGAGACCTCCAAGCAGACATCAAGAGACTGGGAACCACCTGGAGTAGAATCGAAGGAGAAGCACAGGACAGGAGTTGCTGGAGGTCTCTCGTCGACGGCCTATACCCGGGTAGGGGTGACAGGCGTAAGTAATTTAGTAAATTCATTTGTGTATATCAGTGGTAACTGGTGTGGTCTCCATGAATGATGTGCATTTCTTTTCAGCATTGGTGCCAATCCCTGACCCTTTGTTTATTCATAATTCTGGCTGAGAGAAATGTGTTCTGTGTTTTGCCAGTTAACACTGTTGTGATCTGTTGATGTTGAGTCATTCCATTGGTTAGAGTAGTCACATTGCATTGTTTCCAGAACAAAGTTTTATGCATTACAACATTTTCCATTGGTTGGAACATAAAATGTATGCAATGCATACATTAACTCATTCAGCCTGACAGCCATATTTCCCACATTTTGGAGGCATCATCTAATGACTATGCACCACCTGCAGGAGATGGATCGACCATGATAATTCAAGGGCAGTGCCAGATTAGCTTGGCGCCGACAGGCGCCAAGCTAATCTGGCACTACCCTTGAATTATCATGGTCGACCCATCTCCTGCTGTAGTGCTTCAGGGCTGAATGGGTTAAATGTTATAACCAATGAAATGAATCATTGTGATACAGTAGACAGTCTGGATGCTTGTTTTTATTTGGAGATGTGTGACCATTCCTGTTTGCTCAAAACTGGTCATAGGCAGACACCTGTTGACTATGGTTTGATCAGCCTAACACGCATGGAGAGTGTTAGTAAAAACAAAAATCATGCCTGTGTGTGCAGTGTTTACTACTTTTTACTAGTACTCTCATTTCTTTCAGTTCAGGAGGCTTTAATGTGTACATTGTACTTGAATTGTTTTTCATTCAGAATCCAGCTGGGAACACAAGTGTCATGTTTTTGTTACCTCTACCACTGCCATCTTATTTTTTAAGGGGCAGTGAGAGCAGGGTTCATTCTAAAATGTTAGCACAGTAATTGTCATTGACCCACAGAGTACAAATCCAAAGGGCCAGCTGTGTGTATGATCACCTTCTCACTAACCACCAAAGTATTGAAGGGAGGGGGGGGGGGGGGGGGGGGCGGCAACAAGCACGTGTGAGCACCTCCTTGTCAGCCATAGAAACACTGAAAAAAGCAGGGGGGGGGGGGGGGGTGGGTGTTTAAAAACACATAAACGGAAGGACCCGTTGCCTATAGAAGCATTCAGCTCAAATGGTTTGGATCATTTGGGGAAATTATGTGGGGGGGGGGGGGGGGGGGGTCATAATAGTGTGGAACTGAAACTTATGCTGGTAGATTTGGAGGTCGGAAGCATGGTACAGTTATGCCTTCGCTACAAGTGTTAACTTTTAAACTTAAACGTGTGCCCGTTGTTTTTTTTTTTGTTTTTTTTTATCATACCCTGTTATTGGTCTTATTTGCAAGCCTCTTGTTTACAAGCTGGTTCAGCACAAAGGGTTGCTTGCGGTATGCATCTCTGGTGGATACTGTGCTGCAGAACATTTTTCTCATATTTCCAGAAATACAACTTGAACTCCATTTTACCACCATTTGTTTCATACCTAATAAGCACCTTGTACTGTTGACAAAAAAATGTTTTGTTAACTGTTAGTATATTCTTATAAGTTGGGCATGTTCTCATTGTTGCTTTTCAGAGTACATCATCATCAAATTAACCTTCCTTTAGATTCTTTCTGCACACATCCTGCATGTGCGGCTTCCAGTTGAACTAAATACTGTTTTATTTGTGAAACCAGACGTGTACAATAGGAATCAGGATGCCATGGGAATATGACCGTAACTTACAGATGTATTCCGTGATTCATATTCAACCCCAATGTGTGTGCAGCCACAGATACTGTTTACAGTATCAGTGGTTCAGTGCATGAGAGGTTAACATTTTCACTGTCAGAAAAGTGTAACTGCAAGAGGCAAGGAACCTCATGAGCCCCCGCATCTGCGGGGGCTCATGCGGTTCCTTGCCTCTTGCTGACCTCATTTATATCTCTGTTCCTTGGATGGCCCAGAATTCTCTGAACACCCGCAGATGGTGGAAAAATACAGATATCCCCCAGATGCAAGAGGCAAGGATAGATCCACATGTGGTGGTTCCTTGGGTGCATCCACAGATAGAGGTTACATCTATGAAAGCAAAGACAGTGTGAGCCCCATGGCACTGACCGTATTCAGAGGCACATAAACCACTTAATCTGTATACTTTGTGCCTTTTCTGGCCAAATTCTTATTCGGAGATGACCTTTGTAGGAAAGGTCAAGAGAAATTCAAAGTGGTTTGCATGAAACTGCTGTGGTGTGTGTTCCCTGTATCCGCTTCATGAATACATGTACCCAATAATGCACTTTTGTATTGGGGTTTGACCAGACTGAAATAATGGCTGGATTTTGTATACAGCGTGTATTCTGTGTACACATTTTACAGACAATGTCAGTACACATCTATCAATGCATCTTTAATAGACCATATTGCAGAGTATAAGTGTCATTGGGAAAGGGTGTACATTCTCGTTTTTAGCTCCTGCTGTGATAAAATTATACTTTTGTCCAGACGCATTGTCTAGAGAGAACAATGGAAATCCAGATAAAAAGTGTACAAAGGCCATTAAGTCAAGCAAACAATGACAGCCATATCAGATCGATTAAGTTTAACAATAACAAAGGGACTAAAACGAACATGAAGAATAACAAAGGTGAAACATCAGGAAATGAAATGCTTGATGGCGGTCACAGATTTAACCCATAAAGCCATGACCTGATATGACAGGATGTGAATCAACAATGTTAGATCAAGGGTGGTGTCAGAATAGCTTGGCGCCTACAGGTGCCAAGCTTTCCTGACACCACTCTTGATCTATCATGGGCAATCTGTCTCCAGAACTGTGATATAGACCTCAGTAGATATCTCCAACATTTGATAATTTCATCTTCAGGGCTTAATGGGTTAAGTATCTTGTGACCACCTTCTTAGTGCGCAAAAGGTCCTCAGGCTGCCGGATGTTATTGGCCCCATGCGTGGCCAGCATCAGCCTAATGACCTTTTGTGCCCAGGGTTAAACAGTGTGATCTATCATTGTTCAAACCATCATGTGCTGGTATGTGATTTTGGACTTAGATTGGACTTTTCAGAATCACACACTGGCTCTCATGGATTTCTTCTGTTTGAGAAACAAATATATGTCAGTACATTAACCTCTTTGCTGCCAATGGACACAGAGTGTGATCTTAAATATGTGTTAACCATCTGGCTGTTGTTAGTTCTGTTTGTTACGACCTGGACAAAAAAAGGGCTACCATCAGCCAAAGGGTTAATTCATTGGTTAAAGCCATTCAAGGAGCGCTGGATACGATGTGTCAGCAAAAGGCATAGATCTTCATGAGCCCCCGCAACTGCAGGGGCTCATAAGAGTCTATGTCTCTTGTAGTTGTATCAGGTTCACTTTTTCTCGGCATTGAAGGGGTTAATACATTCTACCTGCAAACAAGAGGCATAGATTCTCATGACCCATCTGCAGCTGCTGGGGGGATCATCAGCATCTATGCCTCTTGCAGAGTGATTGGAACTGGCTTGGGCAGCAATATAACATTGTTTTTTTCAACTTCTTCAGATTGACGAAGATTTGACTGCCAGAATTAACATGGCCGACTACTGCTTCTCCTTCCACGAGAAGGGCAAGATGTACAGCCCAGCCTGGATGGCACCTGAAGGTAAGGGAGAACAGTGAACTTTTGTTTCACCTTTGCCATAGGTAGCTCTGAACTAAAAGACAAATATTTGGCAGGTGTCAGCGCACCCAAACTTTTTTTAATTGTAGTGAATAAATGTTCATTGTTCATTGTGGGTGTGAGCACACCCGTAGTTATGTGGGGTCATAGTTTGCCATAGAGTTCAAACTGGTGCTGTCCAACCGGTTTCAAGCACTACAGGAGCTAGTAAATGAAGAGGAGGCGGTCACCACAGAGCAGCAGTGGAAGGCAGTTAGAGAGGCGCTGAACTCAACCTGCAAAGACACTGTAGGGTTCAGGAAACACCATCACAAGGACTGGCTGTCGGCACAGACCTTGAAGAAGATAGAAGTGAGGAAGCAGAAGAAAGCAGCGGTCAACAACAGTCGCACGAGAGCAGCCAAAGTAAGAGCACAGGAGGAATACTCGGAAGCCAACCGCGAAGTGAAGAGGAGTATCAGGGCAGACAAGAGGGCGTACACAGACAGCCTGGCAGCAGAGGCAGAAAAGGCAGCAGGCAGCGGCAACATGAAACAGCTCTATGACATTACCAGAAGATTGTTGGGTAAGTTTGGCCATACAGAAAGACCAGTAAAAGACAAAGAAGGCAAGCCTATTGCAGACAGAGCAGACCAACTCGACAGATGGGCTGAGTATTTTGAAGAGTTACTGAACAGACCTAGCCCACCCGACCCCCCTGACATCCAGCCGGCAGAGACCGACCTACCCATCAGCTGTGACAGACCCAGCCGGGAAGAGATCAGAAGAGCAGTGGCATTTTTGAAGAATGGCAAAGCAGCAGGGCCAGATGGCATCCCAGCGGAGTCTCTGAAAGCAGACCTAGAGACAACAGTTGAGATGCTGTACCCACTGTTTGGAAAGATCTGGGAAGAGGAGGTGATGCCAGCTGACTGGAAGGAGGGGTACCTAATCAAGCTTCCCAAGAAAGGTAACCTAAGCAAGTGTTCCAACTACAGAGGAATCACCTTGCTGTCAGTACCAGGAAAGGTCTTCAACAGGATCATCCTAGAGAGAATGAAGAGCTCGGTTGACCCCCAGCTGAGAGACCAGCAAGCAGGATTCAGGAAGAACCGATCATGTACAGACCAGATCGCCACTCTCCGCATCATCGTGGAACAGTCTCAACGACACTACGGTGTACCCACAAAGCTCGTCCGCCTGATCAAGAGCAGCTACGATGGCATGACATGTCGCGTGATCCACGAAGGGCAGTTCACCAGAGAGCTCCAGGTCAGAACTGGTGTCAGGCAGGGGTGTCTGCTGTCTCCGTTCCTCTTCCTACTGGCCATAGACTGGGTCATGAAGATGACCACGGAGCACAGACGAAGTGGAATACAGTGGACACTGTGGACACAGCTTGACGACCACGATTTTGCAGACGACTTGGCATTACTGTCCCACACTCATCAACAAATGCAGGACAAGACCACGAGGCTTGCTGACATCTCGTCCCAAGTGGGCCTCACCATTCACAAACAGAAAACAAAGACAATGAGGCTGAACACAACCAGGGAAGAACCAGTCTTGCTTGCTGGCACCCCGTTGGAGGAGGTGGAGTCCTTCACCTATCTCAGGAGCATCATAGACAAAAAAGGCGGCACTGATGCAGATGTCAGAGCACGAATCGGTAAAGCCAGAGCAGCCTTTCTCCAGTTAAAAAAAATGTGGAGTTCCAGAGAGCTGTCACAACACACCAAAGTCCGGATTTTCAACTCCAATGTAAAAGCAGTTCTCCTATATGGAGCAGACTTGGAGATTGACAAAAACCACAGTCAACAGAGTACAGACCTTCATGAACAGTTGCCTTAGAAGAATTTTGAAAATCCACTGGCCAGAGAAAATCAGCAACGTCAGACTCTGGGAGAGAACAGAGCAGATAACAGCAGACAATGAAATTGGGCGAAGAAGATGGGGATGGATCGGTCACAGCCTGAGAAAGCCAGCTTCCAATATCACTAGGCAGGCATTGTCATGGAACCCCCAGGGAAAGAGGAAAAGAGGTAGGCCGAGAAACTCCTGGCGTCGAGACCTCCAAGCAGACATCAAGAGACTGGGAACCACCTGGAGTAGAATCGAAGGAGAAGCACAGGACAGGAGTTGCTGGAGGTCTCTCGTCGACGGCCTATACCCGGGTAGGGGTGACAGGCGTAAGTAAGTAATAGTTTGCCGTCCAGGCTTATATATACAAATTACACAAATTTTATTGTTGTGCATCTCCTGTTTGTTCATTGTGGGTGGTGGCACACCTGTACTTTTGATGTGGGGTCATAGTTTGCTGTCCATGCTTGTATAAATTACACTTGTTGCACTCATTGAGCCCAACTCCACTTTTGGTCAATGAATGAAGAAAGATTTCAAAAGCAAAATTTGCATCCAGTTGCAGGAAAGGGGTTAGTTAAGACAAGAAAATCAGCTGTCATCATTTTTGTTTGTGTATGTGGATGGCATTGTGTGTGTTTGTACATGTATCACTGTTAACTTTTACATCACAGCTATATCTCCATGAAACTGAAAGGTCAATTGTCCTACAAGCAGTTTTATCCTGCTGATCAATTTAACTTTATCCTGGTCATCTGTTTCAGTCTTACTTTGTAACAGGATGTGTGCTTTAAGTGGGACATGTACTTCCTTGTATGTATAGTGTATCTCAGAACCGGCTTTGATCAACAACCGTTTTTGCAAGAAAAAAATGGTCTTAACCCGTTTAGCCCCAAGGTTCCATTTCTCAGATTTTGGGAGGTGTTGCCTAACGACTATGTACCAGTTGCAGGAGATGGCTTGACCATAATAATTCAAGGGTAGTGCCAAATTAGCTTGGCGCCTGAAGGCGTCAAGCTAATCTGACACTACCCTTGAATTATCATGGTCAAGCCATCACCTGCTGTAGGGATCTGGGGTTAAAAGGGTTAAGGTGCTCTCCCAAGAGAAGTGCAGAAAGTGTCACCTGTCATTAAAGGCCATCATTTAGGTGGCTACAGTCACAATCATTGGCTCCACAATCTTTGACCATCACACATAAGTGATGTAGGATCTGGTGCCACCATGTTTAGTACATGTACATGTACCTTTGTTTCAATGAATGTCACACCACTGTTACATTTTAGATCAGTGCAGTGCAAATAAACCATGTGATACTGCACATGCAGTTGATTGACTTTAGTTTTAGCCATTACACTGGTGTATGTACATGTGCATGTAGTTCCATTTCAGCACCTTTCATTCTTGACACTCTATATCATAAAGATGGACCGTAATAGTTAAAGACTAGTGCCAGGAGAGAATGGCGCCCACAGACACCGTGCTATTTTGGCATCACTTTTGAAGTTTCATGGTTGATCTGCCTCATGAACTTTTATGTACTCTCAGATGACAGTTCATAAAGTCGATAAATTCAGACCTTGGTGCTGACTGATATTATGCCTCCCTTCTGCCCCCCTCCGCCCCCCCCCCCCCTCTCTCTCTTACTCACCTCTCCCCTCCTTCCCCCCCCAAAAAAAAAAATAATAATAATAATAAATAAATAAATAAATAAAATACTAATAATAATAAAAATAATAAATAATATAAATAGATAAATAAAATAAACGAAATTTTTTTTAATAAATAACAACTAGGTAGGTCAGGTGGCACTGATCTTTGCTTACTGGGCTGTGACAGTGCACTTCCCAAACCTCCAAGGTTTAGAAGTGTTCATAAACTGCTCTTAATTCACTTTAGCACTACAAAGGCGACCTGATGACATCAACATGCGAGCAGCGGACATGTGGAGCTTTGCCATCCTACTTTGGGAACTGGAGACGAGGGAGGTGCCTTTCGCTGAGCTATCCTCCATGGAGGTTGGGATGAAGGTTGGTATTTAGACTCAGTCAATGGATCCAGTTTGAGGCAAACATCCTCATGTACCCCCAAAGCCTGTCATAAAAATCTTTGTCTCTGCCCTATCGAGCACTGACAATAAATATCCCACCACTTCTTAAATGCACACATTTTGATTTTACAGCTCTCTTCAAATATTTTACAGGTATTTAGATATACATTTATTTACTTGTGTTGGAAATATTGATTGATTGAGAAAGTGTTGTGGTAAAAAACGAAAAAATTAGCTCAGCCTGTTTATGTTCGTTCTTCACAGTCAACACACATGCAGCTTATATTTCAAAACTCGATTGACTGTAAGTTAGAATAAATCAGTTTAACTCATTCAAGGCATAAGCATAAGCCGCGTATCCAGAGGCGGCACGTCTCGAATGAGTTAATTTGATCTGACTGTGTCTTTCTTTAGCCCCTCATCCACCAGTACTGTATACACAAGAAGGTTAACCCTTTTCATCCTGATACACTCCTTCCTAAAAATAAATTTGACTATGATATAGTTCAGCTAAACTCAACTAAAATGGTTGATCTGTCTTGTAAACTGTAATGCAGCCTTCATAGGACAATAAGAATTTTTTTTTAAATCAGCCTCATGATGTAATGGGTTAAACACTGTTCTATCACCAGGTGGCGCTAGAGGGTCTTCGCGTGAGCATTCCACCTGGAATTTCTTCACACATGTCACGCCTCATGAAGATCTGCATGAACGAGGAACCGGGAAAGAGGCCACGCTTTGACATGATCATCCCTATATTGGAGAAAATGAAACACTCTGGATAGGTGGTAAATTGTGGTTGCAGAATAATTTACATCCAGATTCTTAGATAGTAGGGTCCTTTGGGGGATTCCAGCCCTAAATACCAACTCCAGGATAAAACTTATGTCTAATTTTTTTTTTTTTTTTTTTTTTTTTTTTTTTTTTGAAGGGGGAGGTTTTGTGGGTAGGTCACAGGTGTACGTACGTCTGTCTGATGCTGATGAGTCGATTACAAGCTCCATCTTGTCCCAAAAATTGAAAGGAAATAGTCAGGAAAACTGCTTTAAAAAATAATGAAAGAACATGAAAATGAAATTCCGAGCATGTCAGTTGTTTTTATGATGCACATTAGTGAAGTTGAAACTGTGCTTATCCTTCTTTTCACTGACAATATGCCTAATTTGTGCTGGTCTGTGATTTTGAACCTTGCAGCTACAAACTGCAAGGTTCAAAATCACAGACCAGCACACAGATGCATTTAAGGTTATGATGCTGTGTCAGAGATCAAAAGAAGAGCTCATTTTGTGCTACAAGCTCAGATATTTAAATATACCGATAATATGAACTGCTTTAAACATGACATTTGTAGCCCCCACTGCCATACCATGTCATACATACTACATGTAACTGTATTTGTTATCCAAACAAGCTGCGCATATTTGCTATTGATGTATGCATGTATTTCAGGGGGGGTGTAATGTACTTATGATGTCCAGCACTATGCCATACGTGTTATTTACCTGTTACATACTCTCTCCCTTTCTCCACATTTAGAAAGACTGTTCTTTCACAAGCACACACTTGTACTCACACACAGACACACACACACTCATACACACATGCTCACACATGCACATGCATGCTCACACACATACACATACACGCATACATGCATGTTCACACACACACACACTTTTGTCATAATGAATTTAAGAGAGAAAAAAACTACTGGAATCTTTTAAATTTGGTAAGACACTTTGTTCATTCATCTTGATCTGTTGAGTTTTTTACTTGTCTTTGACTTATTCACACAAATAATCACATTTTGCAAGTTTCAGTGCTACTGTAAAGATGATGCACCATGTGTAGGAGATGGATCAGCCACAATAGTTTAAAAGAATCGTGCCAGATTAGCTTGGCGCCTTTCCAGGTGCCAAGCTAATCTGGCACTGCCCTTGAACTATCAAAACTGATCAATCTCCAGCTGTGGTGTCTTTAAGGGTGGATGTTATTTCATATTCTGTAGGCTGTCAGGGATTGTGCCTTCACATAATTATTTTGATCTGACGTTAACTCGTTTGAGACGTTCCACATTTGGATGCGCAGCATAAAGCCACATATCCAAATAGAGCACGTCTCGAATGGTTAACTTTCCATGATTTGAAAAACAAGACTGCTCTTTGGAAGTGTTAATTTGGTCAAGATTTGCTTCCTTTCTTCTTTTTAAAGAGAGGCAATAATGATTACAGTATGGTGAGGGTCAGTTTAGGTCTCACAATGCTGTCTTCTGTGATAGTCACACTTTTGTGACTCAGCCTTTGTAGTGTTCATTTCCTTCTTGGTTGAATGGGTTTTTTATCATTATGATTCAGACGAATTGATGAGCAAAGATAAAACAAAAAATGCCGATACTTTAATTTCTTACTTGCTTTTTCTTAAAACAACTGTCAGACCTGTTGCATACTTTGTGCATGTGTATTTGCGTCATTATGTTTTTTTTTTGTTTTTTTTTACGTCATTCTAAATTCTCTCTATACAGGATGACGTCTTTTCTTTCTATCGTGTTCTTTTCTGTTCTACGTTTGTTTCCATGTCACCTGAAGAAGGATCTTTGATCCGAAACGTCGTTCCTTGTTTCTATTTTAAAGGGTTTTCTACCACTATCTTCTGTTTTTCTTTCACATGAAACCCTAGCGGCAACAGTTTTACTACACTGTCAGACCTGTCGTATTCTCTTCTTTTTTTGTGTGTTTGAATACCTGCACTTGACATTTTTCGTATACATGTTATAATTCACACTGAACTCTTATGGAGCCATCTATTTTAGTCCTTTCTTACCGAGGAGAAAGTCTTTCTTTTCCCATGATTCTTAGGACATTTGAGACTTGCCACATCCGGATACGTGGCTTAACGTCGCATATCTAGATGTGGCACATCTTGAATGATCATGTTAATCCATGCTGATATCCTCTTAGATTTGTATTTAGGTACCTGCTGTGCAGGGTCATTCTAAAGCATCTCATTCAAGTGTTTTTGTTTTTAAAACCCTGCTGTGCATGCAGCCACAGGTACTGTTCAGAGTACAGGTGGCTATGCACAAGGCGGTTATCAAATATAGCTTCAGGGTTCTATTGTTGTACTTGCAGGGAATGAACTCCATCGCTGCCAGGAAAAACTGAACGCCATTCAACTGCAAAAGACATACAATCTCCTGAGCCTCTGTAGCTGCAGGGCCTCATGAGGATCTATGCCTCTTGCTGAGGCCACTGTGTATCCATGTTCCTTTGACAAATGAGATTCCTTGAAATTGAGTTAACAAAGATTTCAGAAACAGTCTGGCAGTGAATGGGTTAATTTTTCTCAGACATTCTTCATCACACACTTTGGTCATTAATCTGTCCCCTTTTTTATACACCAGTCCTTTGGTTTGACAAGCATTGTTTTCAGATGCACTTCAGTTTTGTGTTCTTGTTCATAGTTATAATATTTATACTTTCATTTTGTAATTTGGTACAATTAGAGGAGTTTATTATTTATAGTACAAAACTGTGGAGCTATGTTGTGAAGTGTATGTTTCCTTAGTTATGCCATAGTTATTGAGAGTACATTTATGAGAAAGTTAGCAATGACTGCTTTTGTCAAGTCTTGAGTTAGCAATGACTGCTTTGTCAATACTTGAGTTAGCAATGACTGCTTTTGTCAAGTGTTGTGCAGAGGGTGAACAACACACAAAAATATTCGGAAACAACTTAACTTATTTGATATTCAAGACGTGCCGTATCTAGATATGTGGCATTAAACCACATATCCATATTCAGCGAGTTTTGAGTGTTAGCTGTGCATCCTGGTTGCACTACGTTCTACACTATTTTTTGTGACTATGAAAGTATGATTGGCCCCAGCTGTTCCTCAGATTGCAGGATTTTTTTTTCCAGGATGTGTGCTGGTCTGTGAGTTTGAACCTTACAGCTGTGGGCCATGAAATCTTAGATTGCAGTACCAGCAAACATGTATGTCTCTTGCAGGTGGAAAGACTTGGATGACATACTGTTTGAGACATTTTACATTAGTACCTGTTTTGAGCAACATTTTTTTGCAAAAAAAAAAGATTAAATGACAGATGCTTCCTTAACTCATTCAGCCTGGCGCACGTATATCCCAAATTTTGGAGGCGTCATCTAATGACTATGCACCAGTTGCAGGAGATGGGTCGACCTTCATAATTCAAGGGTAGTGCCAGATTAGTTTGGCGCCAACAGGCACCAAGTTAATCTGGCACTACCCTTGAATTATCATGGTCAACCCATCTCCTGCTGTAGTTCTTCAGGGCTGAATGGGTTAAGAGAAGTCTTGAAGGGCCAGAAGCGTCACCTGTCACTAAAGACCATTGTTTGGGTGGCTACAGCCACCTAAATGATGATCTTTAATCACAGGTGAACATTCATGAGGGTTGTCACTCAAGCCGGTTCTACTGTATTGTATCTCTGCTTCAATCGTCTTTTCCTGGTTCGTCAAAACCCAGATACTTCAAGTGCTGCTTGAAGCTTGAGGCTGTCACATCTATCTTCCTTCCGCAGATAAGCCTGCGATGATCAGAGAGCTATATACGGCTACGGCAGACATAGGTCCTTATGGGTCCCTGCTAGCTTTAAGGGCTTATGAGGATATGTGCTCGCAAATACTTCCTGTGCTAGTCTTATCTCATGTTTTAAGTTGTAGTTGTGTAAGCATGCTTGAGTTGCGTGTATATTATTAGATGACCATTCTGTATATTTATGTTCAGTCGTGTTTATTTGGCAGCCCTCATGCTCTGTTGTGTTTGCTTTAGCATGTAAGAGAAGTAATGTTATTCTTGTGTTGAAATATGCAATAATGGCTGAGCTATTAAATTTCAGTATGCAAGGAGTGTGTGTGTGTTTGTCAGAGCGTGTGTGTCAGTGTGTGTGTAGGTTGGCATCATGCGTGTGAGCATGTGTGTGCGTTTTGGGCCTGATTTGCAAAATAGTTCTTTTCTGTTTCACTGTTGGAGCTGAGCAACACACAGTTTACAATCGACCGGCTGACACTACATAATAAGATAAGATAAACTTTATTGCCATATGCATAAACATTAGGAATTTTTGCGGCATAACTGACGAGCGTCCATATGAACATCAACACATAAAACATACATACATCACAAGCAGACTCTAAAATAACAAAACAGATGTATAGTCATTCTACTAAGTGTGCACACACATCTAAGTAAGTGAAATAAAATAAATCTATAGCATAATAAACATTATGACAACAAAGACCGCCAAGTGAGCCGCAGCGAAAACAGATTAACTAAATTCATATCTCTGTATATCCTGTTTAAGAAGAAGTTTCAGTAACAGAACATAAACAACTAAAGGTGTAGGTAATTCTAAAGGGACTTTGAGTCAATCTGCTGAATTAAATCATATCACAGCCACATTAGACAGAGCCTGAACAGCCAAGGGATAAAAGCTCTTCTGAAAACGAGTGGTTTTGGCCTTGATGGATCTAACGCGTAAGCCAGATGGCAAGGGCTCGAATAGGCTATGTGCAGGATGGTGCTCGTCATGTATGATGGAGCTCGCTCTCTTCACGTGCGTGGTACAGAGATTCCAGCGAGAGGAGATTGCCTCCAACAATATGAGATGCTGCCTTGATCACCCTGTTTAGTTTCTTGCGGGTTTCGCCGGTTGCGCTGCCATACCACACCGTCATTGAGAAGGTAAGAATGCTCTCAATGGCGGCGCGGTAAAACTGCACCATGATAGTGCTGACTGACGCCAAAAGACCTCAACCGCCGAAAAAAAAAAAAACAGGCGTTGCTGGGCTTTCTTTACTAGCTGTTCAATATTCTTCTCCCACTTCAGATCGTGCGAGACAAGAGTACCCAGGAACTTGAACGTTTCAACAATTTCAATATCGTTTCCTTGGATGGTTAAGGGAAGGGGGTCAGTTTTCTTTTTCCTGAAATCGATTATCATTTCCTTGGTCTTACCAACATGCAAATCATGTCAGAACACCAGCCTACTAACATGCCTACCTCGTCATCCCGATATGCACTCTCGTCATTGTTATGTACAAAACCCTTGACTGTCGTATCATCAGCAAATTTCACTATGCCGGCAGCGTGGGATACGCTATATATATATATATATATATATATATATATATTATATATATATATATATATATATATATATATATATATATATATATATATATATATATATATATATATATATATATATATATATATATATATATATATATATATACACATGCCACGAGAAATGGATGAACCAAAGGCACACCAAGCACCAACACGGCGATGTAATTTACTTTGTTAAGTTTACTAAGAAACCGTAATAACGCATTACACTAATAGGTGCGTAGCAGGCGCTAGCGGACTTGTCACATGTATGACACTTGAAAGGTAGTACTGATCTGATTAGTAAGTCCCTGATCAATCATGCTAAAGAGGCGCTACCAATGGTCGAGCTATCAGTTCATTGTGGGAGTTGTTAAATAATGCAAGTATCACAATTCTTCACTAAATTAAGACTAAGCCGCTAAGGCGGACGTTTTTCAGTAAGTCCCTTGAGTCTATTTATAGAAGAGGCTTTTTAGGACGGGTCGCGGTTGAGCGAATTTAATAGCATGTCCATGATGTCAAAGGCGGGCAGGCTAAACCTCTAACAATTGAAGTAACTTGACAAGATACAAGGCTAACCTCGCTGCTTAACGAACATTTGGCGCGACTGAAGCGCCCTATGTGCGTACCGTATGTATGTATGTGTGTGCGTATGTATGTAAACAAGAGAATCTCCGATATTTCTGTACACACAAGCTTGAAACTTGGCGAAATACTTTCTTAAGTGGGTGGCTAAGAGAGCCTCCGAATATATTATAATGTCTCATTGAAGACATACAGTCTCAGTCATGAGGGTCACTACAACTTTTACCAGCCCCTGATTGATATCCATGTTCCTCAGTGAAGCAGAGGTAGGTTATGGGAGTTCAGTCCATCTCAAGTTGATTTCACAAGCATCCTCGTTGAAATTGGTTCAATGAAAACAGTATACCAAGTAGTTATTTTAAATGAAAACGAGTGCATGAAGTTTTTTTTCATTTTTCCCTTATTTGTTCATTTATCTGTTTTATTTGAAATGAGTGTGTGCATTTTGCTGCCAGTGAAATATTATATGAGTACATTTTTTGGGGTGTTTATGTGTTTTCTTTGTAGTGTCTATTTAAATGTTTTAACACATGTATTTTCAGAAAGTTAGAAGCTACTGATAATAATTTGATAATAGCTTGACAGTTTTGGTACATATAGGCAGACTATTTTAAACACACACAGAGTAGTTAGCACATTTGTGTACTCCGGCGGATGCTTTGACTTAATATTACTGAACATCATTTCATGTGTAGATTTGTCCGCACCAAATGTTTATTATTAAAATTACTTTTATTACCAGTTAATATGGTTGACAGTTATTTTGAGGCTGAAAAAAGCTTACACTTCATGTCTTGTCCTGTTTTCGTTGCGGCTTACTTGGCGGTGTTTGTTGTCAGAATATGGTTATTATGCGATAGATTTATCTTATTTTACTTACTTAGATGTGTGTGCATATTTAGAAGGACTGCTATACATATGTGTTGTTTGGTATTTTAGAGTCTGCTAGATTGTGATGTATGTATGTTTTATGTGTTGATCTTAACACGGACGCTCGTCAGTTATGCCGCAAAAAAATTCCTATGTTTATGCATATGGCAATAAAGTTTATCTTATCTCTTATCTTATCTTATAAACAACCTTTTATAGGAAGTCGGTTGACCCAGATTAGAGACCCGCGTAATTTTTATCATATTTACTCAGTTGAACCTTTGCATATAGCTAGTTTGGAGAAAGACACTGGATGAGTTCGCCTAGCCAGCTTTGTATCCAAATGACTTCTTTAGTAAAAATTAATTCTTTTCAGAAAAAAAAATTCAGTGAAACACTATATAAAAAAAAACTAAAAAAAACTGACTTCTAGAGAAAGTCAGACAGTGGCGGTGACGTAACAGCGGCCGCAACTCCGTCACCACGCAGACACTGACTGACATAATACTCTAAGTATGACGTCATTCTCTCTCTCTCTCTCTCTCTCTCTCTCTCTCTCTCTCTCTCTCTCTCTCTCTCTCTCTCTCTCTCTCTCTCTCTCTCGATTTTTTGGTGACAGAGACTGACACATGAACGATGACCACATCTGATCATTAGTGCGATACTGCTCTGTGAAACAGTGTTTCTAGTACAGTGAACAAACTGTAAACTATCCGTGTAATTTGTTATTAATGACCGGAATCCGCTTTGTCGGACAGTCGGAACACCCGACTCACAGTGCACGATCATTGCGTGAATTCTTTTGACACACACGAATTCAGACATAAACGCTTTCTTTATAGCGGGTTTTTCTCAGATCGTACACTTGTCGTTTCTTACTCTTCCAAGCTTTTGTTTTTGTGTTCTTTGCGTGTGCTGTAATACACGGTTTCTGGCGTAAACCGCCGTTCAGCCGTGACGTACTGAGACTAAAGTCGAATAAGTCTTTATTTTTTTCATCTGATATTTTACTTGTACATGTTATCTCTTTCCCTGCGTAACCTTCTATTTGTATCCTGTACCTTAGTTTTGTCCCCTGGTTCTTTACCTTATTAGTCTTTATTTGTTTCATCTGATATTTTACTTGTACATGTAATTTCTTTCCTGGTTTAACTGCGTAACCTTCTACTATTTGTATCCTGTACCTTAGTTTTGTTCCCTGGTTTTTTTTACCTTAACATGATTTACTAGTACAACTATGAACAGACCCTCGAAAAAAGGCCAACAATTTCGTATCGGTCACCTAAATATCTACCACCTGGCAAACAAAGTTCAGGATGTCTGTGTTTATGTTAATACCCCCAACTATTTCCATCTATTCGGTTTAACTGAGACTCGTTTGGCCGCCCACATCAGTGATGAAGCCATCGCCATCCCGAATTATTCCGACTATTATCAGGAGAGACCCGTCAGTACAGAGTGAGACAGGTGTAGCGGTATATATCCATCAATCCATTCTACACATAACCCGCAGGCGACAAGACCTAGAAACTGGTGATGTAGAATGTATTTGGGTAGAAATCAAAAACTCTAAATCCCCGCCCTTACTTGTTGGGTTTCTGTATCGAAACCCCGCAGCCACCTTTGAGTGGTACGATAGCTTTTTACACATGACTGATAAAACAGACATTCACAACAAAGATGTTCTCCTTCTTGGAGATTTTAATATTGACTTTCTTAAACCCCATCCATCATGGGAATGTACTACTACCCTTGTCGGTCTTCACCAATTGGTAACATCACCCACCAGAATTACGCCATCATCAGCCACAATTATAGACCATATTTATGAGTACCAACAAACCTCAAGGAGTTAGCAACACTCAAGTAAATAGTCTTAGTGTAAGTGACCACTATCCGGTTAGCTGCACATGGCTGTCAAAACTTCCAAAGCTAAAAAAGCAAGTCCACACTTGCATAACTTACAGATCGTTTAAAATCTTTGATGAAAGTGTTTTCTTGGCTGATTTAGCCACAGCACGATTCATCGACGTGTATAACGATAGTGACCCAAATAAAGCATTAGATACCTGGTACCGAATTTTTCTTGGTGTGCTGAACAAACACGCGCCTCTGAGACACAAAAGAGTGAAATACGCTACCGTTCCACCATGGCTGACTGCGGATCTGATTGAGGCAATGCCCGGGAAATTAGAGACCAGCTGAGAAGCGAGAAGCGGTTTACTGAATACAAAACACAGCGTAATCGTGTTAAATATATGGTTTTAAATGCAAAGAGATCTCTTTTCGATAAAGTAGTTAAACAAAGCAAAGACTCATCTACTGTATGGCGTGCCATTAATTTAGTAACTAGAGGTACAAATAAAAATAGTGCGCCTTTATCATCCCACCTCACTGCAAATAGGTTTAATGACCACTTTACCTCTATAGCCGAATCATTAATCCCAACAGGAACTAACTCATGTGAGTATGTTTGTCCAAACGCGCTAGTACACCACTGTAACCGGGAAAATACGGACAAAGAACCATTCACGATACCGCCTATAGCAGTCCACGAAGTGGGTAAATTAATTTCCTCGATGGAAAATAAAAAGTCATCCGGGCCTGATGAGATCAGCTTAAAAATACTCAAGATGTCTCTTCCATATATCGTCGAAAGTATTACATATATTTACAATCTCTGTATAAACCAAAACTCTTTTCCAGACGCATTTAAAGACGCAAAAGTGATCCCCCTACCAAAATCAAAAGATCTGAGTGAAATCAACAACTTTCGCCCCATATCACTATTACCTGTTTTGTCGAAACCTTTAGAGCGGCACATCCATAAGCATCTATCTGAATACTTAGAAAACCAAAATCTCATCCATTCACTGCAGTCAGGCTTCAGACCAAACCATTCCTGTCACACTGCCTTGATAAGGATGGCAGATACCTGGTTATCATCTATTAATGATTCCAAACTAACAGGTGTAGTTTTCTTAGACTTCCGGAAAGCCTTTGACATGGTGAACCATGACATACTTATACAGAAAATATCCTTATATACTAAAAGCGCAGCCGTGTTTTTCAAATCCTACCTAGAAAACAGAAGACAAAAAGTTCTCCTTAATGGTACATATTCTAGTCAATGCAAAGTAAAGCATGGCGTGCCCCAGGGCTCTATTTTAGGCCCTCTTTTATTCTGTTTGTTCATTAACGACCTTCCACTCACAATTAGTGATGATAGTGTTGCATGCGATATGTTCGCTGATGATGCTGCGATACACACTCCCGATAAGGATTTGTCAGTAATTGACACGCGCCTACAAAACACATTACAGGACATTAACAGCTGGTGCAGTAACAATTCCATGATCTTAAACCCTGCAAAGACTGAATGTATGGTTGTAAGTACCCGCCAAAAGCACCAGCTCGGCACTCTCTCACTCAGCTTGTCCCTTCAAGGCAAATCTATCAGCCAGGTAACGGAACATCGTCTTCTCGGCGTTACTGTAGATAACCAGTTTAAATGGCAATGCCATCTTAGTAATATATGTAAGACAATATCAAAGAAACTGTTTATTTTATCCAAGTTAAAACATATAGCTAATGTAGAAACACGAAAACAGTTCTTCAACGCCCACATCAGGTCACATATTATAGATTATGCTTCTACGGTGTGGGATGGCGCAAGCGAGGTCCAGTTAAAAAGACTGAACTCTCTTCATCGTTGAGTCGCGAAGCTTATCCTTTCAGACCCTAACTCAACAACGGATAATAAACTGAAAACCTTAGAAATTCTCCCCTTGAAAAAAACATTTATTATACAATAAGGGAATAACGATGTTCAAAGTATTGAATAACAGACTCCCCGAGTCAGTATATAAAAAAAAAAAATGTTTTCCCGCCCGGCATCAACATACTCCAGATCAAGGCAGTCCATTACTGTGCCACGACCTAGAATCGATCTCTATAAGACAAGTTTAGCGTTCTCAGGTGCTAGCATGTGGAACACATTGCCCAAACATGTTACAACATCAACAACGCTTTGGTCTTTTAAAACCGCTCTCTTCAAGTACCTCACCTCAGCATCGTAAGATTTTCACAGCAACCTGCACTTGCAGTGTACGATTTTCCCTTTCTAACTCTTCAATTCAGTTATATCTTCAGTTAATACAAGATGCTAATGCTGCATGTATTGTGTGTATGTGTGTGTGTGTGTGTGTGTGTGTGTGTGTGTGTGTGTGTGTGTGTGTGTGTGTGTGTTGTGCTTGTGCTTGTGTTTATGAATGTAAGTATGAAGATTTATACCTTTACAATTGTGTGTATGTGTGAGATTTTCTATGTTTATTTCAGCTTTTTCAATGATTTCTTTTTTAAAAACTTTATATTTCAATTTTTTATTAGTTATATATATAGTTTTTCCCAATTTAATGATAGTATTTTGTGATTTGTGCATTATATGTAAAGTAGATTAGCAACGGCAAGTTCGAAAAATGGTTTCACCAAAACTTTCACCGTTGTAAAATAAAGAATCATTGTCATTGTCATTGTCATTGTCTCTCTCTCTCTCTCTCTCTCTCTCTCTCTCTCTCTCTCTCTCTCTCTCTCTCTCTCTCTCTCTCTCTCTCTCTCTCTCTGTCACACACACACACACACACACACACACACACACACACACACACACACACACACACACACACACACACCGGCAAACTACATGGGCATCTCAGTCCAGGAGGAACTCGAGACTGATCCGCGGCGATGCGCCCTCCAGGCACATGAGGACTGATCCGGGCTATGCCTCTTGGAGTCGCACGGTCTTTTCGCGACCACGCGCTACAAGCCGCTGTCTCAGTTCACCTGCGGTGATACGGGTCAGTTTTGCCGTTCCTCCGTACTTCGGAGTGACCGTGTTGCGGCGGTGCACTGACATGACTCGAATAACTCAGCTGACTCGGAGGCGTGCCAGGTCAGTGAAGCACTGAACTGCGGTGGACCCGGGCCACTTCGAAGAGAAAGAATATGTCGATGCCGATGTTAAAACAGGTGTTGTATAAATAAATTAAATTACGCGGTCTAACGGCCCCGGCCGGTTATGCAAAATTCAAATCCGTTCATCGGCAGCCCCGACGTCGGAGATAGTTTGGCCGCGCGGGAGCGCTCGGCGCCGCATCAGTGCACGGCACTGTCAGTGCCGACACACACCGCAGTCGACGCGCCGTAGAAGGGCCGCATGCAGGTATGATATCATGTAGTCAGTAGATAGGTAAAGTCAACCTGCTTTCACACAAAAGTATAGCGGCGGCAAGACCTAAAATCGTACTGTAAGGTTCTAGTTCGTCACCATTTTCTCAAGCTTATGCCGCCGGGAAGCGAAAGTGAAACTCATCACGTAAATATAAAATTACGTAAAAACTAAAAATTACGTCATGACAAATCAATAGCGTACAACAAACCAAGGGGAATCACTCAGCGCTGGACAGACAAACAGTTAGATCCCCTGCCCCCGCCTATCAGGCACCCATTCGCCAGCCCACAGAGAAATACGCAGGTATAGAACAAGACGATCATCTACATCCCTTAAAAAGGATGCATCAGGTCTCTTATATAACCCATGTCTTTCTCCGGAACTTAGGAAGTAGGCAGGAGAAACATACATACACAAACACGAAGGTGCATTACTATATGTGGTCGGGTAAATACCCTGAATGCCCACAGTAGATGCACAGAACATTACACAACAATGTATCGATACAAATTTTGCCTCGAGTTATACTGAGATACTCACAAACCAGACGGGTGAGGCTAGCGCTGGCAGAATTGTACAACAAACCAAGGGGAATCACTCAGCCGGCTGGACAGACGAACAGTTAGATCCCCTGCCCCCGCCTCTCAGGCACCCATTCGCCAGCCCACAGAGAAATACGCAGGTATAGAACAAGACGATCATCTACATCAGTCCCTTAAAAAGGATGCATCAGGTCTCTTATATAACCCATGTCTTTCTCCGAATGGGGAATTCAGGCGAATGGGTGCCTGATAGGCGGGGGCAGGGCCCGGATCTAACTGTTCGTCTGTCCAGCGCTGAGTGATTCCCCTTGGTTTGTTGTACAATTCTGCCAGCGCTAGCCTCACCTATCTGGTTTGTGAGTAAATCAATAACGTGACGTTTGACAAGTCAATGACGCGTATGTCCTAGAACTCACTGACGCATTGCTAGGCAGATCTGCGAGACTTTTGAGTTTTCAATTGGACAGATAGTAATTCGGCACTGAACTCAGTCACAGCCGTGACACTCAGTGATCACTGAGAATCAGGTCAAAGACAAAAGGTAGGGACTTTGTGGGTTATGGTTCATCCCATCTTGTTATTTATTTATCAGGTTTTTTTTGGTAGGGTATACAGTTAGTCCTCAATGAACAAAATGTATCCTAAAAATTAGGGAGGCGGGGCGCCGGCTGTCAAAGTGATGGGTGACACTTGCCCCCTCTCTCGAGCAAATGTAAACGATACTGCAAGCGTGGGCCCAGACTACGTACACGGTCCAACATGATGCAAAACGCTTTCCGCCTGTAAGAGGCATAAATCCTCATCAGTCCCCAGGCTGCAGTAACTCCAAGTCTCTTGTTGGTCTCATTGACGCTGATTTTGATCCTCGGTATGAGGGTGCTGCTGCAGACTGGGTTTAGATGACTGTAGTCACGTTCCCCCCCCCCCCCCCCCCCCTTGCCTCTCTCTCTCTCTCCCCAACGCAGTTCTATTCATACATATACAGATGTGTATGGAAGCAAAGGAAATAGCTTTTCTGTTTTCAGTGCTGCCAGCTCATAATGTTTGCTGAGATATGTGTATTTTTACATTATGTCCAAAATGTTGTGATGTGCTATGTTGTAATCGATGTACCAGTGGTCTCTCGCACTCACCCCCCCCCCCCCCCCCTTCCCCCAAATAACAACAACAACAAAATAATAATAATAATAATTTAAAAAAAAATAATAAAATATTTTTTTTTAATACAAAATAAATAATAATAATAATTTTAAAAAAATAATAAAACACAACAATGTCAACAACAACCAAACAAGCAAACAAACTACTATTCAAAAGACCCAAACTGGCACTGGCTCACACGAATGTAACGTACGTATACAGGCATAAACCCGTGCAGGTCTAACACAGAACAGCAACAAGAACCAGTTTACTGGCAGTACTGATTCAAGCTTTTTAGTGTCCAGGACATAAAAATGAAAGATAAATGGGAATGGCTGTTTTGTCCCACACCAACCGCACAACACACTTTTGTCAAATTGTCATAGTCACCCCATCCCTCCGCCCGGCTGGCCTAGAAAACAACAAACAAAGCAAGAAACAGCTTGTGGTTATCAGTATACAAGTAATTACATGATGTGGACTTCGACTACAAGATGGGAACAAGCAAGATCGAGTTACTGATTGTGTAAACATGAAATAAGAACGAATTGTTTCAGGTGCAAAAAACGTAAAAACACGCCTTACATCTTTGACCTGTGGGGCTCAAACCCCATTTTTCGCAAAATTTGCATGTCCGCGGTTCCAGTTACTATTAAAACCATGTCTCCAGACAAAATCTGCATAAGAGCAGGGGGATAACCGATCTCCTGCTTCCGAAGGAGAAAAAGTTAGTATTTCATATTCTGAAACCTTTTCATACCGGACTTTGGTTCATGCTCATGTGCCGGGCTTGTCTAAAACTCGGTAACATACGGGAGGATGTCCTTGAAGGCGTTCGACAGCGGCCAACTTGCATGGCTCATGCTGTTATTTGTCGTTGTCTAAGTGCGCGCAGCAAACTTTGTTCAAAGATGCATTATTGTTGAGGTGGCGATTGATTTTTAAACGTGTTCTGTAATCTACCGGCTTCCCGTAGACTACAGCCCGTTTTGAATTAAGTCCCGATTGTGAGACCTGAGCGCCAGATTGCTAAAATGAAGCTGCCGGAGCATTTTCCACCTCGTAGTGGCGAGCTTCTATTGAAAATGTTGTTGCATCGCATGATAGTCATATATAAGTTCACACATCATATCTCGGTGTGATGCCATGTGAATATCAGGCCCCTGAGTGTTGCTTGTTTACGAGGTATGATTTAAAAAAAAAAAAAAAACTGTAATGAGATTTGTGCCACTGACATAAAACCGAGACCACTGACCCAGTCTGTTGATATATTTACATATAGTTTTACTGCTATCTTCCACAAATTCGGCCGGTCTAGTCTCAACTAAAAGGCAGTATAACATTCCGCCTATGTAGGTACCGCCGTTAGATGGTCTTTATAGTAGCACCCCAATAACTAATTCTGATGTAGATAAGGGTCGGAGTTGTGAATTTACAGTGTTCGCTGGGTCCTGGATGCATGGAAACCCAAGTCCTATGGGGGAAACTTGTCCTAAACATTTTCAATAGTTGCTCTGAGAGGTCCACTTTCTGTTTCTTCTGAGCCTCTGTCGAGAAATGGAGTATCCTTTGTAAAGAATGTTCGGAGGCCAGGGTCATCACACACTATCCTTTGGAACTACTCAGAAATAAAGACGGGAAGTTACAAGTATTGTTCAGCAAAAAAAAAAAAAAAAAAATGTCGATCTTTTCCTTTGTGTAAACAAAGAGGCAAGGCTTGCAGGTCCTGCTTAACACTTGACAAAAATGACCTGTAATCCGAATTTACAAATTCTATCCTTTGGAACTACTCAGAAATAAAGACGGGAAGTTACAAGTATTGTTCAAAATAATGTCGATCTTTTCTTCAACTTGTGTAAACAAAGAGCAAGGCTTGCAGGTCCCGGCTTAACACTTGACAAAATTGACCTGTAATCCGAATTTACAAGTTTTCTCTTTCATTTTTGAACTGCCCAACCCATTTGTAGAAAATGCTAGATGATACAAAAGTAGCCTGTCAAACAACTTTCAAAACGGTTTTGATTTTGACAGGAATATTAGAGGAAAAGCAACACAATGAAAAGATGGTAACTATCGTCACTTATGGGCAAAAAAATATCACAGTCCTCCCAAAGAGCGGCAAAACTATATAGATCATTCGAACGGTAATCAAAGGCAGGCGAATTCTGGATAAAGTTCGATCCATTGTAATGAAAGATCAATGAGCCGGCGCAAAAACAGTTTGCACGATATCAACGAGCAGCATGTGTGCCCACTGCATAGTATAATTGAAATTCTTTTTCACCACATTGATTTTGTTGACTTACTAAATCACGGGCTGAGTATCTGAAAGCGTGCTATGCATATCGTTGTAGTCTTGTTCCAATTTATAACGCACTAAAGCGTTTCATAGTCAGGCCGCAAATTGCATGTGAGGTAAAAAAAATTCTTAACGCTTTATTTTGGACATGACTGAAACGTCAGTTTACTTTAGTTCTTATTTCCTTTCTCTGTGTGACTTCATAAAGCGCATGAGAACAGCCGATGCTCTATTTATCTATCCCGTAGTCTTGCCGACCGTTGGGGCACCACTGGTGACTTGGCAACCAGCTCTTTAACTTTTTGATATTGTTTCCCAAAGAGGAAGTCCGACGGTTATTTATTGCTGTCTTTTTAAAAAATGTAAGTCATGGATCTTCAGTTACGTGCACCTTTACTTTCTTTTACAGATATTTTCACAATTTATAATGACACTGTAGGTCTATCTATCTATCTATCTATATCCCGTAGTCATGCCGACCGTTGGGGCACCACTGATGACTTGGAAACCAGCTCCCTCCATTCCTCTCTGTTCTCTGCCATTCTTAGCGTATCGCCCAGCCTCAGTCCTGTCCACTCTGAGATATTGTCCTCCCATCTTTTTCTGTCTTCCTCTCCTTTGTCCCCCTTGCACAGTGCCTTGCAGGATTGTTTTGGCAAGCCCTGCTGAACGCGTGACATGCCCATACCACTTCAGTTTGCGTTTTTTTCATAATGGCTAATAGGTCTTCATAGGGCCGCCCGATGGCTTGCCTGATTCTGCTTCCCACTTCCTCGCTCGTGATGTCCTTGTTCCGGGCGACGACCGATCCGGTATGGATTGAGGTAGGGTTGTCATTGCATGTGGGCAAAAGAACCTGACGGAGCCCATCCCTCTCCAGGCTGTTAACCACAACCGAAACTCCACATAACTTGTGGCTCGCCTTGGTCCTGGACACGTAGCCGATGACGTAGACATAGACACTGTAGGTACTCATCGACAAATGAAATCACACATTTATTCTCTACGCACGTACATAGCTGCGGATCATTAGTGGTTTCTTTCATTCTTTTTTTTTTTTTTTTTTAATCTGAGGGAAAACCCAACCTTCTGTATTTCTGCTCTGATTACTCTACGGGGGACGTAATGCCATTTGTTTATAAAAGTTGCTATTATTCTTTTCAGTGTGATGTACTGTAACATCAGTGATCACTGAGACTGCATAATAGTGGCACTGGCAGTGATCGCACATCACAACATATCTTGCCAGTGCAACTGATTGAATTAAATGTTACAGTAACAAATAATTAATCAAGTTCCGAAACTTTGTTCAGCCATAACAGTTAAAACCAAGTGGTGTGGCCGCACTCTTTCTCTTTTACAGCATGCAGCATGTTGCACTTCGAACATAGGTTTCGAAGATAGCGTTTGTTTTTGTGGGTTCAGCGTTTTGTTTTGATGCTGTGGTGTCGCCCGGAAATGAAACGGGCAAAGCGATGGTAAAGTGAATGGAAATAAACGTGACAAACATTTATCAAGACGTAAATGAAATGCACAAAGCAACTTTACACTGGGGAAACGAACAAGCTTATGTACAACAAATAAAAAAGAACTCGTAGTCGGCACACCGAAATTCACGGCAACGAGTCCGCGTGTATCGTGTATCATGTGTCGATCACGTGACCTTATTGTTGAGTAACGATATTTGAGTTGGTTGTACATTGCTTAACGTCCCGACAGCAAGACTTTCTCAGTCAGGACGTGCCTGCACTGTTAATGATATTTGAGGTCTAGGCAAGCTTTTTCGTAATTGTTTCTTCTCTTAATATAATTAAGTGTGAAATTTTACTTAAAAACTAAAATTAAATCCTTTTAAGTGACATATAGTGCATACTACCACTGAATACAGGACCAAATTAAGCCCGTGTAAACTACTGATCCCCAGTGCCCGGAACATGGCTGCAACAGTCCTGGTGTCGTCTGCAGCCGTACTAGAAACAAAATGTGCTACAGAAAAATGTGCCCATCCTCCGAATACGCACTGCTTGTATTCATACTAGACCTTCATTTTGATATACCCAAACCTTTGTTACTCTCCAGAAAATCACCATCTCGTAAACGGCTGATCAACCGTAAGAATTGTCAAGTTGCAAGAGTGAGTCTGTGAAATCTGCAAGAGGTACAGATTTTCATAAGTCCTCGTCACGCAAGGCTTTTTATGAAAATCTATGCCTTTAGCTTGATTTTTGTCTTTTTGTAACTGACATCGTTCCTCAAAATGAGGAAGTGGATGCCGGTGGACTAAGTAACGACTGTAGTCTGTGCAAGAAACCAGTCCACATCTGCAAGGGGCATAGATACTCATTATCCCCTCTGCTAGAGGGCTCATGAGAATCTATTCCTCTTACTGGTGTCATTCATGCTGATGTTTCTCAAACTGAGTCTAACTGAAACAGGGCCGCCTTGACTGTGACCAGATGGCAGGCAAGCACCGCTGAAACATAAACAGTGCGAGTTAGCGGGCCGAGTTATCAAGATGTGTTGACAGGTTTCACATCTGAGCCGACTTTTAGACCACGCCCACAAACGGCACGTGCGGCGATTGAGGTAGAACCATGGATACTACATTTGTAATATAAGTCAGTGGGTAGAATGGTATAGGCACGCAAACGTGATAACTAATTGACTGCACGCAACTGGCGCGCGCTGTCAGTTTGGTCATGTGACCAACAGTGACCTTACAAACAGGTCAAGGCAGTACGCGCGCCTATACCAAGCAGTGACACGCTTCACACCGTCGCTGTTCGGTACGTTATCTTACCAGTTGCCCAGCTGAGTATCACAGCATACGCCAGTATGGCCATGGTCCCCTCTTCCCTGTCCAGACTGCAGGATGTTATGGAGCAACGCTACAACAAATGTCTCAAATGCGACGAAAATGTCGAGGACCGGCTGCGCATTCTGCCATGTTTACATGTCGTCTGCACCGTGCATCTGGAAACTGCTCTGCGCAAAGCTCGTGTAAAGACACATTGGCCCCGCTCGCGGACCAAGTACACGGACCACCGTCGGTTTTTGTGCCCAGTCTGCGATAACCCATACTACTTGCACACAGGTTAGTTAATGGAAGATGATGAAATAAGACACACTGAACGTGACAAAGGTGTCGGTCCAGTACACTCGCACGTATAGTACCTCGTTCACCGCTCATCATAAGTCAGGTTTATTTTCGCTTTAAAATTAGACGTGTTTACGGCGAAAAACAGATCTTTTATCACATTGTAGAATTTGTCGTTGGAAAACCTGCCCTGCCACACAAAATGCTGGCAGTGGTGATTGTTCTACAGGGTCTACTGATCTTAATTTTCTCAATATTTCCAGCACACTTTATTAACTTTATGTGCCATACTAAAACTATATAATTATACAAATTAATATATTTACACATTAGTAGTACTGAATTGTATTTAGGACATTTTTTTCTTTTGAAAAATGATGTAGAATTACGGTGCAATAATTATTTGCTGCTTAGAAGCATAACAGCACTAGCTGGCAGGGGTCAATGACGCTGAGTTGGTATCCTCGCCCTGTGCGTAGGTGACATGCACCAGCGGCACCATTGTTGTTATTTTCGCACCTGACCCGTCGCTCGGACCGGTCCTGTGCACCAGATTGGTTTAGAGCATGTGCTCTCTGCGCTTGTAATGAGCGATCTCGGTGAAAGAATCACGTGACGTTTGATTGCTGCAAAATAAGATGAATAAAGAATACACCTTTTCCCATATTCAGTTTGGCAATAATGCATCTTTATGCTAGCACCACGAAACATTACAGATATGGCAGATATGAAAAATAGTTTTGTTTTTTCTTAATAGTGGTCATTTTGCAACATCTGCGTTGCTTTACAGCAGAAAGCACTGCCGTAGCCGTTTGAGAGATGAGTGCACTACAATGGACTTGATTCAGAAATACGCAAGTTTTGAGGAGAATGAAAACCCTCAGAGACATATCTTTTTCCAGTAGGGACGTACGCCCTCCCAACATTTTATGCTCAAGGGCAGTAATGCTAAAGCCGGAAACGAACTGTTTTTCGACTGCAATCACGATCTTCCGCGGCCCGGGAACGTACGAGACCACACTTCAAGTGCAGAAGCCTAGCTGAGCACGCAGTTCTGGTGCACAGGACCCATCCGAGCGAGCGGACAGATGCGAAAGTCGCAGTAATGGCGCCACTGGTGCATTTAACCTAGCTAGGTACAGGGCGAGGTATACCAACTCGGCGTCGCTGACCTTGACAGGTCAGTGACCTATGTAGTCTTTTCAGAAAATTTGGAGTTATTCTTAGTTAGCAATAGGGGCAAGTTCAAATGAGCATTTGCCACATACGTAAACAAATGGTTGACTGAATTCGACACATAGAAAACCATAGTGAGCAGAAGGTCAGGAGCAGACATTGGCCATAGTTGGCGTGTACCGGCCAGCTGCAGCCAGGGACCTTTTGCTTCCTGGGGGCTATGGTGTATGTGTGCGTGTGTGTATGTATATGAGTGTATTTATCTTGATTTGCATGTGTGTGTGTGCATGCATGTGTGGCAGACTGTAGAGCTCATGGAATTGATTTATTTAAAATAAATATTGTCTCTCCCAATAAGGGACAAATTTGAATCCTAGCAAAAGCCTACATTTTGCATTACTTTTATCAACACATTTCTTCTCAGGCACTATTATTTATCATTGCCTATTTAAACAGATGGTACAGCATTTGATACCTGATTGTCAGCATGTAAGCATCACACTGTATGTATACCCAAAAGGAATGCTCCCTGGACCTTTTGGTGTAACTGCCAGTAGACACAGATTGTATTTTGGAATTAATTGTAAATTTAGCCCTGACACCCTGCAGCAGGAGATGGATTGAGCGTGATAATTCAAGGGTAGTGCCAGATTAGTTTGGCACCTTCAGGCACCAAGCTAATCTGGCACTCACCTTGAATTATCATGGTCAATCCATCTCCTGCAAGTGGTACATAGTCGTTAGGTAATATCTTCAAAATTTGACACATTAGGGCAATGTGGCCATGGGGTTATACGGGTTAGTGTCAAAGATCTGTCAAAAACATGAAATGAAGGGGTATAATAAAAATTTTCACAGAAATCACTGACTGTTCCTGTGTTTGTTTGTCCAGAGGAATTCAATGGGTACCCCATGACCTCCCCCATCAAAGCCTTGCTGTTGGATGAAAAACCTCCAACAGATGAAGAGATACAGTCAACAGATGAAAAAGAGTCACGCAGGTATCTGACACGGATGGGTGACTTCTTCTTCCATTCAGAGATTGGTGACCATGGGACAGACCCATACGCTGGGTGTTTCACCAGAATCTCAGGCATTCAGGCAGATGAAAGTAGTGGCAAGGCCAGGGACATAAAGCTGGTGATTTGTGACGGTGCGCTCAACACCATCACCGTCATGAAGATGGATGGAACAGTCGTGCACCTTATAGTGACTGAGGAAAACGTTCGCAACATTTGTTTGAGGAAGGACAACAACAATGTTGTTGCGACTGTCTCTGAGAAAGACTATGGGCTTGTGGAGTGGAATCTGCATGGTCAGAGAGTTAGGGAATTCTTCGACAAGAGCCATGGCTTTGGTCCAGTGATTGAATGTGAACCATTTGGTGTGGCTGTAGATTCACTTAACCGTTTTACTGTCACATTGCTGAAGACCGATCGCTTCTTTTGCTACCATGAAGACTTTTACCGTGATGACTGTCGGGACCATGGTGGTGCAGGACGTGGGAGTTGTCAGTTCAAAGGGCCTTACTTCCTGACCACCATGTCTCATGGCTCTATTGTTGTGTCAGACACACTGAATCACAGAATTAAAGTGCACAGCGCTGAGACAGGACTGATGAAAGTGATGTTTGGGGGTAAAGGCTGGAAGCCTGGTGAGCTGTTCTACCCTCAGGGTGTGTGCGTGGATGGAGAAAACAACATTTATGTGGCGGACTCTGGTAACTATCGTGTACAGGTGTTCACAGACTTGGGTGGTTATGTCTCCAGCCCTGTGGTGGAGACATGGAACTATGGCCGACCAGATCAGAATGTCAGGCCCACACAGGTGTGTGTTCTGAAAGATGGGCAGCTCCTGGTGGCCATGCATGGACACGGGTACAGCAAGATCCACATCTACCGTCCCCGCTATGCTGGATTCCAAGAGACTGAAGTCAAGTCTGGCCATTGTTGCGGTGGGTGTTTGGGCTGTTGTCATGGTGATTACGAGCCGATCAACTGAAGCAGTCATGAATCGTTTGTCTTGGTGCACTGGCTGTAGTCATGGTGACATTGACGCTCTCAAAGTGAGTGCAAGGTCATCAGGCTGACGTCAGCCATAGTTTGCATGTGTACATCCGCAGTGCGTAGGCCAGCTGTGTGCTGACTGCATGCAGCTATTCTGGTGGTGCTTAACCCATTTAACCCCATGACCTCAAATTTTGGAGGTATCACCTGATGACTAATTACCATTTGCAGGAGATGGATCAATCATGATAATTCAAGGTTAGTGCCAGATTAGCTTGGCGCCCTCATGTGCCAAGCTGATCTGGCACTTACCTTGAATTATGGTCAATCCGTCTCCTGCTGTAGTGTGTCAGGGCTGAGTGGGTTGATACAGTGTTAGTGGCTTTATGCACAAGGGAGTTTCTTCTTCTGTTTTCTGAACAATGTCTGTTGCAAGTCAGTTGACTGAGGCTGCAGAGGCATATGGACCAACATTTTTTAAAATGATTTTATTACTGTCTCAAGATATTGAACCAATGAACAAGACCAAAGTCAGCATTTGAAGAGCTTTTTAAAACAATTTTATATCTTTATGGAGCTTATCATTTGTTTAGCTTTTAAATTTATTTTGGACAACCAGAGTATCGCGTTGATGACTGCAGATACAGTAATGGCCTTTTAATCCTTTTTGTCTAATTAGTTTAAGGGTTGGTGTTCATGTTGTTGATAATCGAGTCATCTGAATGCATGGAGCCATGTTAGTACCGACAGTCTTGCAGTGGTTTTTGGATCAGCATTTTTATATTATGTTTGGGTATTTAACCCTCTTAATGCCACGGCCGCATTTCCAAACTTTTTGAGGCATTGTCTGACGACCGTGTACCAGTTGTAGGAGATGGATTGATCATGATAATTCAAGGGTAGTGTCACATGAGCTTGGTGCCTGAAGGTGCCAAGCTCATCTGGCACTACCTTTAAATTTTCATGATTAGTTTATCTCCTACTGCAGGGTTCTGGGGCTTAAATGGGTTAATATGTGACATTGATAATTTTTTTGTATGGTTTGGACCAAGCAATGGCATTTGTGATATTTACATTTATGTCTTTGATACTGCTCATGTGTATTTTATTCACTCGATTTCAAATGATGCACAAAGTAGACAGTGAACCGTCAGAAAACGTATGGTCAATAAAACCCAAATAAAATTATGGGGGCACATTGCATCTAAACCCCTTCACTGCCAAGAACATTTTAATGCCACCCACCTGCAAGAGGTATAGATCCTCATGAGCTCCAACGGTTTCTGAAACCAATTTCTATCATGTCCCTGTGAGGATCTTTGATGTTAAATGTGCAGTGCTTTCAAAACCACTGTTCTGGCAGTGAAGGGGTTAACCCCCAGTACCTTTGGCTGCATGCACAAGCTAGTGGGTTAACCGCTTTACAGCCAGTGGATGCAGATTGTGTTTCTGAAATATTTTGTTAACGTAACACCAAAGAGTCCCAGGCGACCACAGAACATAAATACAAAGTGGTGTTGGCAACAAGTTACATTGATCATCATGAACCCCCCCCCCCCCCCCTCAAGTGCATGGACTCAAGACGATATGCTCTCTTGCGGTGGGATTATTTTCACTTTTTCTCAGTAGTGCAGGGTTGAAGACACAAATCACGCCCTATGATTTTATTCAGACTTTCTTGCCATGGATGTAAACGTTTAGACTCATGTGATAGAAAGCGAACAAATGGAGAGCAAACAGTGCAAGTCTACATATTTGTTATCTTTGCTCATTAACTCACCAGTGTTTTTTTATTTTAACCCTTTGACTGTTGGTAGTGGTTTTTGTTGGGATAATGGCTGCAGGAATCATTGTGACAAAAACAAGGCCAGCAGCCAAAGGGTAGCAATGTCAGAAACTTTTTTTGTTGTTGAGGTGATCACTGCATAAATCGGTCAGTTCAACAAAAAGCTTAACCCATTCAGCCCTGACGCACTACAGCAAGAGATGGGTAAGGGTAGCACCAAATTAGTAGCACTGCCCTTGAATTATCATGGTCGATCCATCTCCTGCAACAGGTGCATTGTCATTAGATGACGCCTCCAAAATTTGGGAAATATGTGCGCCGGACTGAATGAGGTAACTCGTTCAGCCTGTGGAATATGAGTCTGAAAGTTAACTCATTCAGCCCCGACACACCACAGCAAGACATTAATCGAGCATGATAGTTCGAGGGTGGGTGCCAGAATAGGTTGGCGCCCATAGGCACCAAGCTATTCTGGCACCACCCTTGAACTATCATCCCCCTCATGCTCGATCTGTCTCTAGAATTGTAATACAGTCCTTCAGCGGGCAACTTAAAAATTTGGGGATTTCGGTCTTGGGGCAGAATGTGTTAAGTGACAGTAAAAGGGTTAACATGAGCCCATTTTCTGAAGAGAATCGCATGCTCATGATTATTACCGCTAAAGGTCCGTGCCTTTACAAATTGCTATTATTTTCTTCCTGTGGAATACGAGTCTGAAAGTTTCTAGATCCTGGAAGTGAGCAAATAGCTTTGAAGGTCTGGTAATAAACGGTCATGTTTTTTTAGAAGTACTTTGCTTGTACATGTAGTTTATTCATTTTGTTTGCTTAATCTTGCAGGCTTTTAAAAAAAATTATGCTTTTACAACGTAATGCATTATTTTCCATTGATTTTTCGTGGCTGAAGTTACTTTTAAATCGTCACTGTCAGCCCACGCTTTGCTATCACTGTAATTGTATAAGTTGCAATTTTGCACATTCTGGGCACTACTTGTTCCCTCAGGAAACCCCCTCATGTGGTGACAGATGGCACGACCTGCTGACAGTGAGAAAGTTCCATGTATTCTGCAGATCTGGGTCTTATGCTACCACACAGGCCACATTTGTTAAACCTGTTTGTCATTTTTGCCACATTATTTTAATTCTAATCCAGTTGTATCCAATTTGCACAAGGTACAAAGCTAAAAAAAATTTTTTTTCCCCAATCATACTTGCAGCATTATCTTATAACTGCACATTTTGTAAGTCATATCTGATTGTGAATTTGAACAAAGTATGTGTATGTTACATCTTACTGTGAATTTGAACAAGGTACGTGCATGTTACATTCCACAAAACTAGAGTTGTGATCAAACTCTTAGTCCTAGAGTCACATTCTTACCTTTTAACTCCCCCCCCCCCCCCCCCCCAGGTCTGCCCTGGGGGACTTGGGTAGGGTTAACTACTTTTTGTTCCCAGGGTCACCCTGGTCAGCCCCACCTGTATTTTCCTTTTTTAAACTCTCCCTACTGTCTGCGCTGCTTGTAGCTCTTGATATTGGATGTGTGTGTTGCTAAATGGTCAAGTTAGGATTATTTAGCGTATTAGAAAAAGCTGGCGACATGCATTCAATATTCTGTTTGGTGTTTTTTTTTTTTTCTTTTCACAAGCAGTGCAGGCACGGCCTGAGAAAGTCTTGTTGCTGTCGGGACTTTAAGCAATGTACCACCATCTTACCTTTTAACTCATTGGAGACGTGCCACCTACGGATACGCGGCAATTCGCTGCGTATCCGCAGGCGTCACATCTCCAGTGAGTTAACATCCAGCATCAGCCTCCGAGAATAGATCGACCATGACAGCCCAAGAGTAGTGCCTGATTAACTTGGTGCCTGCAGGCGTCAAGCCAGTCAGGTACTATACCCTTGGGCTATCATTGTTTGATCAATGTCAGACAATTCACTATCTGTCAATTCACTAGCTATCATTGTCTGCGTGGACATTGTCCAACAATTCGCAGTGTATGCTTGCATGTATAAGATCCAGATTTGCTGTGTTTACTTGACTTTTTACTTTTTCCCCATAGAGGGTCTGCCATTACAGTGCAAATTCCTTTCTTTTTCATTTTAATTGAGCAGATTGATATGCATGCATGGTGAAAGTTTTTACTGGAGAGAAAGTGCACGTTGGCTAGGGCTGGAAATTGCATAAAAGAACAGCTCAATTTCATTTGTTGGCGGTTTGTGTGTGTGTGTGCGTGTGCGTGTGCGTGCGTGTGTGTGTGTGTGCGTGCGTGCGTGCGTGCGTGCGTGCGCGCGCGTGCGTTCCCACAGAGTCAACATAAATATGTATGTTTTTGACTTAAAACAATAGACTAGCCAAGTATCACCCCCGCCACAAGCATTACAAACTAACATCGAGCATACACGTGACTTTAAGGGAGGGAGGAGGTATGCGTTATTGGCGTTTTTAGGATTCTGGTGATTTGCGATTGTAATTTTTTTCATCCCCGTGATAGGTGGGAAAAGTATTTGTCGTGAAACGTGAAACCCAAAAGAAAATATTCGTGGTTGGTGAAAAGGTACTCATGGTTATTTAGTGAAACGTGAAAAATGTTTGAGTTTCGGCCAGTAAAAAGATATTCTAAAAGTGGTACCTCCTCTCTCCGCCGTCTCTTTCCGCCGTGAGGCGTGAAAGCTTTTATTTTGTATTCGTGATTTGTAAATCGCAAAATAATTCGCTTGTAATTTAAACGGACACGTGCGTGTGTGCTGGTCTGTGATTTGGGACCTTACGGCCCCAGGCCGTAAGGTCCAAAATTACAGACCAGCACGTAGTGTTTACCAATTACAAAGGACTGTAGGGGGGGGGGGGGGGGGAAGGGGGAAGCAAGAACAACGTAGACAGGACTTTTTACTCATACATGTACATCTCGGCAAGACTAACGGTAAAATTGATATTTATTTTGGATAACAAAAAAAATCTGCATTAAAAAGGAAAAATGTTTGGGCAGAAATAAATATTTGTAGAGGAAATTTCTTTGTGGAAAAAAATGATTCATTAGATTTTGATTATTATGTTGATGTCATCGAGGCCGGACGACTATCACTTCCCCTCTCCCCATCTACCCCCCCCCCCCCCCCACCCCCACCCCCAGTGAAAAATACTGTATCTTCTATGCTACTGAGTTCAAGTACTAGCTTACAAAACTCGAACCACGATTAAGTAGGACAACTCCATCACACTTTTCTTTGACTTTTACTCGCTTGGCAGTGAACATTTTGGTCTAGATTTCAAAAATAGGTAGACGGGTTTGTGTGCAGAACTTCAAACTGAAAAGTAGTGCCCTCAATGGGGCCGCGGCGCAGGCCAACTGACCGGAGACAATTATTTCTATGCCTATCAATCTAAAGCAGTTTATATGCACATGTATGGGATGATCGTTGCGTAATTGGTTACCTTTTGACACAGGTGGTAGTACATGTATGTAGCGCCATTGGTGCTGTTTACTGCTACCCGTGTTAACCCCTTCCCTGCCACTGTACGCACATTCAGGGTTTTGTTTCTCAGTGAAATCTTTGTTCATTGAACGACCGAAAGCCAGCACCGTCCAAGAACTGTTCAACATGGTTACAAATTGGTATCAGCAAGAGGCATAGATCCTCATGAGCTCCCGCATTCGCGGGGGCTCATGAGGATCTATGCCTCTTGCAGTTGGATGGTGTTCACCATTTCTCGGCAGTGATAGGGTTAAGAGGTGACCAATTGCGCATCGACTCCAGTCCCATGCCTGTGAGCTCATTTTAGAATGTCAGTATTGGCTGACTATTGTCACGGTTTGGTTCTGCTTTTGAGCGTGAATCGTCCTTTGCCTGACCACAGCAGCACATTGCGTGAAGATCCTGCTTGAAGCGCGACGACCGGAAGTAATACACGTAGAAGTGGACCGCACTGTTGACGGGCGCTATGAAATGCGTGCACACGATGTGGGATGCGAAGAAGAAGTTGGAGTAGCGGCCGTAGGCAGAGAAGTCAGGCACGACGTAGCGCACGATGCCAAGCGACATGAGCGGAGCCGAGCACGCCATAAAGACACAGGAGAGGACCACCAGCATCTTGGTCAGCGCCGCCTGCTGTTGCTGGCCCTGGTTGTCCGCTTTTCCCGAACTGGTGACGGCTCGCCAGGCCATGGCCGTCCTGAGTTTGATGACGGTGACAGCTGTAGCCACGCCCACAACAACAAACGTGACGATGGGCAGGAGGAAGGACAGAATCATGTCGTGAAGAACGTCGTAAAAGAGGTGATGCGTAACGAAATAGTCGGTGACGAGGATGGTGTAATAGGTGCGCCCGCTCGCCGCGTCATACACGGAGGCGACATGGTTCCGGAAGTACATAATGGAGTAGCCCAGAAAGAGGGTGAAGGTGATGGCTGCCAGCAGCAACGCCATGGTCCGTGCCCGCATGATGGAGCTGGCCCGCAGCGGATAGACCACGCAAACGCACCGCTCCACCGCCACCACCACGGAGATACAGCTGGACACCGCCTTGGCCGCAAACATGACGAAGCCGAAGTTGACCAGGATGTTGGCGTAATACTTCTGGCCCAGCTGCTCGTCCGGCAGCCCGATGAAAGAGTTGAGGCACACGATAAAGGAGGACGCGAGGAAGATGGTGTCGATCAGTCCCAGCACGAAGAGACAGAGGTTCATGCGGTCCTTTAGGCCTTGCCTATACAACACAATCCACAAAGAAACACTGAAAGCCAAGTAATAAAATAAGACACATTCAAAGTTTCGAAAAAGGAAAGAAATACGATTCGAAAATGCAAGGGCCAACAGTTGTCATGCTTAGATCTGGACCAAAAGGCTTCACTGCAAGCATATGTAGTTGAAGGAATTAACCCTTTTAACCCGATGTCCGCATTTCTACATTTTGGAGGTGTCACTTAAAGACAATGTGCCAGCTGTAGGATATGGGTTGAGCGTGCTCATGAGGATCTATGTCTCGTGCTGAGACTAATGGCCCTTGGGCGGCTTGGCCATTGAATGACTAAACCAAATATGTCAGAAATAAAATGTGCGTCCATTGGCAGGGAAGGGATAAACTGTTTTGTTCTTGTGTTTTTCCGAAGCCTGCTTCTTAAACTGCTTTGTCCTCATTTTAAGTTCCCTGGCGATTAACAAAGAAATTATAACAGCACGCTTGGGGAAAAACAAGATGAGGATTTCATCCCAAAGGCTACCCTATTGTTTGGAGCACACATGCGTTTATCTTTTAGGATCATTCAGAGTTGTTCATATTATTAGGCTTATTATGCTGATCTATTTCCATCCTCTCTAAGCCAACGTCTGATCAACACACACGTCGGCGCACACAAATAAGACGGACGCACGGCGCTTCCCGTACGCTCCGTGGGCTCGTGTATCAGGGTGAGTTTTTCTCTCTATTCTGGGGCATGTGTTTCTGTCTACCCGAGGTCCATTCACCTGTATTTGCCTTTTTCAAACTCTCCCTTCTGTCTGCACTGCCTGTAGCTCTTGATATTGGATGTGTGTTGCTAAATGGTCTTAGCTTTATTTAGGCCCCATGTGTTAGGTTTATTTAATGTATTTGACCGGCTGGCGACATACATTCAATGTTCTGTTTAGTTGGGTTTTTTTTCACAAGCAGTGCAGGCACGTCCTGAGAAAGCCTTGTTGCTGTCGGGACGTTAAGCAATGTACAATCAATCAATCGTGTAGCGACAGGAATCTATCTCCTTCTACTCTAACCCACCCTCTGATCCACACACACTGGCACACAGAAATAAAAACGGCGACACGGCGATTCCTGACATTCGTAAGCTCCGTCGTCTGGCGTAGCATAAAATAGTAATATATATATATATATATATATTCTGAAGAAGAATAATAGCACGAGCAGCGAAATGACGTCACTTCAAGCTTCACGTCATGGCATCATTAGTCCCGAGGCCGTGTTCATAGTGACGACTCGATGTTTTACGTCACTCATCGCAGTACTAGCTTTTGACGTATTAGAGGATCAAGCTTTGCAAATTACTTGCTGATTTTCACACCTAGGGCTTACAGGTCACAATTTGACCTAATCCTACCTCAGAGCCGGGACAAACAGCAGGCTTATGCAAACACTGTTTATGAAAAATCATGCAGGTATTAATGAGAAGTTAGTTGTATTTTTGTAAAAGAAAAAATAAAGTTATGTTAGCTGTTTTACAAATGACTCCGAAAAAGTGGTGCAGAAAATTGTCTGATTTTCACACCTAGTGCATACAGGTCACAATTGACCAAATCGTACCCGACAGCCCAGACAAGCTGTAGGCTTATGTAAATACCGTATATGAAAAAATCATGCGATTATTACTTTTTGTAATTTTTTTTTTTTCGTAAAAAAGATTCAATTCACGTCACTCATCCGAAAGGCACGCCCTTCCTGAGCTGACTGTTTCAAGTTGTTCAACACAGCCTCTTCCAGGGCTGACTGTTTGATGGGAGTAAATAGTGGCTCCAAAACTAAGGTAATCTGTAAACAAAAATGCTACAGAGCTCACTCAGGTAGATCACGATATAAATAATGGGGATTACTCCATTTTTGGATAGAGGAAGTTTAGTCTTGAACTGATATAATATATATATTTGGGAAATGTATTATGTGTTCTTTGTTGACTTAATTCAAGTTGGGAAGGAGAGTTTTGGCTGCTATGGCGTTGCCATATGTATACAACAATGGCGGCATCGCCGATGAAGAGAAACTTAAATGGAAAAAGTCCGAGTCAAAACTGAGCTACGAGCGCGTAAAGCTAAGAATAGCACTGTACAACTCCTGCACTCGGTTTGCGTGTACACTAGGTCAGTAAAAGGACAGCGGACTCCCAGCCGGCATTACGGTCTCAAGTGCGAGCACTTCCGCCATAGCCGGGATTAGGCGCTCAATTACCACGAAACACTGGGGCCCATATGATTTGCAAAAATGAATTAATTATTATTGCCGGAAAAAGAGTTGGAGAGGTACAACACTGGATTACGAACTCATTCAGTATCTCCCTTTAATCCCCCTCCCCCACCCCCTTATCCGCACGGTAATGGCACACACAAACACAAACAGCGGAATGGCACACACAAACACAGGCAGCAGACACACGGCGCTTTCTACCGGTTATGTTCTGTGGGCTGGCCGCCGTAGCCACAGCCATTTTGAAGAATAAAGTGGAATGGCCCACACAGCCTCTTCTGTATGAGCTTGCATGCATATTCTACCTTTCCACAATACGTTCGCAAATATTATACAAAAATAAATGAAGGAGAACATCGCGCCAGCTCATACACATGTAAAACACTGACGTGCTGGTGATTTGCGTCAATTAGGAACATTGTATAAAACACCGACGCGTTTGGTGCTTTTCGTCACCGTCACTGTTTCAGTGATTCTTCTGATGAAATCAAGGAGTCTTACTTTTATTTTCAAAAAGGTTGAAGAGGTACAAAGCTGGCTAACGAACTTAGCCACATCCAAAATTTCAAGTGCATAATTATAATCAAAATTGCGGACTTTAACCTGGGTCAACCGACTTTCTATAAACGGTCTTTTATGTACTCTTCATCGAGACATCCAATTACAATATGCTCGGAGGCTCTCTTAGCCACCCACTTAATAAGGTATTCAAGTTTGCCAAGTTTCAAGTTCAGTTTGTGCGTACAGTAATATCGGAGATTCTCGTTTTTACATACATACGCACACACACACACACACACACACACACACACACACACACACACACACACACACACATACATACGCACATACGGCGCTTCGCGCCAAAACGACGTTCAACAGCAAGGTTAGAGTGGCTAGACGTGACGTCATTTTTTCTTGTTACTTCTTTGCCAGACCATGAGCCCCGCGCGCCTGTTATGTCCTTTCTACGGAACGCGCTCCGATCAGCCCCATCCTAAAGTCTATCGTATTTTTAATACGGTAGACAAAAACGCTCGATATTATTCTTTTCGGGGCAATATCATACAATTTCCGTCCTCAAACGCAGGCTCTAGTTGCTGGTCACACACACACACACACACACACACACACACACACACACACACACACACACACACACACACACACACACACACACACCACACCACACACACACACACACACACACACACACACACGCGGCGGTTTCAGTTTGCGCCAAATAGACGTTCTCTAGCAAGGTTTGTCTAGCTAGACGTGACGTAATTTTTATCTTGTTACTTCTTTGCCAGAATTTCTGCCCCGCACGCCAAAAAATCACGTGAATGCTCCGGAATGCGCTCCGACCTGCCCCATTTCAAAGTCTACCGTATTTTTAATACGGTAGACAAAAAGGAGAAACGACTTTCAGGACTCCAAGAACAGTTTCTTTTTCCGAAGTGTCAGTGTTTCCGGTTATTTCCTTGCCTGTAGAACACTAGGCAGCTGATGAGGTTGGTGGGCGCCCCGATCACCAGAAGAATGGGGCTCAACACGCAGTTAGTGATGATGGCCGTGACCTTGTACTGCTGCAAGGTCATCAGGTTGTGCGGATTGTCCCAGGGCAGGAAGGCCGCTTCGCCGGATGGAGTCGTGATGTTAGACGCTAGCTTTGCCTGTATGATGTCATCGGTAGTCGTATCTTTGTGGATGTCCCAGAAGCTGGAAAGAGTCGCGTCACCGCTGCCGTTCATGATCGCGTCAAGCATAGTCATTCTCAAATTCCAAAGACACAAAGCGGATGGTCAGTGTTAAAGGCCCACTACCGCCGTGTCTGCTCAAATATACACTTTTGTAAGAGATGGTTACGAAACACGTACACACAGGTCTAGGCCGGTCTGGTTCATTTACACACAGGACAATCCAGTTCAGCACACGTCGTCTTAATATACAGTAATTTGACAATGACTCCACTCCGTTCCGCTATAAATACAACGGTATCAGAACGAGAAACAGCTAAAAATAGGTTGATACGATAACGGCTGCGCAGAATACGTAAGTGCGATCACGCGTTTGTGTTTGCTGCATGTCCAAACTGTCGTTAAAGTTAATTAGTCGACAAGGCACAATGAACACCAATGGTGCTGAAACGTGTCTTCAAATTTACGCGCGATGGTACTTTAAGCTTTACAAATGCAACCAGCAACCGTGAGCAGTACACATTTTTTTCTTTCTGCTGTGGCGCATTGGATGTTTCGACTGATGGTAATTATAACCGGCATTGAGCGACTGGCAGCAAAGTGCGACTGTGGGGGAGGAAGGTTGGGTTGTGGGGGATTGGGTGGGTATTATCAGTAGCCATTATCTTTATTTGTCTAGTGTTTGTTTTTTCTGCCTTTAATCGGCCATGAACATGTTCTCTTAACCCATTCAGCCCTGATACACTACGTAAGGAGACAGATCGACCATGATAGTTTAAGGGTGGTGCCAGAACAGCTCGGCGCATACAGGCGCCGAGCTGTTCTGGCTCCACCCTTGAACTATCATTGTCTATATTTCTTCTGAACTTGTTTGTTGTCTTCTGACTACAACTTCCCAATTTAGCAATTACTCCAGCTTAGGATTCCATTCTTCGCACATACAGACACTGGTACTATTTACAGTACCGGTGGCTGCATGCGTAAGGCCGGTGGTTAATCTAAAATGGCCGTTTGTCGACAAACAATACGGCAGACCGTTAGGGAATTAAAAAGCTACAGTTCGCTGATTAAACAACGAGTGTGACCATGTGGTCGAAGTGGGCTGCTCTAAGTTTACATTTGCAGTAACAAATAATTTATTTTCTTTGAGAAAATGTCGCATTAACTCCCCCCCCCCCCCCCCAGAAATGTATGAGAGCAAGTATGAAACACGTTTTAATTATTTTTCCCGCCAGTGTGTGTGTGTGTGTGCGTGTGTGTGTATGTGCCACGGTGTGTGTGTGTGTGCGTGTGTGTGTGTGTATGTGCCACGGTGTGTGCGAGTGTGCGTGATTGTGTATGTGCCACGGTGTGTGTGTGTGTGTGTGTGTGTGTGTGTGTGTGTGTGTGTGTGTGTGTGTGTGTGTGTATGCAACGGTGTGTGTGTGTGTGTGCCACGGTGTGTGTGTGTGTGTGTGTGTGTGTGTGTGTGTGTGTGTGTGTGTGTGTGTGTGTGTGTGTCACGGTGTGCGTGTGTGCCCAACACTGTCCCTGTCTGGTTAGAAAGCTTTAATTTGATTTATGCATATTATAGACGATTATCCTGCCATAATCGCTGCACGTATTGCTAGAAAAAGAATGAGCAATTTACCTCACGTCGAAAAATGTTGCGTCTCTTTTTAATATGGATAATTGGCGTGTCAATTACTACCCGGCAGAAACCACAGCCAGCATCAAAACATATACATGAATATATTTTCAAGTGCATCAATACAAATCGATGTTACAAGCATTAACCGTGTGTGTCCCTTTCCGTCCATATCCGAATGACTTTTTGGAAACACCTCCTCAGCTGAACAGCAAGCTAATTTGGCACTCCCCTTGAGCTATCGCGTACAGGGCAAGTAGCACACTGGTTGCCTCCCTCGATCTGCTACGAAGTAGCAGATCGAGGGAGGTAACCAGTGCTGACAAGCTGACCCAGGTGATGGATTTGGCTTCTGTCCCGTAGCTCATTCATCGTCACTGAGTTAGTCACCCGCCGGGAAAGGTGGCCTCCCGCAATAGTCATGCAGCTGTAATTAAGCACTACCCCTCGGGTATCATGGTCAATCCATCGGTTTGCGGTGGACAATAGAAGTGAAAGCTTGTGTTTTTGCACTTCACAGATCCGGCGGCCATATATGTACAAAACACTCCACGTAGCCATGCCACTCACAAAGCAAATAAAACGTGTCATTTATAATCGTAGGCATACACTTTATGTCGAGGTGACCTCAACCTGAGGAGGCAATACTTAACTCTTTCGAGAAGTGTCGCATCTGGATTCGCTGCCTAAGGCCGCGATTACGGATGCGACACGTCTCGAAAGTGTTAACCCAGGCGGCACTGCCAGCCGGGACGCGGATTGTCTGTGTCTTTGAAATCGTAAATTGGACACCAAGTCCTCAGCCGTCAAACGAACGTGAATACACAAACTGGTTTCAGCAAGAGGCATAGATCCTCATGAGCTCCCGCAACTGCGGGGGCTCATGATGATCCATGTCTCTTGCAGTTGGTTCGTGTTCACATTTCATTTTCGTCAGTGAAGGGGTTAACAATCACTGCTAGGAAAGAACCTCACGAGTCCACACGGACGGCGGTGCTCATCAGGGGTTACGAACTGAAAAGGTCGAAGTGACTGGCAGATAGGTGTTGCTGTGCAAGACAATTAATAGGTTAGTTTTAATTTTCGCTGTCGGGTGTAAAATAGATTTATTCGGTGCACATGAAACAAAAATGGCCCACAGAACAACATACAGATTATCACTGACAGAGCTTACATTTATAAACATTTCAGGTTAGTAATAATTTTATTCTAACGATAATGACACACTAGTCTTACGAAATTCGAAAGGGACAATTTCGACAGCCTAGTAGAAACACGCACGCACGCACGTACGCACACACGCACTGCATACACGTGCCAAAATTATGAACACAGATACATGTCACATCGTGTGTATATATATATATATATATATATATATATATATATATATATATATATATATATATATATATATATATATATATATATATATATATATATATATATATATATATATATATATATATTAAACTGTCTGATTTAAGTCATTCTCATAACATCGGTCTGATAAAATCTGATTAAGAGCAAGTACATGAAAGTGCGGCACTGGAATTCGTAACGACTGATAAGAAAAATAAAGCCGTGCTATTTCCGTTTCTGTCTAGATTGTGTTGCTATGTGAATTTGTACCTTACGACAAAAGGCCGTAAGGTCCAACATCACAGACCAGCACACACTGTATCACAAAGTCATAAACTGGAGCAGGGTTTTATGTCAGGCGAACAACGCACAAGGCAATATTGCCTGCGGTTTATTGCCCGCAAAATGTGCAAAAGCAACAAACAGCTCAGTAGGACTTGTACGCGTTTACCCACAAAATGCCACAGGCTGAACTGATCCTATAGCGACATAGATTTAACACTTGTCATTCTGATACACCCATTGCTTGAAATAAATTTGATTATAACAGTTCACGGGTGGTGCCAGAATAGCTTGGCGACTGAGGCGCCAAGCTATTCTGGCACCACCCTTGAACTAAACGGTTGATCTGTCTCCAGATCTGTGATGTAGCCCTCATAAGACAATAAGCTGCTTTTTTAAAAAATTTTAAATCGGCCTCAAGATGTAACAGATTTAAATGTCTCGAGTCCCAGCGGTTTTTGTCGCTGAAATACCGCAACCGACATCTAAAGGTTTACTGAACACTTTAACGACGTGCAGCTGCATCTCCGCCAGGAGCAAGTTTCAAGGACTTTTACTGTAGTGTACAGGTCCGCGATTCTGGGTCTTACGGCTGAGGAATTGTAAGATCCAGAGTGTCAGACCAGCCAAATGCATGCGTGATTCCGTCTGTGCAGGCCGGATCATTGCATGGGGACCTGTTCATGGCCAAAGCGTAAAACAAAACGCGTGCTAGTTCCATCTCCAGACGAAAGGTTCAACCTCCTTAACGCACTTAACCCTAGGGCCCCTTTCCCAAATTTTAGCTATGTCACCAAACAACTATGTACCAGTTCCAGGAGATGGGTCGACCATGACAATTTAAGGGTAGTGACAGATTTATCTTGGCGCCCCGATGGCGCCAAGCTAATCTGGCCCTACCCTTGAACTGTCATGGTCGATCCACCTCCTGACGTAGTGCGTCGCGACTACATGGGTTAATGAAGTGTTTACTAGTCTGTAATTTTGCATCTCGCGGCTACGAGCTGTCAAGTAAATAAATTACAGTAGCTTAACCCATTACATCCTGAGGCTGATTTTGTAAAATGTGCTTATTGTCCAATAAAGGCTACATTACAGATTAGGAGATAGATGAAATGTTTTAGTTCAAGGGTGTTGCCAGAACAGCTTGGCGCCTGAGGCGCCAAAGTATTCTGACAACACCCTTGAATTATCAGTCAAATTTATTTCAAGCAACTGGTGCATCAGGATGAAATGGGTTAATATATATTTCCGTCTGAGACAGTTTACGTCAGTTGAATAACCACTCCGTCACCAGGCGCGAGCTCCAAGTTCGTCAGCTCCACATCCTGATTTTTCAGTCTGTCACTCAGACTGCACGTGCACTGCACCACCAGCCCACGCGTGCTCCCCACGGGGGTCCCCGAGTAGTCGTCTGTAGAACTCTCCTGACCGAAGTTCATGGCCACCAGGTACCTGACGTCACACGGTTGTGATGTCTGCCTGACGTAAGAAAAGACGTTTTCAGTGGTCACGGCGAAGAGGAGTTCTCCAGTCTGGAAGGCCGAATCTTCCCTCAGTAGTGCCAGTGCCGCGTACAGCTGAAGTGTCGTCTGCTGTAGGCTTTCTTTGTATGCCTGAAAGCATATGAGACATCAGATGAAATACTGAGTGATTTACATGTTTATGAGGCGCATAAAAATAGTTCAGTACCAATATTCAACCATTTTGTAAGAACTTTAAAGGCCCACTACCGCCGTAACTGTTCAAATATACTATTATGTTACAGATGGTTACTAAACACAACATACATGTCTAGTTATGGTTCATTTAGACACAGGAGAATCCAGTTCAGCACAGGTCGTCTTAATAGTAATTAACATGACAATGACTCCACTCCATTCTAGAAATACAACGCTATCGGTACCAGAAACAGCTAAAAATAGATTGACACGCTAACGGCTGTGCAGAATAAATAAGTGCGATTATGCGTGTCCTTTTGCTGCATGTCCAAACTGCTGTTAAACTTCATTAGGTGTTTCGACAAGACATAACAAACACAAATTGTGCTGAAATGTGTCTTCATATTTATACGTAATGGTACTTTAAGTCACATATTCACAAAGCACAGACTGTTCACCAGTTGTGGAAGATAGATTGCTTAAGAGTAACGCCAGAGGCCAACCTAATCTACCACTATTTTTAAACTATCAAGACCAGCTAGCCCATCTCCCACTGTGGTGAATGTTCTAAAAAGAAACTTCGCCGACCTTGACATTGCGTGTGGTGTAGTCCGGATGTACGGGTAACCATGGTGATGGCGAGCTGGAGAAACCCGCGTTCTTGGTGGCATCCCACTGCATCGGGGCGCGGCATGGATCTCGCGAGAACTCTGTGTACCTCTCCTAGCAACAAGAGTAACAAAACTAATGATTATTAACCCGTTCAGCGACAGCTGACGTAGACTGTTTCTGCAATCTTCGTTAATTCAAGACCCCAAAATATATATTTGTCCCAGGAGCATAAATGCACAATGGTGTCAGCAAGAGGCATAGATCCTTATGGACCCCCCACAACTGCGAGGGCTCACGAGGATTTATACCTCTTTCAGTTGGGTGGTGTTCAAATTTTCTCGGCACTGAGCGGGTTAAAGCACTTCAAGTGAATTCACAGCATTAGCTATTTAATGACCTATTCGGTAATATCAAAGTGACATATATACGTTTAAAGATAAAGTACAAAGAAGTGGTTCCGTTCATCGGCACGTTTGTTCATTCTGCGACCAAACTTTGATGTCACAGTGACGAACATCATACAGGCAATCTTTAGTCACAGCAAAAATACCATCTGCTATAGCTACTATGGTAAACTTAGTAAACTTGAAGGTAAACGTAACATACGGATTCGGAGTAACATGCAAGATCGACCCCGAAGCCATATGCACCCGGGTCGCCAGATCGACCCAGGGTCATCATGAGGTGACATTTTGTGCGAAGGGAGAAAAACGTCAAACTGACTCTCACGCCAGATCGACCTGGGGTCGATTCTGACGTGTGAGTCATTTTGGCGTGTTTCACCGGAGTCCTTAGTTACCCCACGGATCATGTGTCATATAATATGGACTGACAAACAACCAATGGAGTAAAAACAAATAACGCTAGGGTTCACTCGGATTACAAGAAAAAGTTCTGAATAGGACCCTATTTTGTCTACCGTATTTAAAAAAAATACCTCGCGCTGGGACCATATGGCGTTGAGGCGCGTCCCCTGGGTGGTGGATAGGGGGTCCCTCGCGAGAGGGGTGCACCGAATGAAATAAGGTGCCGTGAACCAACTAAGGGAAGGTGACCCCGACAGAAAACCCCTGGTCCTCCTAGTAAGGGGGTTGGGCGTGGGGGTAGCTTCCCCACCCTGCAAATAAGGAAATAGCTACAAAAACGCCGACGAAAAGACAAACAGCAATTTCTTTCCTGGAGGAGGAAGGTTCTTCTACCAGAAGATTTATGACGTCCTGTGGTGAAAGCCGGAAGTCTTCGGAAGCCACAGGACCGAGCCGCCTCTCTCTATCCAGGGACACAAGCATGGGCACATGGAATGTCAAGACCATGTACCAGAGCGGCAAGGCCGCCAAGATAGCAGCGGAAATGCAAAAGTACAACCTTTCCCTGCTAGGTATCAGTGAAGCCAGATGGATGCAGTCTGGCCAAAAAAGGCTGTTAAGTGAGGAGATGATTCTGTATTCAGGTCATGAAGAGGAGAATGCCCCCCATACAGAAGGAGTAGCATTCATGCTGTCACCAGTGGCACAGAAAGCGCTGATGGGCTGGGAACCTCTTGGGCCAAGAATTATCACAGCAGCCTTTAGAACCAAGAAAAAGATCAAGCTGAACGTCATCCAGTGTTATGCGCCCACTAATGACAGTGACGAGGAAGAGAAACAAGAGTTCTACGATCGACTCCAGAGTGCTGTGGTCAAATGTGCGGAGCGAGACATCACCATCGTCATGGGCGATTTTAACGCCAAAATAGGGGAGGACAACACCGGATACGAAGAGGTGATGGGGAGACAGGGACTAGGGGAGATGAGTGAGAACGGGGAGAGGTTTGTAGACTTTTGTGCTCTAAACAGACTTGTCATTGGAGGCAGCATCTTGCCACACAGAAGAATACACAAAGCAACTTCGGTCTCACCTGACCATACTACAGAGAACCAAATAGACCATATCTGCATTAGCAAGAAATTTAGATCCCTTCAAGATGTTCGAGTGAGGAGGGGAGCAGATGTCGCCTCAGACCACCATCTGCTTACCTTAAGAATAAAGCTCAAGTTAAAGAAAAGCCGCACAGAGACAACAAGAAGAAAGCGCTATAATGTAGGCCTTCTGAGAGAGACTGGAGTGAGAGAAGAGTTCAAACTGGTGCTGTCCAACCGGTTTCAAGCGCTACAGGACTGGATCATCACCCGCACCTCCGATCAACTCTTTCTCGACACCTCTTCTGTGCTTCCCTCCGACCACCTCGCTATTCTCGTCGCCCTTAACCTACCTCCCCCGAAAAAACCCAAGCTCTTTGTCTCTCGTCGCAAACTAAAATCTGTCAACCGAGAGAACTTCTTCGACGAAGCTGTCGACCTCCTCTTGGACCCCGCCTCCTCTCCCGATCTTGCATTCCATTTCGATTCCTCCCTTCGAAAGCTTCTAGACACCCATGCACCTGTCACCACCTGTTCCATACCCAACCGACTCCCCTCCCCCTGGCTCACTGACGACATAGCTAAGGCCAAGCGCGAGCGCCGACAAGCGGAACGCCGCTGGCGCTCATCTAACCTCACCGTTCACAGAGAAATCTTCCAAACCACCAGATCCAAAGTCTGCAGAATGATCTCCGACTCCAAACGCAAACACCTTCAAAACAAAATCCTGAAATCCACTTCTTCCAAAACCCTCTACGCTACCATGAACACACTCCTAGGCACTTCTAAAGACTCTCCTCTTCCCAACACACACAGCAAAGAAGAACTTCCGTCCGCTTTTTCCTCCTATTTTTCCGACAAAATCCAAACTCTGCGCAACACACTCGACACTCTGCCTTCTCCGCCTTGCCTTCCTGATCCCCCCTTTTCCGGCACTCCCCTCTCGTCCTTCCGCCCCGTCTCTCAGGATGAAGTCCTCAAGACCATAAAGTCCATGCCTTGTCAAAACCTGCGAACTAGACCCCCTCCCAGCTTCCCTCTACTTTTGCCCTTCATTACCGACATCATCAACACATCTCTAGAGAATGGCTCCGTCCCCGATATCTTCAAGTCCGCCATCGTCCGTCCTCTCCTCAAAAAACACAACCTCGACCCAAACGAACTCAAGAACTACCGCCCAGTCTCCAATCTCTCTTTCCTGTCCAAGCTTCTTGAGAAGGTTGTCCTCAACCAACTCAACCTCCACCTCGCCGACAACAACCTCTTCAGTCCCTTCCAGTCTGCCTATCGCAAACATCACAGCACTGAAACAGCCCTTCTACATATCCTTAACGACCTGCTTCTCTCCACTGACTCGGGCAACATCTCCCTTCTTACGCTACTTGATCTCTCTGCCGCCTTCGACACTATAGACCACTCTATCCTCCTCCACCGCCTTCACCACTCCTTTGGCATCACTGACTCTGCTCACTCCTGGTTTTTCTCCCACCTCTCTCGGGGACGAACCCAGTGACCCGTGATATGTCGGCCAAGCCGCGTCTCCCACCTCAATTGCACGGGATGTGTCACCGATGCGCGCGTGTGTTGTAGAGCAGCCAGTAGATAGTGTGTTGCATACACTTACCTTTCTGTCATGGAATGTTGATGGACTGTGCAGCAAGCTATCTGACCCAGACTTTCTACAATATGTAAGTAATTATGACATTGTGTGTTTGTTTGAAACATTTTTAGACAATGCTTTCGTCCCGCCTGACTGCTGGTCTGATTTCACGTGTTTTTCCTTACCTGCAGTCAAACTGTCACGTCAAGGAAGAAGCTCGGGATGTGTTGTTGTGTTAGTAAAAAATGTGTATGCCAAGTTTGTTTTCCAAGTGAACATGACATGCGCTCAAAGTGTCTTTCTCAAACTTGACATATCATTGTTTGGTACTGAATGCGATGTGCTTTTGGTCGCGTGCTATGTTCCGCCCAAGGATTCACCATTTTATAGACAATTACCGTACGACTGCTTGTTAGAAGAATTAGAACAGTGTGTCTTGCTAGTGCCCTCGAGCAATTTGGAGACATTCATTTCCTAATGTGTGGTGATTTTAATGGTAGAACTGGGGATTTGCAGCCTAATCCATATTTGTTTCAGCTTGATCCTGATGAAACGCTACTAACTAATACCGCTCTATTTGAACCTTCACGATTTACTGAAGATATGACTGTAAATACATTTGGAAGAAAACTATTAGATTTGTGTGCATGTTTTGAACTGATGATTTTGAATGGGTTCTGTAGCCCTGATCTGTCAAAGCACCTGACATTTATCTCTCCCACTGGTTGTAGTATTAATGATTATTTTGTTGCATCTCCTGACTTTATTTGTTTGTGTGACAAACTTGAAGTTGGCGAGAGGATAGAGTCTGTGCGCATGCCGCTGGTCCTTACAGAGTCTTGTGTACGTGTATCACCCCACAACGTTGTTTCTGATGACGATACGCAGTGTTTTTCATTTGATAAGATTATCTGGGAACCTGCTAAGGCCCAAACGCTCAGCGACAGTTTAACTACTCCTGCATTCCAGGATGCTCTAGTAGCTGCTACTGCTGAGATCGATGATGATATTAATAGTGCATTAGACATTTTCACATGTGCTATCAAAGACGCTGCTAGTTGCATGACAAAACAATTTCATTCATCCACAGGCAACACACATAAAACAAACACCGCTAGTCAGTCACCCTTGGTTTGACCAGGAATGCAGAAATGCAAAAATGCGAACGCGTAAAGCCTTACGTACATACACAAAAAATAAAACCATGGAAAATAAAGCAACGTTTGTTAATGAGAGAAAACAATACAAGAGATTACTTAGAGCTAAAGAAGTTAATTTCAAGAGGGAAACTGTTGACAAAATTCTTGAGTATAGACATAACTCTCAGGCATTTTGGAAGGAAATAAAGAAATGGAAAAGAAAACGTCGTTTAAGAAACAATATAACAAAGAAGCAGTGATTTGATCATTTCTCTAGCATTCTAAATGAAAACATAACACAGCAAGAGAATAATGATGATGTATTTATTTTCAGAAGACTCTGAGTCTGATGAAGCCTTATTTCATGACCTAGATACCAACATAGAAGAAGAAGTTATTGCTGCTTTAAAACATGCCAAAGCAGGAAAAGCCCCCGGGCCTGATGGAATTATAAATGAAGTTCTTAAAGTCTCCAACCCAGCTATCATCTCCTTTCTCACTAAGTATTTTAATGCTTTATTCAACAAAGGGTTGTTCCCCAGCGAATGGTCTAAAGCTGTTATTTTCCCACTCCACAAGAAAGGAGATGTAAATAATCCAGATAATTATCGTGGTATTGCTCTGATTAGCTGTGTTAGTAAACTGTATACCTACATTTTGAACAGAAGGTTAACAGACTGGGCTGAGGAACATAATATTCTGTCTGAAACACAAGCCGGGTTTAGGAAATCCTATTCTACTGTGGACCATATATTTACACTTTATGCTATTGTTCAAAAACAACTTCTACAAAATAAGAAAGTTTATGTGGCTTTTGTTGACTTCCGCAAAGCCTTCGATACTGTTAAAAGAGGTGTGCTTTGGAATATTCTACTGAAGGTTGGAGTGCGCGGCAAAATGCTTTCAGCTATGAAGGCAATGTATGACTCAGTGAAATTTTGTGTTAGAGACAGCCTGAATTGTACAGCGTTTTTTGAGTGTTTCCAAGGTTTAAAACAAGGATGTTTAGCGTCGCCGACATTGTTCTCCTTTTTGATTAACGAGCTTGCTGTGTACATTATTGAAAATGGTAAACATGGTTTCCAACTAAAAGCCGATGCAGCAGAACTGTTTTTGTTGATGTTTGCAGATGACATTGCTTTGTTTTCATCAACCCCCAATGGCCTTCAGACTCAGCTGAACAATTTATACAAAGAAGCATCTATACTTGGTTTGTCTGTTAACCTAGACAAGACAAAAATAATTGTGTTTCGAAATGGTGGGTATTTGTCAAAATATGAAAAATGGATTTACGGGGAAACGAGGGTAGAAGTTGTCAATATGTATAAGTACCTTGGGTTAAACTTTACCACACGTTTGAGTTTAAACACATCCGTTGATGACTTAGTGACTAAGGCAAAAAAAATGTGTAATCGATATTTTCTGTATGTTGAAGAAAATTAACTGCGCTAGTCCTGATGTTTTTTTCAAGCTGTTTGATACGCAGGTTGTCCCAATTTTGTTGTATGCCTCTGAAATTTGGGGTATAAACGATTGTGCCGAAATTGAAAGAGTCCATACATTTGCATGTAAACGTTTTCTTAATGTCAACTTCCGCACACCGAACCTTATGGTTTATGGTGAACTTGGTCGATATCCCCTGTCAGAATTAACGTCAGTAAGATGTGTTTCCTACTGGCTTCGACTCTGCGCTTTACCTGTTACTAGATTTGCAAATATGGCTTATCATAATATGCTTAAGGATTTAGACGATAAAGGGAAAGAAATATGGGTGTCAAAGATAAAGAATTTGCTTTTTCGAAATGGGTTTGGTCATGTATGGATTTCACAAGGTGTTGGAAACAGGAATGCTTTTATAAACAAGTTTAAACAAAGGATGGTTGATTGTGCCAAACAAAACTGGTCATCAAAGCTTTCTGAGAGTGAACGTTTTACTGTGTATCGTAGTTTTAAACATACACTTGTCCAAGAAAATTATTTTGAACTGGTTAAGCCAACCTATGTCAAAAATCTATACATTAAATTTAGACTTGGCATAACCGAATTGCAAAGTAACAAACAAAGATATAGTACTCCCAATGCTGTAACGAAAATGTGTCCATTGTGTGCCAAGGCTGTGGAAGATGAAGTTCATTTTATGTTTTATTGTCCATTCTATGATGAACTGCGTGCCAAATACCTATGTAAGTTTGACCTTATGGAACTCAAAAAGAAAGAATTGTGTATCCTAGACACTACCAACCCGCAGTCTATTGCCGATTTAGCAAGATTCGTATTTCATGCTTTTAAACTCCGTAGCAGCACGCTTGTATGATTCCAAGTGCAAACTGTGGTTCTTACTCCGACCTGGTCTGTGTAGTACACGGCTGTGGCCTGGATTTGGATACCGCATTTTACATGTAGGTCAAAAGTGGCTATTATGTGCTGACGTAGATCGAATGGAAATGTGTGTGTGTGTGTGTGTGTGTGTGTGTGTGTGTGTGTGTGTGTGTGTGTGTGTGTGTGTGTGTGTGTGTGTTGATATAAACATCGCCTTATATACACCTGAATTATAAATTATGTAATGTCTCACTCCATTGTATGGACATTTTGTCTGAACAATAAACTGTCTGAGTCTGAGTGTGAGTCTCCTACCTCTCCGACAGACAGCAGTCCGTCACCATCAACGGCGTCTCCTCCAACCCAGTCAGGCTCTCCTGCGGCGTTCCACAGGGGTCCGTCCTGGGCCCGGTCCTTTTCACACTCTACACCTCCCCCCTGTCCAACATCATCCAGTCTCACCAAATACACCACCACCTCTACGCTGACGACTCACAACTACTAGACAAAGACAAACTCGACAACACTCAGACACTACTGACTCGCACGGCTGACTGCTATGAAGACGTGAAAAACTGGATGACAGCAAACAAGCTCAAACTGAACGACGACAAAACGGAAGCCATGCTGGTAGGCACTCGCCAGAAACTTTCCCAGCTCCGTCCCTCTCTCCACCTTCAACTCGACAGCACCCCCATCTCCCTCTCTGACTCGGTCAAGAACCTTGGCGTTATACTCGATTCCTCTCTTTGCATGACCAGCTTCGTCTCCGCCACGGCCCAGGCATGTTATTTCCACCTCCGCCGCATCAGTCAGATCAGAAAATACCTCACTACCGAAGCTGCCACCAAACTCGCTGTCTCTCTCATCTTATCTCGCACCGACTACTGCAACTCTCTCCTTTCTGGCCTTCCTCACTCCACCACTCTCACTCTCCAGCGCGTCCAGAACAATGCTGCCCGCCTCGTCCTCAGAAAGAAAAAATCCGACCACATCACTCCCCTGCTCAAGCTCCTTCACTGGCTCCCCATCCCCCAACGCATCCAATACAAGATTCTATCTCTCTGCTACAAATCTCTGAACAACTACGCTCCTGCCTATATCTCCAACTTACTTCACCCCTACACTCCTCCCCGCTCCCTCCGCTCCGCCTCCGACCCTCTCCGCCTCCTCATCCCCCGCACCAAACTCAGCACTTTCGGCCCCCGCTCCTTCTCAGTATACGGTCCGTCCACCTGGAACACTCTCCCACTCTCTCTCCGTCAGAAACACTCGCTCTCCTCCTTCCAGTCCGCCCTCAAAACTCACCTCTTTCAACAGTTCTAGCACTATATCACCACACTCCCCACCCCAAGCTGACCGTCGTAATGTATTTTCACTATTTGTGTTACGTGAGTCATTGTCTAAAGCGTGTGCATGCGCGTGCGAATTGTGAGTGCGCGCTTAGAGTTATAATTATTATAAGATAAGCGCATTATAAATACCGTAATTATTATTTGTAAATGAAGAGGAGGCGGTCACCACAGAGCAGCAGTGGAAGGCAGTTAGAGAGGCACTGAACTCAACCTGCAAAGACACTGTAGGGTTCAGGAAACACCATCACAAGGACTGGCTGTCGGCACAGACCTTGAAGAAGATAGAAGTGAGGAAGCAGAAGAAAGCAGTTGTCAACAACAGTCGCACAAGAGCAGCCAAAGCAAGGGCACAGGAGGAATACTCGGAAGCCAACCGCGAGGTGAAGAGGAGTATCAGGGCAGACAAGAGGGCCTACACAGACAGCCTGGCAGCAGAGGCAGAAAAGGCAGCAGGCAGCGGCAACATGAAACAGCTCTACGACATTACCAGAAGATTGTCGGGCAAGTATGGCCATACAGAAAGACCAGTAAAAGACAAAGAAGGCGAGCCTATTGCAGACAGAGCAGACCAACTCGACAGATGGGCCGAGTATTTTGAAGAGTTACTGAACAGACCCAGCCCACCGACCGCCCAGACATCCAGCCAGCAGAGACCGACCTACCCATCAGCTGTGACAGACCCAGCCGGGAAGAGATCAGAAGAGCAGTGGAATTTTTGAAGAACGGCAAAGCAGCAGGGCCAGATGGCATCCAAGAGGAGTCTCTGAAAGCAGACCTAGAGACAACAGTATAGATGCTGTACCCACTGTTTGGAAAGATCTGGGAAGAGGAGGTGATGCCGGCTGACTGGAAGGAGGGGTACCTAATCAAGCTTCCCAAGAAAGGCGACCTCAGCAAGTGTTCCAACTACAGAGGAATCGCCTTGCTGTCAGTACCAGGAAAGGTCTTTAACAGGATCATCCTGGAGAGAATGAAGAGCTCCGTTGACCCCCAGCTGAGAGACCAGCAAGCAGGATTCAGGAAAAACCGATCATGTACAGACCAGATCGCCACTCTCCGCTTCATCGTGGAACAGTCTCTGGATTGGAGCTCCCCGCTTTACGTCAACTTTGTGGATTACGAGAAAGCATTTGACAGCGTGGACCAAGAGACTCTGTGGAAACTCCTACGACACTACGGTGTACCCACAAAGCTCGTCCGCCTGATCGAGAGCAGCTACGATGGCATGACATGTCGCGTGATCCACGAAGGGCAGTTCACCAGGGAGCTCCAGGTCAGAACCGGTGTCAGGCAGGGGTGTTTGCTGTCTCCGTTCCTCTTCCTACTGGCCATAGACTGGGTCATGAAGAGGACCACGGAGCACAGACGAAGTGGAATACAGTGGACACTGTGGACACATCTTGACGACCTCGATTTTGCAGACGACTTGGCTTTACTGTCCCACACTCATCAACAAATGCAGGACAAGACCACAAGGCTTGCTGACATCTCGTCCCAAGTGGGCCTCACCATCCACAAACAGAAAACAAAGACAATGGGGCTGAAGGCAACCAGGGAAGAACCAGTCTTGCTTGCTGGCACCCCGTTGGAGGAGGTGGAGTCCTTCACCTATCTCGGGAGCATCATAGACAAAAAAGGCGGCACTGATGCAGATGTCAGAGCACGAATCGGTAAAGCCAGAGCAGCCTTTCTCCAGTTGAAAAAAAGTGTGGAGTTCCAGAGAGCTGTCACAACACACCAAAGTCCGGATTTTCAACCCAAACGTAAAAGCAGTTCTCCTATATGGAGCAGAGACTTGGAGATTGACAAAAACCACAGAGTACAGATCTTCATAAACAGTTGCCTTAGAAGAATTTTGAAAATCCACTGGCCAGAGAAGATCAGCAACGTCAGACTCTGGGAGAGAACAGAGCATATAACAGCAGAGAATGAAATTGGGCTAAGAAGATGGGGATGGATTGGTCACAGTCTGAGAAAGCCAGCTTCCAGTATCACTAGGTAGGCACTGTCATGGAACCCCCAGGGAAAGAGGAAAAGAGGCAGGCCGAGAAACACCTGGCGTCGAGACCTCCAAGCAGACATCAAGAGACTGGGAAACACCTGGAGTAAAATCGAAGGAGAAGCACAGGACAGGAGTCGCTGGAGGTCCCTCGTCGACGGCCTATACCCTGGGAGGGGTGACAGGCGTAAGTAAGTAAGTAAGTATTTAAAAAATACGGTAGACTTTGAAATGGGACTGTGTCGGAGCGCATTACAGAGCCTGCATGCACATGACGTTTTTGACGTGCGGCGCAGATATTCTGGCAAAGAAGTAACACGATAAAATGACGTCACGTACGTCTAGCTACGCAAATCTTACTAGAGAACGACTTTTTGGCGCCAAACGCCGCGCGCGCGCGTGTGTGTGCTTGTGTGTGTGTGACAGCGACTAGAGCCCGCGTTTGATGACGGACATGCTTGAAATTTTAGGATATTGTCCCTAAAAGAATTATTTTGGAACCTTTTTTTTTGGTCGATTTTTGGATTAAGATGTTCATTGGCGAGAAAATGACCGTTTCACAAAAACCGGTTGATCCATACTGGAGTCCGTAATTTTTCTTATTTTTACTAGATATTTTTTTTTCTTATTTTTACTAGATATTTTGCGTATAATTAGATAAAAGGGAGATATTGAATGAGTTCGGTAACCAGCATTGCATCTCTAGAACTTTTTGGGTGATAATTAAATATTTTTTGGTATTAATTCCACGAATTATATGGGTTTATCTTAAAACAATTGAATCTTTTTAGTAAAAAACAAAACAAAACAACAACAACAAAAAAAAACCGATCAATCTTCTCATTAATAATCGCATGATTTTTCGTATACGGTATTTACATAAGCCTACAGTTTGTCTCGGTTGTCGGGTACGATTAGGTCCATTGTGACCTGTATGCCCTAGGTCTGAAAATCAGACAATGTTCTGCACCACTTTTTAGGAGTCATTTGTAAAACAGCTAACATAACTTTAATTTTTCTTTTACGAATAAAACTATCTTGTCTTTAAAAATGATTTTTCATAAATAGTGTTTGCATAAGCCTGCTGTTTGTCCCGGCCCTGAGGTAGGATTAGATCAAATTGTGACCTGTAAGCCCTAGGGGTTAAAATCAGCAAGAAAATTGCGAAGTTCATTCTCTGATACGTCAAATGTTGGCACTGCGATGAATGACGCATAACATCGAGTCGTCACTATGAACACAGCGTCCTGGAACTAATGATGCCATGACGTGAAGCTTGAAGTGACGTCAATTCGCTGCTCGTGCTATTCTTCTTCATAGCTATGCTACGCCAGACCACGGAGCTTACGAATGGCGGGAATCGCCATGTGTCCGTCTTTATTTCAGTGTGCCAGTTGTGTGGATCAGAGAGTGGGTTAGAGTAGAGGGAGATGGATTTTGTTGTCGCTACACGAGCCCACAGAGCGTACTAATGGCGGGAAGCGCCGTGTGTCCGCCTTTATTTGTGTGCGCCAACGTGTGTGTTGATCAAGGGTTGGCTTAGAAAGGAGGGAAAAGGATCAGCATAATAAGCCTAAAAATATGAACAACTTTGAATGTTCCTAAACGAAAACGCATCTGAGCTCCAAACAATACGGTAGACTTTGGGATGAAATCCTGATCTTGTTAGATCTGAAGAAGGATTTACGAAGCGGAACGTAATAGTGTGTGTGTGTGTGTGTGTGTGTGTGTGTGTGTGTGTGTGTGTGTGTGTGTGTGTGTGTGTGTGTGTGTGTGCGTGCGTGCGTGCGTGCGTGCGTGCGTGCGTGCGTGCGTGCGTGCGTGTGTGTGTAACCAGTAAATATGTTTTTTTTTTTCAACTTTGAACTTTTTCTTCAATAAAGAAACAATAAACTTACGGGCCCATAGTTTTTGCCCCAGGGGTCCTGCGTCTGCGCGAACGTGACCTGGATTTCCTGCATCCCCAGCTCCTCGCCGTAGTACGTGGTCGGCGTGCCCCGCAAGGTCAGCAGCAGCATGTGCAACGCGTCCACGTAGTGCGCGCCAAACTTGTTACTCACGCGCTTACGGTCATGGTTCCCAATCTGGTAAGGATTGAAAAAGGATCATGGCCAGTTAACCCCTTTACTGCCGAAGAAGGTTAACGCGATCATTAGCCCCCTCAGCTGCCAAGACATGGCGGGACAGGGTGTCAGCAAGAGGCATAGATCCTCATGAGCCCCCGTAATTGCGGGGGCTCATGAGGATCTATGCCTCTTGCAGTTGGATTGTGATCACTATGTCTCGACAGTGAAGGGGTAAAACGCCAAAAAGGACAACAAAGCAACCACTGAAACTGCGCATCTCATTCCACATCTATCAAGACATGGCGGGACAGGGTGTCAGAAAGAGGCATAGTTCCTCATGAACCCCCGCAATTGCGGGAGCTCATGAGGATCTATGCCTCTTGCAGTTGGATTGTGATCACTGTGTCTCGAGAGTGACGGGATAAAACGTCTTTAAGGACAAAAAAGCAACCACTGAAACTGGTCCAGATTTACCAAGACATGGCGGGACTCCGTGTGAGAAAAAACCGTGCATATACAGATTAAAAAATAAATTGCTCAGAGGAATCCTGAAACTTACGACAAACGTAGGCCATCCATTGGCAGGCAGGTTGGCGTACTCGCGCTGCACGAGCGCCCGGACCTTGGTGCCAGACAGCGGGGCCTGCAGGAAGTCTACTAGATCCATGTTGAATGGATTGGCGCTGCACTCGTAGAACCGGTTCCTTTTCTTGGGCTCTCCGTATGTCTCGATCACCAGAAATCTAAAAGACGTTAGATGTTTATAGGGCTTAACGTCTTTTGTTCACCACGAAGGTGATTTCAAAGGCAGGGCAACAAGAAAGGTCTGAAAATTTTTTTATTTTTACTCCTGCAAGGTTCGAACCTGTGACGTTACGGACGGAGAGTCGAACACTCTACAACTTGAGCTCCCCAGTTCACCATAGAAATTTAGAAGAAGAAAAAAATGTAATCTCTTTCTGACTGATTGTACTATGTAAAAATAAAAATAAAAAATAAAAGAAAAGAAAGAAAGAAAGAACCGGAATACTTGCAACGAACGGAGTTGTCTACTACGCTTCAATTCGGTAACAGATTGACCAGGATAGTTCAAGGGTGCCACGCTATTCTGGCATCACCCTTGAGCTATTATAGTCGATCTATAAATTACTCACAAACCAGATAGGTGAGGCTATAAATTGTTGTATAATATGTCGGTGTCAGAGTGACTGAATTTTAAAACAAATCCTCAACTGAATGCGTTTACCTTTTCTTGCCATCGCGATCCTGGTATTCGTTGACAACGTCACGCCATCCTCGCACAACATCACCGATCTCCGGCTGCTCGTACGTGTAAATGTGATCTAGGTACTCAAACTGGAACTGAGAATCCACCATGAAATTTTAATTCAATTCAAGAAAGAAAAAAAACTTTTTGGACAATTAAAATTGTGTGGACGACGGAACAGTAAGAACAAAAATCATTCAATAAACATTAATTAATACTAAGACATTCTAAGAAGTACCCAACGGAGAAAGAAACACGCTTAGAAAAGACGGGTACAACACAATTTATTAATATTTCGGGTAAATACCCTTTAAAATAGACAAACAAACAGAGAGATTAGCCGCTACTTATCTTCATTCGCAGAAAGAATGTGGCAACTCAAATTTAAATTAAGACAAATTAATTAAGACAATTCAAATTATGACATTCTAATATAAAATCTATTAATATCTCAGAATACTCATATACTAAATCTGAAAAGGACTTCTAATACTAAGATTACGACATATTAACACTCTAAACACACAATCATTCATAAATATTAATTAATACTAAAACATTCTAAACTCTATACATTTCTGATCACTAAAGAGATCGCTCCAGGCAATAGACGGTTAATAGTTTACACATCTTCTTCATAACCGTTTTTACTATGTCTTAGAATACTGCTGGACAAAATGGCCGTCAATTTCGTGAAATGAAAGACTTTTCTGCTCTTCAGTCTTCTTCATTGAACGTGTGAGAGTTCCGCAGTTGCAAACAATAATCAGTAGAAAAAAAAATTGTGATTGTGAAAAGAAGGGTAGAGACTTCTTAACTGAGTCGAGGCAAGGCATTAACGGTAACCCGTTGTATCCGTGAATTTTATCAATCAAAGCCCGCCATTGAACAGCTCGCTTCAAGTTCACTCCAGCGAAAATTCGTGAGAGCCATCGCAGATTCACTGCTGGTTGACTGACTTCCCCTGCCTGAGGCAAAGGGGGTCGGTTGCATGAGAGAGCTTAGTCCTGCGCCAGCCACTAAGCAAGGAGCTCCGCTACAGCGGAACACCTTGCAATGCGGCTGGCCCAGAATTAGGCTCCCTCATGCAACTGGCCACGGGTTACTAAATACGTGAAAAATGGTGCAGATGCGGCATTTGACGTGCGATCTATGCTTCTTGCATTCCTGGTGTGTTAACTCGTTCGTGATATGCCGCGTATCCGGTTGTGCCACGTCTCGAATGCTAAATTTCTTTGTAGCGTATCTTTCTCATGCTAACTATCCATTTGTGTCACATCTCAAACGTGAATTCAGTGATTTAGTTCCCGCATGATGGCCGTACATGGCACTTGTTTAATGATAACATCATCCGTTGCATATAGATATATGTCTACGGCACGTCTCAAAGGAGTCAGTTAACAAATAATTCGTAATAAAGGACACACACACACACACACACACACACACACACACACACACACACACACACACACACACACGTACACATGCACACACACACGGCACACACACACGGCACACACACACACACGCATGCAGAAAACACACACACACACACACACACACACACACACACACACACACACACACACACACACACACACACACACACACACACACACACACGCACACAGGTCTAAAGAGACACTGAGGGGAATCACAGAGGTGACGTTGCTTACTGGAGTTACGCCAGGAGCGTATGATCTTGGTTCGTCCTTAGTGACGTCCTCCACTTCAAAAAGACACTCCAGTGCGTCAATGCGGAACCCATCCACCCCGCGATCCAGCCAGAACCTCAGTATGTCCTGAATTTACGTCACATCATACATCATTAGGCAGTGCATAGGGACTATTGCACACACACACAAACACACACACACACACACACACACACACACACACACACACACACACACACACACACACACACACACACACGTACATATCTATATATCCGTCTGTCAGTTGTTGCCCCAGTAATTCATAATTTATTGCTTTTAGCCGTAACGTCCAAAATTACCCCGTTCCGTGCCGAGAATATCTGAGCACTACCCAACTGCAAGAAGCAGTTGCGGGGGCTCATGAGGATCTATGCCTCTTACTGACACAACTCGTGAGGATCTATGCATCTTGCTGACACCACTTTATATCCATGTTCCTAGGACAGCTTGGGTTCGTTGATGGTGAACTGACGAAGATTGAAGAAACACGGTTTTCGTCAACGGGCACTGAACGGTTAAATACAAGCACACAATTATCAATGTATCAGTCATGCATAATGCGAGTGCACGCCTACATTTCCACTTTGATTGAGCCCACACTGGTTGTCTCCCTCGATTCGCTGCGCAGAACAGCGCAGCGAATCGAGAGAGACAACCAGTTGTGACTTAATGCAGATAGTGAGCTACAAAACGGTCATTTGATTCAGCAAAAAGCAGAGCTGATTTGTTTTGGTTTTTGTCTTATTTTCAGGTCCTTGTTCGGGCAAGCGACTCACATTCATTTCCTTGACGACGAGCGGGTTTCTGTAGTTGAGGTCGGGCTGTTCAGGCGTGAAAGCCGTGTAGTAGTACTGTTGTCGACCTTCATGCCAACGCCACGTCGTACCTCCGAACACGCTCAACTGCAGGAATAAAAGTGTGACGTACTCGTATGACGGTGGTAATTATCTCATCAGCAGAAAGCACATTGGGAGGGGGGGGGGGGGGTCCAAACACCCCAAAAAGGGACTTTGTTATAGCATTTTAAAGGATTTTTTTTTTTAGTCGGGGGGGGGGGGGGATGGGGGGTAGGGTCCGGAACCCCTGTAACCCCACCACCACCACCACCAGATCCGCCCCTGGGCCAGCCAAAGTGCAACAAACCAACCAACAAGCTAACGAGAATGAACCAGTCAACCGCCCCAAACAACCACCGATCCTCGCAACTTCTCAGAAAACAAAACCTAGATAAGCATTCACAGGCCGGTCGGGCAGCATCTCTTACAACAAATAATTTTCTTAGTTGATTTTTGTCGCGTAACATTAACTGCCATATGGGGACATGCTTAAACCCTTCACTGCCGAGGAAAAAATGAACACAATTGGAGGCAGACTGAAATCTTTGTTACTCCAACGCGAAAGAACCCAGCCGTTCAAGGAACATAGACACAGAGCGGTGTCAGCAAGAGGCATAGATCCTCATGAGCCCCCGCAGTCGCGGGGGCTCATGAGGATCTATGCCTCTTGCTGTCACCGCTCTGTATCCGTGCTCCTTGGACGGCTGGGGATCTTTGGGGTTGAACTGAAAAAAGATTTCAAGAACACTATCTGCGGCCATTGGCGCGCAGTGATGGGGGGAACAGGCCAGACCTTACCCAGTTGTTGGGAGGCTGTCGGTTGCCGTCCGGGTCTTTCTTGCCGTCCTGCCAGATGTAGAAGTCGTCGTAGGGCTTCTCCCGGCGGCAGCTTCTCTGGAACCAGTCGTGCTGGTCGCTGGTGTGGTTGGGAACAAAATCCACGATGATCTTGATATCTGCACACACACACACACACACACACACACACACACACACACACACACACACACACACACACACACACACACACACGCACAAACAACAAAAAAACATATGTGGCTCATTGCAGACGTGTATTGTTGGTTAACAGTTCGAGGCGCGATGCATTGTGATGTGCGGCTTTATGCCGCGTAACCGGATGCGGCATGTCGCGCAAAAGTTAACTGTTTATCCCCGTGGCCATAGACAGCCGTATTTTAACCCTTTGGCTGCAGGAATCACCTCGATCAAACACGCTACCGACAACTAAAGAGTTAACTTAGATTATGGGACGTGTGGCCCGGCGTAATTTCTGAATCAGTTCGGCGATATTTCACTTTTGTTGTTCTAAACCTGTTAGCACCGACACACTACAACAAGAGATGGATCGACTATGATAATTCAAGGGTAGTACCAGATTAGCTTTTCTGCATTACTTCTCTTTAGTTGAACGCCTGATAAGCTACTCTGACACTACCCTTGAATTATTGTCATTATTGTCATAACACAAGTCAGTACTAGGAAAGCCCTAGAGCTATCAATCCAGAACTTTGATGTTATCATGGTCGATCCATCTCCTGCTGTAGTGCGTCACTGCTAAATGGGCTAAAACCCTCCTTTTAGTCCGACTAGCCAGAGTTTTAACCTTGCAGTGAGATGGCATTGTTGCTTGCTCGGCGTAAACCCGTTCAGCGCTACCTGACGCAGACTCGTTAATTCAACACCCGAAAAACCATAGATGTCCCGGAAACGCGGATTCAAAGGGGTATCGGCAAGAGGCATAGATCTTCATGAGCCCCCGCAAATGCGGGGGCTCATGAGGATCTATACCTCTTGCAGTCGGGCGGTGCCAATGTGACTTACCTCTCTCATGCGCCTCCTTGATGAGCGTGTCGAAATCGGCCAGAGTTCCAAACATGGGGTCCACATCTTTAAAGTCCGACACGTCGTAACCAAAGTCCTTCATGGGCGACCTGTAGAAGGGGTTCAGCCAGATCGCGCCCACGTTCAGGTATACAAAATAGTCCAGCTTGGACGTCACGCCTGAAAAGCAAATACCGACATTGTCATAAGTTCTAATGAATTGCTAGAGCAGAATACTGCTACGCGCTTATTCTGCCACCGTCTGGATACTTGGACTACTGATGCACAAGATTAATTCATCGCAGTAATCTCTAGAATCATCATGCCGTCGTCGTTAACCCACAAAGCTCTGACAAGCTATGACAGTACGTGGATCGACGACAGTTCAAGGGTGGTGTCAGAATAGCTTGGCGTCTGTAGGCGGCAAGCTATTCTGACGGCACCACCCTTGAACTCTCATGGTCGATCGGTCTCCGGAGCGGTGACGTTTGACATCGAGATGATTTCTCCAAAATAGTATAATTTCGTCCTCAGGTTTTGATGAGTTAATTTATTACTACTCTTCAGAATCACCGATACCATCGTCGTTAAAGAAAGGTTTTTACTTCACAAGGGTGGCCCCAGAATAGCATGCCGCTTAGACGCGCCAAGCTATTCTGGCACCACCCTTGAACTATCATAGGTCACGCAACCCACCATTCAGGTCGCCAACGCCGTCGCCATTGGAGTCACAGAAGGAGCGCGGGTACACCTGGTAGATGATCACCTTCTGCCACCATTCCAACGGGCGGGATTGCGTCACTTCCGCCATGGCCGCGCCCCCGGATCAGACGTGAAAGTATTCACGGGTCGACCAGCTTAGAAATCATGACAGACACTATTTTGATTATTAACAGACAAGAGATTATGCAACATTTTATGCTTTTTTTTTACTAATTAAAAAATTGGAACTCAGTAATGCAAAACACACCAAAATAAGATATGGTCCGGAAACCCTGTAACCCCGCCCCCCCCCACCCCTCCACCCCAGGATCCACCCCTGCTCTCTCGGCCCGCTCACACACACACACACACACACACACACACACACACACACACACACACACACACACACACACACACACACACACACACACACACACACACCACGTGTGTGCCAGAGTGCAGAGAGAGAGAGGGCTAGGGAGAGACAGAGAGAGAGAGACTAAGACTGCAGCGAGAGAGAGAGAGAGAGAGAGAGAGAGAGAGAGAGAGAGAGAGAGAGAGAGAGAGAGAGAGAGAGAGAGAGAGAGAGAGAGAGATAGTGATGATGATGATGAAACGTTTTTTTATTCAGGATAAAAAGTTTTAGGCAGAGAAATGCCTATCTTCCAAACCGTGTCCTGCTACTCTACACATATAAAAATACATCAGACGATACAGCAAAAGAGTATAAGTAAAAAGACCCATCCCCCAACCCCCCCACCCCCACCATAAAAAGAAGAAGAAAAAAAGAAAAGAAAGAATAATATAAAATAAAATACAAAAAGAATTAAAACAATATATATACTGGTATGACCCTGACATGTTAATGCAGACAGTCGAACTATTACATAATCTGCAGCAATCTGCTGTGCTGGAGCAACATACTAAGCAGAAAGATAGAACATTCACATCGACAGCAGATATTTATGGAGGCGAGCTCTGAAGATAAATAACTTTGAAATAGACTTTAAATGAGTGGGCAAACAAGTTATTCCACGACTTAGCACCGGAAAATGATATGCTAGATTTGAAGATGTCGATTCTCGGTTCGTGTTCTCTCTATTCGTGTGCGAAAACAGCTCACGGAGATAGGGAGGGGCGGCATCGTTTAGAATTTTTTGCACAAGTAAGCATCTATTAAGTTCCAATTGTTTACTAAGTGGTAGGATGAAGGGCCTTTAGTCTTTCATCAGTAGGGGACGAACCAGGAAGAATAAGCTTAATACCTCGCCGGTAAAGCGGGGAATTAATTTTTTTCAAATGAATGTCTCCACAGCCGGCCGTCCCAGATATTGGAAGCATAATTACAACGTGTCTTGATGCGTGCGTTAAAGAATAGTTTTCGAGCATCAATGTCAACTATACGACTTAATTTGGATAATAAAAAGAGATTCTTCGAAATAGCTTTACACTGAGCCGGGCAGTTTCTATGTGAAGCTCCCACAGAGAGAGAGAGAGAGAGAGAGAGAGAGAGAGAGAGAGAGAGAGAGAGAGAGAGAGAGAGAGAGAGAGAGAGAGAGAGAGAGAGAGAGAGAGAGAGAGAGAGAGAGAGAGAGAGAGAGAGAGAGAGAGAGAAATGAAATTGAAATGAAATGAAACTTTATTTCTGAACGGAAAAAGCAGTTAGCACATGTGCCATTTTTCACGCTTGCCGTTGCTAATCTACAAAGGTACAACTCTGCTAAAGGTACAAAGCTACTATCATACAAAGGTACAAAGCTACTAACATACAAGTGCACATAATATAATAATGATTGATTCGTAGTACATTGCTTAACGTCCCGACAGCAACACTGGACTTTCTCGGGACGTGCCGGCACTGCTTGTGAAAAATTGAAAACCTAAACAGAACATTGAATATATGTCAGCCGGTCCAATACGTTAAATAAACCTAACACATGGGGCCTAAATAAAGCTAAGACCATTTAGCAACACACATTTAATATCAAGAGCTACAGGCAGTGCAGACATCGGGAGAGTTTTAAAAAGGCAAATACAAGTGAATGGACAAAGGGTAGACAGAAACACATGCCCCAGAATAGAGGGAAAAACCCACCCTGTGGGGCTGACCAGGGTGACCCTGGGAACTAAAAAGTAGTTAACCCCACCCAAGTCCCCCAGGGCAGACCCGGGTGGGGGGGGGGAAGAGAGAGAGAGAGAGAGAGAGAGAGAGAGAGAGAGAGAGAGAGAGAGAGAGAGAGAGAGAGAGAGAGAGAGAGACAGAGAGAGAATCGACACACCGTGCACGAACATTTTTCACCCCGGCCGGCTTTGACTGTCTGTAGCGCTTTGGTCAAACGAAATGCGCTACGGACAGCCGCTGCCAAACTGACCCATTTTGATAAAGACACTGACTCACTTGAACCGGTTCGCCCGTTTGACCGATGATAGTCTCAGTCTGTCTCAGTGTCAGTGCCCGCTGTAGACCTACAGCAGCGGATGGTTGAAAGAGCAGCTGTGTAAACATACCCAGACCTAATTATGTCTCACGCCGTGAAATGGTCTCCGACCACTCTGGCTCTACAATCGCGTTTCTGTATGACATGAATTATGTAACGAACGCCGGCGAAAAATAATAAAAACACTGACACACAAAAACTGAAAAAGTAAAAATTGAGAGGGTTACACAACAAAAAAACTATATACGTACATTGTATATTACTTATAGTAACTATCACACACTAAAACGTAACAGAAAATGTAATAATTTAGATAAAATCATCGACAGAAGAATCGAAGCGAGCGAACGCTGTGCGAAGGCAAGCGGTGAAAGATGGCTCCGCGCACGCATGGCGCCTGTAGTATGTTATCCCGACGGTACCATAATAGCAGTATAACGATGAACTCGTCCAAAATCCAACTCGCACGAGCAACTCGCCCCGTTTCAGATACGAGCTCGGGGCGGATTGTGATAGTAAACTGAAACGGCGAAATATTTCGCTCCGATGTATGGCCTGTGCCCGAAAAGCAAACCTGGTTTGACAATAATTTAATTTATCCTGGCACGGCAAGAGTGCTGACTCAGTGACAGTCTGATCAGGTAATTGTTCGTTGATAGACTCGCAGTGTACGTTAAGTCCTTGTTCAGTACGGTACGTCCTAGTCATGATGATCAGTTGAAGGTCAGTCGGCCTTAGGCTCGATGTCAGCCGTCTTTAGCGCAAAAGACGGCTGACGTCGACCCGAGCACCTTTTGCTCAAGTTATGGGTATAGCCGGAAACGGTTTGTGACCGGGCGCGGGAGTGCCTATCAACTTTTTCATATCAGTTCTACTAATAATAATCACACGCATAAAAATAACTGATAAACAGTCTAGAATCAACCTGACACAACGATTTACTCTGCAATGTAGTGATACTGACGTGAAAATAGCTTTACCACACACTGGACTGACATACTGACACGTCAGTTTCGTCATGTAATCAGTGATAAGGTACATGCATACACTGACTGAGTTTCCTGTAAGTTTAGACGCACTGCGGACTGACACACTGAGAAACAGACAGGTGGGCATGTTGTAACGTTGCACTTTGCAAGTTCACAAGCCTTCCGGCTATACCCATAACTTGAGCAAAAGGTGCTCGGGTCGACGTCAGCCGTCTTTTGCGCTAAAGACGGCTGACATCGAGCCCAAGGCCGACTGACCTTCAACTGATCATCATGACTAGGACTTACCGTAACACTGAAGGCCTTACTACTGAACAAGGACTGCGAGTCAATCAACGAACAACTGATCAGACTGTCACGGAGTCAGTACTCTTGCCGTGCCAGGATGTGTTACGCAACACGCTAGAATATAATTTCACAGGCGTCACTTGGCGTCGGTCAGTCTTCTAGGCCTGTACCACTGCACTGACTGAGCAGTTTAGCCTCAACTGAGGTCTCTCCGTTGAGACTGGCGGCGGAGAGACTGAGAGGCTTTGCGGCGCGATCAATGAGTTCGTGAGACGGCCCCCGCAGTGGTTTCCTTCCGTGTCCGCCGAGTATTTGTTAAAGGGACTCGGCAACATCACTGACTGAAATGTCCACCGGCTCTCGTTTCTGTGGCACCGATTGTTTTACTGAAAGGGACCATTAACTCTTATGAACTCCCAGAACTTATGAACTCCCAGAACTTATGAACTCCCAGAACTTATGAACTCCCAGAACTTATGAACTTCCAGAACTAAATGACATCACTGAGTTCAAATGTCCACATAGCTCTCGTTTCTGAGGCACCGATTGTTTTACTGAAAGGGACCATTAACTTAACTCTTAGTGAACTCCCAGAACTAAATAACTTGCATTCTATACAAGACTGCCATTCTATAGAATGGAAGTCATTTAGTTCTGGGAGTATAAGAGTTAAAGTGTTCACCACAAGAGAAAATGCTGAAAAAGTGAATACGTCGAGAAACGTTATTTGTAGGAGTCTCCACAACATCCATTCGAACAGCCAAAATCCACAGCATGATGACTAAGAAGAGGAAATGATGATAGCGTAGAAAGCAACGCGTTTCAACAATTGGGAACCCAAGGACACGTCGGTATACACATGCCTTAGGCCCTTCTGTGCCGAGAAAAAAAGTAATCATGACCCACCTGCAAGAGGCATAGATCTTCATGAGCCACCGCAGTTGCGGGGGTTCATGAGGATCTATGCCTCTTGCTGACGCCCTTTGTGTCCATGTTCCTTGAACGTTAAATTAACAAAAATTTCAATCTGCGTCCATTTGCAAGCAGTCAACCAAGACTCTCCATTTGTATTTATCATTCACAAGCCATGTGATTGGACACACGGTAACAGAGGTGATGTCGTTACCACCCTTTTTTCACCCGAGGAACCTAGCAAAAGAAGAGAAGAAGAGAAAAGTCATTTTTAACTTACGTACGTTAGTCCTTTTTGGTGCATCATTATCCCCAAAACACACCAAGAACATGAAAGCGATATTATTATTATGACTGAACTAGTAAACCTTATTAACAAGATGGGATGAACCATAACCCACAAAGCCCCTCCTATATGAGAGCTGTCCTCGCTGTCAAGGGTCTCTACCTTTTGTCTTTGACCTGATTCTGATGTTGAAATGTCTCCTATTGAAAAAGCCTCGCACATCTGACGATGTGTCAGTGAGCTGTACAAGGAGCGCAATGCATACGCGTCATTGGTTTGTCAAAACGTCATTTGTCATGACTTTTTTTTTTTTTTTTTTTTTTTTTTTTTGGTTTTTACCTAATTTTATAGTTTACGTGACACGAGTTTCACTTTCGCTTCAAGGCTTGAGAAAATGGTGACAGAAATAGAATTTCACGGTACAATTTTAGTCTTGCTATAATTTGTGTGAAATCATGTTGACTTTACCTAGTTACACAATAATTATACTAAGTACACCTGCATGCTCTTCTGAAAGCGCATCGATGTGTGTGCGTGCGTGCGTGCGTGCGTGCGCGCTCAAAACATCTCCAAGAGGCATAGATTCTCATGAACCCGGAGAGAGCATGAGGATCTATGCCTCTTGGAGATGCGCGTATGTGTGTGTGTGTGTGTGTGCGTGTGTGTGTGTGTGTGTGTGTGTGTGTGTGTGTGTGAGAGAGAGAGAGAGAGAGAGAGAGAATTACGTCATATTTAGAGTATTACGTCAATGTCCGCGTGGTGACGGAGTTGCTTCTTTTACGTCAAAGAAGTACCCAAGGGAGAAAGAACCACGCTTAGAAAAGATGGACATAACACAATTTATTAATATTTCGGGTAAATACCCTTTGTCAAAATAGACAAACAAACAGAGAGATTAGCCGCTACTTATCTTCATTCGCAGAAGGAATGTGGCAACTAAAGGAGGTGACGTAAAATAAAAGAAAAGGAAGAACAAAAGTGCGGAAAAAGTACAAATGATGTCAACGAAAAAAAGTCATAAGAGAGAGACTCAGAGAGAAACTGAACACGAGAGACAAGAGTGTGTGTAAGCGCGCGCAAAAAAAAAAGAGAGAGCAAAAGTAAATGCGTGTGTGTGAGGCCAGAGAGAGAGAGAGAGAGAGAGAGAGAGAGAGAGAGAGAGAGAGAGAGAGAGAGAGAGAGAGAGAGAGAGAGAGAGAGAGAGAGAGAGAGAGAGAGAGAGAATTACGTCATATTTAGAGTATTACGTCAATGTCCGCTTGGTGACGGAGTTGCTTCTTTTACGTCAAAGAAGTACCCAACGGAGAAAGAATCACGCTTAGAAAAGACGGGTACAACACAATTTATTAATATTTCGGGTAAATACCCTTTGTCAAAATAGACAAACAAACAGAGAGATTAGCCGCTACTTATCTTCATTCGCAGAAGGAATGTGGCAACTAAAGGAGGTGACGTAAAATAAAATAAAAAAGAAAAGGATGAACAAAAGTGCGGGAAAAAGTACAAATGATGTCAACGAAAAAAATCATAAGAGAGAGACTCAGAGAGAAACTGAACACGAGAGACAAGAGCCCGTGTGTGTAAGCGCGCGCAAAAGAGAGAGCAAAAGTAAAAACGTGTGTGTGAGGCCAAAGAGAGAGAGAGAGAGAGAGAGAGAGAGAGAGAGAGAGAGAGAGAGAGAGAGAGAGAGAGAGAGAGAGAGAGAGAGAGAGAGAGAGAGAGAGAGAGAGAGAGAGAGAGATGATGATGATGATGATGATGATGATGATGATGATGAAACGTTTTTATTCAGGATAAAAAGTTTTAGGCATCATAGCAATGCCTATCTTCCAAACTGTCCTGCTAATCTACACATATAAGAGAGAGAGAGAGAGAGAGAGAGAGAGAGAGAGAGAGAGAGAGAGAGAGAGAGAGAGAGAGAGAGAGAGAGAGAGAGAGAGAGAGACAGACAGACAGACAGACAGACAGACAGACAGAGAGACAGACAGACAGACAGACAGATAGACAGACAGACAGAAGGGAGAGACAGCGAGAGAGAGAGAGAGAGAGAGAGAGAGAGAGAGAGAGAGAGAGAGAGAGAGAGAGAGAGAGAGAGAGAGAGAGAGAGAGAGAGAGAGAGAGAGAGAGAGAACGAACGAACGAACGAAACTTTATTTTCCAAAGATTGAGATATTAGGCGCGCAGGCCTTTCTTACAATCTGTCCTTGCTAAGCTACTTAAGGAACACCAACCAAACAACAAAAACTAACTAATAATAAACGTCACACACACGCATACACACACGCACACAGACACACGTATACATGTACTCGTGCACATGCGCACTTTTGTACATACACATACACACGTACGTGCGCACATAATTATCTAACATATAAGTAGGTATGATATTTTGTGTACTATCAAAAACAAGTTAGAAAACTGAACAAACAATTTGGAGGCTAGATGAAAAAAAAAATTAAAAAACATGAAGCGTATTATGTCAAAAAACAAAGAAGAAGAAAGGATCAGCATAACGATGTCTTAGGAAGGTAATCATGTACTCCACTTTTAAACAGAGAGAGGGACGTGGTTTGTTGAATAGTGGGAGGAAGAGAATTCCATAAAAGAGCACCTGAATAAGACAGGCTAGATTTGAACAGGTCTATACGGGGCCTTTTTATAGAGAGACTGTTCCTGGAGGTGCTGTATTTTTTTCAGTTGGCGAAAAAAGCCTAGATAAGTAAGGTGGAGCTTTCCCGTTAAGAATTGTGTGCATCAGTACATATTTGTTTAGTGCGAGGTGCTTGACCAGAGGGAGAAGTCCGATGGCCTGCAGCTTGGCATCAGTGGATAAAGACGGATCAGGGAGGTTAAGCTTAGCAGCGCGCTTGTATAATGAGTTTATCTTCTTTAAGTGATTTTCACTGCAGCCATCCCATATTGTTGAGGCATAATCAATGTGTGGTTTAATGTAGGCATTAAAAAATAGTTTGCGCGTCTTAAGGTCAATGATCGTTTTAAGTTTGGAAAGTAGAAACAACTTTTTGGACAAATGTTTTCTCATATAATATAGGTGGTTATGCCAGCTTAGATCATCATCTATTATTACTCCAAGCAGGCGGTGTTGACTGACCTGCTCCGCCCAACTGAGATGGAGTCCAAAGAAAGGTTGAGTGATGGAGGTTTGCGCTGATGTTTCTGGCGGGTTGTGATAAGCATGCTTTTTGTTTTTGTGGGATTTACAAGCATGCGATTTTCATTACACCACCGAGAGACTTCATGAAGACTCTCTTGAAGATTATTTGCAATTTCAGGCACAGTTTTACCAGCGGAATGTAATGTTGAGTCGTCGGCAAACATGTCACACTCAGTCTCACTACACGTTACATGTAACGGTAGATTGTTAACGAAGATACAAAACAGTAGTGGGCCTAAAATAGACCCCTGGGGCATTCCATACTCCACAAATTGTTCAGAAGAACATTTTCCGTTGACATAGACTGTTTGTGTTCTTTTTGTAAGATAGGAGTTCAGAAACGAAAGAGCTGAGGGGCTCTTTTTGTTTAAGTAGGTGGCAAGCTTTTTCAGTAAGATGGTATGATCGATAAGATCAAACGCTTTTCTTAGATCCAAGAAGACAGCACCAGCCATTTTATTATCATTTATGCTGTTGACCCACGAATTCACTATTCGTGCGAGTGCAGTGTGGCATGAATGCTTGGGATGAAAACCTGACTGGTAATGATATAATAGGGACCTTTTTTCAAGAAATTCCAGAAGATGTTTGTGAACATGCTTTTCCAGAGGCTTCGAGAGAACTGATAGAAGGGAAATGGGGCGAAAGTTATTAATTTCAGAAGAATCGTTTGCTTTAGGAACAGGAACTATTTTTGATTTTTTGAAAGCTGCTGGGAAGACATTTTTTTTGTATACATAGGTTATAAACGTATGTAAGAGGTTCCACTATGTATGGTTGCGACAGGTCAAGGATATATCCATTGATACCATCACTGCCAGAAGATTTAGGATAGAAAGAGAGAGAGAGAGAGAGAGAGAGAGAGAGAGAGAGAGAGAGAGAGAGAGAGAGAGAGAGAGAGAGAGAGAGAGAGAGAGAGAGAGAGAGAGAGAGAGAGAGAGAGAGAACGGGGAGTACCCTTGGGCACGAAGTAGGCTGAGTGTCTAATACACAAAGCCTGCTAAACACCAACCCGAAGGCAAACTTTATATCACGTTCAAGTTGAGGACTGCCTCGGGGAAAAACGGGAGGACCCCG